>OX424573.1:136146455-136590843 GCA_949152435.1 Gastracanthus pulcherrimus | reverse complement strand
CTAATTGTTGCCGAGGATCTGTGGATGGTGTAGTTGGCTGCGCAGTGTTGACGCTCCAAGGCAAACGTCGACGGCTTTCTCTTATCTTAGTCAGATCCATGAAATTGACTGCGCTTGGCGCCCGCATAGACAACTAGCCACGCAGGCATTCGGGTTCGCCACCCGGTGCCTCTCCCAATCGTCACTGATGTTTGTGATATCACATCTGCCGCACTCTCGGGCTGGGAGCAGGTCTCACGGCAGTATGTGCGCTCGGGAAATCCCGGGACCGCCAATCCCACAGTGAGTGTTACTCCCATACCACCCACCCCCTGAGGCATACATACATACATACATACATACATACATACATACATACATACATATATACATACGTACGTATAAATCATTTCGATTTATGCAATAGTTGTGCAGTTATCGGGGGCGGTTCCAATAGCTTAATAAATATCAATATAGGTAGGTAGAGAATTAATGAGGTGAATACGCCAGCTTAATATACAATCAGAATACTCTGATAGTAGTTTTTGTAGAGGTACTCTGCTTTCTTTCAACTTAACAATGGATATGATTATTTATCCGACTTCACGGTCAATTTACGGCAATTTTTAAGCCAAGTAGAAAAATCATCAGATACTCGGTAGGTAGTTTTTATGAGGTACTGAGCCAACTTTTCCTAAAATTAGCAAGTTAAGTGATTATTTAAAAAAAATTCAGGGTAAATTATCCAACTTCACGAATAATTTACGGATAATTTATAGCAAATTTTGAGTAAGGTAGAAAAAGCGTGGAATACTCTGCCGGTAGTTTTTACGGGGGTATCTTGACAACTCTCTAGAGTTATCAAGGTACGTGGTTATTTTTCAAAAAATAATCTACGGCAATTTATCCGACCGCACGTATAATTTACGGATAATTTACGGAAAATTATCTGATAGTTTATATAATCTAAGTAGATAATCTCTATGCCAAGTTGAGGAAAATCGTTGATGGTGCGTCTATCACGAGATTTCTGAGTGCTTTGAGCAAAGCAACAGCCAGATGGATGGATCAGGACGATCGAAAGACAAGGCATCATAAGGTTACGACCGGCAGTAGCAGGATATTTTGCGCTTTTCGAGAATCAGCTGAAAGTGAACACTTGCGGTTTATTCAATTGTTTTACAAACGATGTTGAGCGCCAGCTACTTAACGGAGCAGTACGAGTTGCAAGTACTCAGTCAGCATATAGAATTATCTAAACATTAAATACTAACGACGGTGAGCACACGAAAGGGCGAACGATATAATTACGGAAGGGGAAGTTAAGGCTCAGGGATGCTAATTCTATTCTATTCTACGAGTATTTGTGGTTAGTGGCGCCAGATGTCTGTACGGCCATCAACAAGCGGTGGCATGCGACGCATGCGTAGAAAAAGGCGGGATATTTGAAATGATGAATGATCCGAATCTCGGGAAGCCCGCGACCTGAAACAAAAAAAAGACAAAAAGCATCTCCAAGGCCCTCCCCTCGGGTCCGGGGGAGACCCCGGGCCAGGGGGGAGGGCAACAGGGAGATACTGGGGACAAGCCGCGATCTCTTATGAGGGAGATGTGCCATGAGAAAAGGAATAGTAAGAAGAACATGCGGAGTGTTAACAGGGGGGCAAGCCGAAAAGACGGAGAAGGTAGCAAGGCGAGAGTTAGATGTGGAGGTCACAGTCAGATAAGAAGCGAAGAAAGATTTCGATTATGTCAGAGCGAGGTTCGTACAGAAAGGAGGAGGTAATGAATGGGGAAAAGTTTGAGTTTGGCGAGGGAGCGGGAAAGGCGAGAGCGTTGGGAATTAAAGTGTGGACAGGGCCCAGAAGAGATGATTGAGGTCCTCGTCGTCTTGACCGCAAGGGCAGAGGGTCGAAGTAACGCGGTTTTTACTGAAGAGGCTAAGAGCGAGACTGTAATGGTTACTGCGCATACGGCAGAAACTGGTGATGGAGGTACAAGCCAGTATTAGGGCGGTAAAAGTCGAGGTAGTTATTAAATTCGGAGTTTGAAAGTGAGTGAGCGAGGGGGTAATAGTCTGAGTATGGGAGGGGGAAAGTCAACATTGATACCGGTACTAGAGGCTTGCTTGGCAAGGAAATCAGCCCTTTCGTTGCCGGGAATTCCTATGTGGCTGGGAATCCAAGCTAGGCAGATGGTATAGTTGGAGAGAGATAGGCGTTTGAGAAGAAGTTTGATTTTAAATATACAGGAGAAGGGACAGGGGACATAGTCGTGGAGGCTGGAAATGGCTTGGAGGGTGCTTAGGAAGTCCGCGAGGATGAAGCAGTTAGAGATATTGTGTCGATCGATGTATTCGAGAGTTAATTGAATAGCGAGGGTTTCGGCCATGGCGATTGAGGCGTAAGAAGAGATCCTGAAGCAAAAGTCGAGATTAAGATCAGGGAAGTGGATAGCCAAGCCGACATAGGAGCCAATGTTGGTCTTGAAGCCATCGGTGTAGAAGGCGACAGAGGAGGAGAGGAGGTTGTGAAGAGAGAGCGTAAATTCGTCGACTGTATTGGGGGAGCGCTTGATAGCGCGGCCCTCGTCCAATGTGACGTCAGGAGAGAAGATTTGGGAGTGGAGAGAATATGTGTAGCATGGAAGGACGTCAGAGGAGTGGATTAGGCTGTGGTACCTTCTGAGGCGGGCGTAAGCGCGAAGGACGGGGAGCTCGAGGAGATTGAGGGTATTGCGATTGTTGAGAGCGGTGAAAAGATTGTCGATTGATTCTAGCGTAGGGTTATTTTGAATGGAGAAGGCGCGAAGGATGAATCTGTAGGCTAGTTTTTTAGGACGAAGAGAAAGAGGAAGTTCACAAGATTCTGCGTATACTATACGGTTAGGGGTGGAACGACGGAGACCCAGACAGGCTCTGAGGGATCTGCGCTGCGCCACTCCTAGTTTATCGCGGAGAGATTTCTCGCGCGGAAGGAGTGTAATAGAGCCGTAGTCGAAGGAACCTAGGACGAAGACTTTGTATATTTGGAGGAGAGATTGAGGATGCCCGCCCCACCAGGTGCCGCAGAGGGAACGGGTGAGGTTGATGTGAGGAGTACATCTTTTGAGGAGGGAGTTGAGATGAGGGGACCAGGTGAGCTTAGAGTCAAAAATGACCCCTAGGAGTTTGACGTGGAGTGAGAGTCTAATGGTTTGGTCGTGAAAGGTGAGGGAAATGTTGGATGTATCAGTTTGTTTGCGTGTGAAGATAGCGAGTTTAGTTTTTTCGGGGTCAATGGGGAGACCAGGGGAGAAAAAGTAGGAGGCGATCTTGTTAAGGCTGTTTTGTAAAACGGAAAGGCAGAATTCGAGGTTAGGGGAGGTGACGTAGAGAGTGACGTCATCGGAAAGAAGGAGGTAATTACAGTTAGGGTTGATGTGTTCGGGGAGTTTGTGCGTGTAGATGTTGTAACCTGTAGGGCTGCAGCAGCAGCCTTGAGGGGACACCTTGGAGTGACTCGAAGGGGCCCCGGATCTCGCCGCCAACGTTAAAATGAATGGACCTGGAAGAGGTAATGTTATAAAAAAATTTGCAGATTTGCCACGGAAGGCCTAAATCGCGAAGAATGTGAGCGAGAATGCCAGGGTCGACACCGTTGAAGGCACTCCTGGTGTCAAGAAAAAGGGCTACAGTATAGGCGTTATTAACGAAGCTGGAATAGATAGAGCAGGTGAGGATGGAAAGATTTGGTCCCTCTCCAGCCACCAGTTGAGCCTGCGAAGAACTAGCCTTTCAAAGACTTTAAGAAGGGATTGAACGAGAGAGATAAGGCGAAACTTACCGGTGTTGTCTTTGGGGATGAAGAAAACAATAAATTTTTTCCAGTAGGAGGGAAATTCGCCCTTCATGAAGAGATCGTTGAAGATGGAGAGTAAGAAGACAAGGATGTGTTTATGGAGGTGGGAAATAAGGAGATTGTCGATTTTGTCAAGGCTGGGAGCCGAGTTGGACTTGGCGAGGCATTTATCGACAGAGATTTCTAGTTCAGAATAGGAGAAGGGTTCACAGAAGAAATTTAAAGTGGGGGGAGAGGGGGGTGAAAACTGTGGGGAAGTTAGGATAAAAACAGGAGGGTGGACAGATGGAGGGGATGAGATCCATTTGCACTTCGACGTTCGCGATGTTATTGCGATCTGCGGAAGGGCCGAGGTTGCGATGTTTGAACCTCTTGACCAAATCCTAGAAGTATTTGGGGTTGAAGTGGGGGGAGAGAGAGGCGCAAGTGTCTTGGAAATATTGTTTCTTGCATCTGTGAAAGGTGGCTTTAGCGTGGTCTTCGGCAACAGTGAGTTCGTGATAGATATTAGGGTCGTGGCGGAAGTTTTTGAGAGCGGTTTTCCTGGCGGACTCGGCTGCGGAGCAATCTTTGTTCCACCAGGGAGGTCAGGGAGGTTTGGGAGTTTTCTTGGAGGAGCGGGTGGTAGGAACAAGATCGTTGATGGAATGGAGGATAACTGAGGTGAGAGCCTCATATTTGACGGAAGGGGAGGAGTTTGCAGGGAGGTTGTCAAGGGAGAAATTGGAGAGCAAGTCCACAAAAGCAGACCAGTTCTCCGGGGAGAGTCGGCGGTAATTGGGACGGTGAGTGCGGAAGGAAGTAGATGGGGAAGGAATGCCGATAGAAATGGAGATGGGGTAATGGTCGCTTAGATGAGTATCTTCTAGGACAGATCATGAGCAAATGAAGTAGAGGTGGGAGGAGACGAAGGCGAGGTCGATACAGGAGGGGTTGTCGGGGTTGCGTCTGTTGAGGTAGGTAGGAGAGCCGCGGTTGATGATCAGGAGGTTGTGGTCGGTGAAAGAGGAGATTAGATAGTCCCCCAGGTCACAGGTGTGATTGCTACCCCAGGCGGCATTGTGGCAATTGAAATCGCCAGCCAGAAAGATTGAGTTGCATGAGGAGATGGATGCAAAGAAGTGGTGAAGGTGGTCGAAGGACGAATTAGGAGGCCTATAGATAGAGACGATAAGAAGTTCGCCTTGGGAAGTGGAGAGAGAGAAACAGCGATGGATTCGAAGTTGTTGAAGGAGTTGTAGGTTTAGACTAGGTTGAAACGGATATTATTATGAACGCAGATGGCTGTGCCGCCTCCCCTGTCTGTCGGTCTGGCTTTGTGGGCCACAACGAAACCATTGAGCAATAACGTGAATTGAGAATAACGTCGTAGTCCTTGGAAATGTCTTGGATTTGGGATTTGCGCTCTCTGAAGGAGAGGCAATTCCATGGGAGGATACTAAGATGTTTAGGCTGATGTGCAGTAGCCATTATTAGGGGTCAAGAGGGAGAAGGGATGGAGGCTCGAGCAGGCATTTGCGATTTGAGAAGCAGCGTCGGAGTGTCCAAGGGAGGAGATTAAGGGCAGGAGAGTTTGAAATATGAGATTGAAAATAAAACTGATAATAGGATTTTGGTCGGTGGCGGGTGAGAGGGAAGAAGCGTTTCGGAGTTAGTAGTTTCTTAGGACTGGAGAAAACTAGTCTGTAGGAGAGAATTAGTCGGTAGGAGAGAATTAGTCGGTAGGAGAGAATTAGTCGGTAGGAGAGAATTAGTCGGTAGGAAAGAATTAGTCGGTAGGAGAGAATTAGTCGGTAGGAGAGAATTAGTCGGTAGGAGAGAACTAGTCGGTAGGAGAGAATTAGTCGGTAGGAGAGAATTAGTCGGTAGGAGAGAACTAGTCGGTAGGAGAGAATTAGTCGGTAGGAGAGAACTAGTCGGTAGGAGAGAATTAGTCGGTAGGAGAGAACTAGTCGGTAGGAGAGAACTAGTCGGTAGGAGAGAATTAGTCGGTAGGAGAGAATTAGTCGGTAGGGGAGAATTAGGACGAGGGGGGGGGGGGGGGGCAGGCGGAGTGCGCCTGTTGTGTGTGGAAAGGTGCTATTGTGTATATTGTGCTTACCCGCGCTTGTCGCGCACACTAAGAACGCGTCTTAAGTTGCGGAGCATACAAATATCTCTCGCCACTACTGGTTTTGGTATAATTTTTTTACTATCTATCCAACTTCCCATGTTTTCATATTATACTATAGAATTGATAAAAAGTATTTTTTATTTTTATACTTAATTCTTAAATATAATAGTAAATTATATTGTATTACCCTAGTGGAAAATGATTTTGATGTCAAAAGTTTGCCAACGTTTGCCAAAGTTTACTAGAGTTAGACAAAGTTTGCCAGAGTACGCCAAATGTCTTCCAATTGGCCGTTTTGGCACACCTATGACAAATTTTGGCATACAAGATTTCCTCAATTAGGGTAGTAAACTAAATCATCAATTTACTACACCTAACCTCAAATTTAAATTAAGTGCATGTATTTAAATGTGAATTTTTTAAGTAAATTATATAATTACGCTCATACAATGACTTTTTTATTGACTGCATAACATACCATAACACTTTACATAACTTTCTTAAGCAGTATTTAGTGCTTTTCGCCGTTTTCAAAAGGATCGTCTTCGAGAGAAACCACTGCCTCATGCTGTTTCTCTCGTTCCTCTTCTGATTCATCCATTTCCCCATCAGCGTCTTCCACCATTCTCGTACGACAGCACGTATGCATCAAAAACTTTTCTTTGTTGCATGGGGGTTGATTGCTTGGTCTTTGTCAACGACTCCAGGGTCCAAGATCGACCTTTAATACTTTAGCTTTTGTCAACGACTCAACGGTCGAAGATCAGCCAGTTTTTTATAAGCACATGGTTTCAACTCAAGATTGAAAACTCGACTTTTTGCAGGCGATGCCTCGGCGTCGTGGTGAGATTTCGGCACAAAAAAAGGTAAGGTTTTGTAAACTTTTCCTACCATCGTATAGTAGATCCTGCTCCTGGCTACCCTCTTCATCCATTGATGCGAGTTCAGCGAGAACACTGCTCATTTTGGCTTCGATTTCGTTTATCTCTTGATGCTTCGGTTCTCTCGCTTCCATGTTCCTGCAATTGTACGGTGCTGTGTGGGTTAAAAGTTTATGGTTTATGATTCAACAGTTTGTGGTATAATGGATTAGGATTTATGTGTGAAATAATTCAGGATTTTCATGTTCATGTATTTAGGTTTTAGGGTTAATGCTTTTTAGGCCAAGGGTTAATTTCAGAGTTAATAGGATTTAGATTTTAAAGTTAATAGGATTTAAAAAGCTTCTAGGGTAAATGGGTTTTAAAATTTATGAGTTTTAGGGTTTATTGGTTTTGGAGTTTTATATGGTTTGTGCTTTATTGGTTTATGGTTTATGAGATTAAGGTTTATGAGTTTAGATTTAATTGATTCAGAGTTTATGGATTTGCAATTACATTTGAAATGCGAAATGGCTTAGAATTTGCGAGTTTATGGCTTGTGGTAAAATCCCGTTTTAGTAGCGTAAGTTTTGGGGTTAATGAGTTTTAGTTTAAACGGGGTTTAGGTTTAATACTTTAACGCCAGGATGGACACTGTTTTTGTAAATTTTTCAGCGTTGCATCTAATGATCAAAGCATGGTCAATAAATTTAATTTCGTAGACGAGTGATTTAAATGATTAAGTGTGACTTCTAAGCTTATTCTTGGGGCACACAATTGTCAACATATACACTTCCATACTAAAAAAGATCATATGAAAATTCTGAATCCATTTAAGATCGCATATGAAATATCACATAATAGTCACGTAAAAAATTATGTAAAATTAACTTATGAGATCTTATACAGTTTGAGAAACTAATTCTCTCACATTTAAAAACGTAATATTTTGTTTGATACTATCACGTGCTAAATCACGTGTCCTTTTCAGTAGGCTTATCAGTCACAAATGTTACTTATAGCACTGATAAATAATAATTTTTTCATTTATCTCCCCGGGAATAACGTGCGAATCATATAAATGTATAATCTGACATCTATTTGCCCCAAGAATAAGTTTAGAAGTCTTAAAATAATCACGTTATAAATCACGTGATAAGTCACATAAGAAATAACGTGAGATTATGAAACAATTTCTTACTTGATATCTTACGGAATTTCCAATTTCTCACGTGATTTCTCACACAAAACGTATATTTTCACGTGACATCTATGTTCTTACGCTACATTAAATGATTTGTAAATTTTCCAAAGATTTCTTATTCCTCACGTGATATTTCCGACGACTCTTAATTTCATACGTGATCTCCGGCGATTCTTTAATTCTTAAGTAAATTCATGAGCCTGAAGTTTGAAACGTTTTTCGAGAACGAAGACGAAAACTTTGTTTTCGTTATCACATTACATATGGATATAAATGGGTGCATTATGACTAGAAAAAACAAACTATTTTGATTTCTTATTTCATTCCCAATCCATCAACCCTTTTAAATAGGGGTTTGAAAGAGGTTGGAAACATAAAATAAATTCTAACTCATCAGAGTTTCATTTTATCTGCGATTTTTTGGTGGGATCATTACTAAAAATGATCACGTGATTTATCACGTGATAATTACGTGATATTATGAAATAAATAATCACACTTTAAAATGAGAGAGAATTCATTTATTAATCTTTTTGAGGTCTCATATAAAAAATTGGAAAGTACTTTTTTGTCCATTAGTGAACTATACACCTATAAAAAATTACAGCTAAATCGCTTGTCTGCCAGATTTATGGCAGGAATGGGAATGAGCCTTGAAACAAACACAGCTAAATCGAAAAGAAAATACGCGTGGTAAAAAATTATCCATTGCTATCGAGGTACTTGATTATTTCCCATGGAGTAATAGATAAATCTACATTGTTCTTGATTATTTTACACCCGGGGGTAACCAAGACTTTATATTCCCATCGAAATTTTTTATGAAATATATTATGGAAGCTTACAGTTTCTGACTCTAGGTTGACTCTTGCAAATAAAAGGTAAATAAACTTGGAATGTGTTTATAGATATCATTTTCGAGAAAGGCGTGTATATCTCATGGGGTTCTTGGACACGAGGTCCAGATGTTACGTACCGTGAAAGATAATCAAGTCTGACGTAACAGACGACAACAAAACGTAGGGTCATTTCTTAGATTAAACCTAGTGCCAGCTGGACTACTTTTAAATAAAAGTGAATATCCAAGTATACGATTAGTGTGTCTGTGTAGTCGTAGTCATTCTCTTCGAGTAACGCGTGTATATCACTCGGGGCTCTGGGACAAGAAGTCCAGGTTTTACGTACCGATAAAAATTAAGTCTACACTCTTGAAGGCTTTCAATATCTACGCGAACATTCTCTTTTAATAATGTAAAGATTGCCGTAAAATCGAAAATCAAAGATAGAAGAAATCGACCCTCTTAAAGTGAAATGCATTATAAAACATACAGAATTAAATAAAATACGTTATTATGAATATTTTAAACGCTGACAAATTAGAATTTATTTTGTTTTCAGTCCAACCCCCTTTCAACTCCTGCCATGGGGGTAGCGGACATACAATTTTACCGTAACTTTTTTTAAAGGTATGTTTCGGGGTAAAAAGCATATTCCACAAAATATTCGCAGATAAAATGAAACCCCGAAGAGTAAGACTTTTTTCACTGTTTCTAACCCCCTTTCAATCTCCGCCATGGGGATAGTAGCCATAGAATTTGGCAGTCATTTTTTTATTATTATTATATTTTGAGGTAATAGGCATGTTCCACAAAAAATTTTCACAGATAAAATGAAACACTGATAAGAATTCTTTTTATTTTTCCATCCCTCTTCCAACCCCTATTTGAAATGGTTGATGACTTGGGGATGAAATAATGGCTCAAAATAGTTTGTTTGTCTTTTCTAGACATAATGCACCGATTTATACCCATATGTAATGAGAAATTGAAATAAATTTTTTTTTCGTATTCGGTCTCGAAAAACTTTCCAAATTTCAGACTCATCGTAAATTCAAACAACATTTTTAACTTCTCTCGTGATTTCTTAAGCGCGTACATTCACCTTAAGTTTGAAATAATAATTATTATTTTTGGGGCTTGATGATAAAAATTTTAATGTAAATGTATACTAATGAAATAAATTTACCCTTTTCCTACGCATATATAGTACTGTTTACTGGAGAAAAAGGCCCAAATATCGATTGTACGCCCAGACGTCGAGCGTATAATTTTTCCATGAAAAATTCACTGTATAGTCCAGTGGTCGTAGCGAATGTCATTTTTTAAAGTTTTTTCGCGTTGTTTTGATACTGGCTATCTGCAGAACCAAAATCTCATGGATTGAAAACGTAAACCTACTATAAATACTTATTTAAATGCAGAACTTCGTTCAATTTTTATTATTTATACGCATAAAAATAAATGTAGCACTAGAAAATGGTCTTATAATCTATATTTCTTCAAGAGTTTGGTTCTGCAGGTAGCCAGTATCAAAACAGAGTGAAAAAAAATTGAAACTTGACATTGGCTTAAAGTGAGATGCTATACTTCATGACCACTGGACTGTATCAGTGAATTTTTCATGGAAAGTTAGACGCTCGACTTTTGGGTATGCAATCGATATTTGGACCATTTTATCCGATGAAACGGTACATTATAAGCGTAGGAAAAGGGTAAATTTTTTTAATTAGTATAAATTTACTAAACATGTATGCACCCCCTTAAACAATTCCTGATATCTCGTGAGAATTTGAGAGTTGCTGGAGATTTCACATGAGAAATAAGAAATCGTTTCAGAATTTAAAAGCCACATATGAAATCAGATATCACGTAAAAAATCACATCAAAACTTAATACTAGGATGAGAAATCGTCAAAGAAATTACTTGCAAATTCAGATGTTGCGTGATAGGTTACGTGAGAACATAGAAGATGCGTGAAAACATACGAGTCGCGTGAGAAATCACGTGATAAATTGGAACTTACGTGAGAAATTGTTTCATAATCTCACGCGATTTATCACGTGACTTTTTAAATAGGAGGTCTTGAATTTTGGAAAAAGTAGACTATAACCACCTGAAAGAAACATTTTGGACACGATATTTCGACGTGCCAGTGTTCTGCCTAATGCTTTTCACTTTCAAAATATTGAATTTCTAAAAGAAAGTACAGAAAAATTCCAAATTTTTTGAGAAAAATCTACTATAACTTTAAAAGGTTGAATTTTGAGTAGATTCTATATGCGGGATCTGAGAAAGCGATCTCAAAAACATAAAATATAATCATTAAAGAATTTCTTTAACATTCCTTTGATCGTTAGATCCAGCGTTAAAAAGTATACAAAGAAAGTGCCCATTCCGGCGTTAAAGGGTTAATGAATTGTAGGATTAATGAGATTTAGGGTAAATGGTTCTTAGGGTAATGGGTATAAGGGTTAGTGTATTTCAGGGTAAAATAATTCTAGAATCGGAGAATGAAACGATGGAACCATTAATAGTATATTGAGTACCAAGCCCGAGATGTGGGACTTTTTAGTCGAAGTGCGAGTCTTCAGCTCGCAGTAAGCACTCGTCTTCGGTTCTTGCTAACTCGCCTACCATTTAGAACGAGCAGGCGTAAAGTAAAACGACCAGCGTGCGTAAAGTAACTACTTTACTAAAATCGTGCATGTGTACCAAGGGCGTAAATTGGGCTTTTTTAGACCGAGTGTGAAGTGTGCAGTACGAGTCGAACGCGAATGCGTTTTGTAAGCCGAATACGAGTACTGCAAACACACGAGGTCAAAAAGCCCCCTGGCCCTTGTAGTCCTGGGGCCAGACCATGATTTCGTGACCAACTGATGTCTCCAATTAGAACCACTTTTACTTTATGTATTTTGGTCTCCTGTATCCGAATATCGAGGGTAGAATGCTAAAAAATGGTCCAGTTATTTGTTAATTAATAACTATTATAAACAATTACAAAATATTACTTTTTTGTTCTGGAAAAAATTTACTTACATTTTTTAGACAATTCTAAGAAGAAAAGATTTTTACAAGTTTTTTTCTAGGACGCATAGATTTCGAATAAAACATCGTTGAAGTTTCGAAAAATGCGAGTTTTGCAATTTTCAATCGTTTATTACAGCAAGACACTTAAATATTTTTTGATGATCAAGGCATAAATTACTCATTAAGTCATGTACTATTAGATTCTAATGGGTAATGTCATTTTTGTCACACTATACCCATGTGACAAAAATGACTCAATCGACGTCCAAAACACACCGATATCGTCGAAAATATTGTAAATACTTATTACAATCTAATTTAAGTTCTGGATCATTAAAAAATATTCAAGTGTCTTTGCTGTAATAAACGATTGAAACTGGCAAAAATCGCATTTCTCGAAACTTCAATGATTTTTTACTCGAAATTTATAGGTCCTAGTAAAAAACTTGTAAGAATATTTTTTTCTTAGAATTGGCTAAGGAAAGGAATATAAATAAATTTTTTCCAGAACGAGAAAACAATATTTTAAAATTTTTTATAAAAATTGTTAATTAGCCATTAACTGGACCATTTTTTATCATTCTACACTCGATATTCGGATTTAGGAGGTCAAAATACATAAAGTAAAAGTGGTTCCAGTTAGAGACATCATTGCCTGGCCCCAGGACTATTGGTGCACACCATATTTTTCGTGACACGTGATTGGATTTTTGCGGAAATGTCTCAAAAAGTACAAATAAGTAAATAAATCATCAGTGGACAAAAAAAGCCCCTTTTATTGTGCTACTAGCAGGCAAAGAAACCCACTTTTTTGCCTGCTGGTCAGAAAACAAGCACTTTAGGCTCACTTTTTAAGTCCAGAAAAGCGCGAAAATCGTGCATATGTTACAAAAAATATTTTTTACAATATTTTCATTTTTTATTAACTATAAAATACTCAGACTGTTGCAACGCCGTTACCCTAAGCGGGTCCTGGGCGTAGTCGTCCAGAGCGGACGGGTGGGTGCCTATCACCACTACACAGCGCGTCCTCAGGTTGCGGATAGAGGAACGACCCCTGAGAAAGAGGTTAGCTGCGAATAAAGCAAATAAGCAGTCGCGGACAGCCGATAGACCCAGGCGTGGGTGTGATGAGCCCGCACTGGCGAACGCAATCATCTAGAAACACTACGCAAGCACCACAACAACTACAACACTATACAAAATCTCCTATCTTACTTTCTTCTTCTACCTTACTCTGTAATCTATCTCTTTTACCACACATTTCAAACAACAAATGGGCCAAAAATCCTGCTGTCGTGGAGGATACGGGAGCGATGACAACTGCCCTGAGAGGGGATGTGTAGAATGATTCGCCACCTGGTCTTACATGGCAACGAAGCCAGCGAAGGCGCGCTGCCTTGCAGGGGGGCGTTAGGATATGAGAATGAAACCGAGTGTGTCTGACGACGAGTTGACTATGTCCTCGCCAAAGTCGGAAAGCTCTCATACTTAGTTCTAGGGAGGTATGAGGGTTATCACCCCTAGACGGATGGACTCACCTGCGATCGGAACAGGATCCAAAACGCGCGGGTTTAACTTACTATCATGGCTCAAAGAAAACAAAACCAAACCAAAAGAAACTTAAGGGTGGGAACCTGGAATGTACGCAGTCTACACAGAGCGGGCGCGTTCCGGGAAATCATAAATGAAACTGAGAGGTACAATTTAGATTTGGTAGCAATACAAGAAACCCGATGGAAAGATAACGCGATGCTAGGATCCGGTAACTTCACCTTTTTATATGGAGGCGCGAGCGGGCATTCTCTAGGCACCGGATTTCTTGTTAACAAAAGCATCATACATTCCGTTAAAAGTTGCAATTTCGTGAATGACCGACTCTCGTATATCATCATCGAAGGAGCGTGGTATAATTACGTGGTTTTTAACGTCCACTGTCCCACGGAGGACAAAGAGGAAGAAGTCAAAAATCTTTATTATGAAACTTTAGAGCAATTAATCGACCAATTCGCGTCTTACGACACCAAAATAGTAGTGGGGGATTTCAATGCTAAAATAGGGAGAGAGGAAATGTTTAGGCCCACCATAGGCAAAGAAAGTCTGCACGAAACCAGCAACGATAACGTATTATGGTCATAAATTTCGCGGCCGCAAAAGATCTTATAGTCAAGACCACGTGCTTCAAGCACAAGGATATACACAAGGCAACGTGGACATCGCTGGATGGGGCCACGCACAATCAAATCGATCATTTTCTTATTGATAAGAGGCGCCACACGAATGTACTCGACGTAAGGACCTATAGGGGGGGGGCGGATTGCGACTCAGATCATTATCTAGTAGTGGCCAAATTAAGAGCCAGATTCGTAGCCGGTCAAAATAGTAAGCGAGCGAACAAAGTAGAAACCTTTGATATTGGAAAACTACGAAGCGGGGTAGAGCGAATCAAGTACCAAGTAGAAGTTAGCAACCGATTTCAAGTGCTCGAGGAAACGGATGAACAGACGGGAGTAGATGACGATCCGAACAGGTTGTGGGGGGCTATCGAAAAAGCTATAAAAGGGGCCGCGAACAAAGTACTGGATAAGAAAAAAAGGCCGAAGAGCAAACCATGGTTTGACGAAGAGTGCGAACTCTGGTTTGAAAGGCGCAAGAAGGCTAAATTAGATAGTGTACACAATGAAAGCGGTAGGGCCGTAGAAGAATACCATGAAATAAGAAAGCAAGTGCGTGTGATTTACAGAAACAAGAAGCGCGAGTATCAGAAAAATGAAATTAGAAAAATAGAAACTAATAGTAGGGAAAATAACCCGCGCGAGATGTACAAAGGAATAAATGCTATTAAGAAGGGTTTTCAGAGTAGATCGCAGTTAATGAAAGATAATGACGGGAACCTCGTGACAAGCGAAAATGAACTATTGAAATTATGGAAAGATTATTTCGATAAGTTATTAAACGTGCATGAAAACTCCGAGGAAATGGGAGACGAAATCCACACTACTGAACTCCATATGGACGAAACGACCTACAAAGAAGTAGAGGCCGCGATCAAAAAGCTAAAGAACAATAAGGCCGCAGGAAACGATTCTATACCAGCTGAACTACTTAAATATGGAGGCACCGCGCTTACATCTAAAATTGTTTATCTAGTATGTGCTATTTGGAGAAATGAAACAATACCAGAAAATTGGAAAGAATCCATCATCATACCGATCTTTAAAACGGGAGATAAAACAGACTGCAATAACTACCGGGGAATCTCACTTTTAGCTACCTGCTACAAAGTTCTGTCAAACGTAATATAGGCCAGACTCACACCATTCGCGGAAGATATAATAGGAGATTATCAGTGTGGATTCCGGCGCAACAGGTCAACGAGCAATCAAATGTTTACCATAAGACAATTATTAGAGAAGAAGTGGGAATATTGCGAAACTATACACCAGCTATTTGTGGTCTTTAAGAAAGCGTACGACTCTGTCAAGCAAAGCAAAATGTATGAAATCCTAGTGCTCCTTGGCGTACCAAAAAAACTCGTAAAATTAATTCAAATATGTCTGAACGGAAGCACTGGAAAGGTCCGAATAGGCGGTAATGTATCCGAATCGTTCATGATACGCGACGGTTTGAAGCAAGGTGACGGGCTTTCAACGGTAATCTTTAACTTGACGCTAGAGCATGTTGTTAGAAAAATGCAGGCTAGCGAGCTAGGCGCAACACTCAACGGAACAACGCAGATTTTAGGCTATGCGGATGACTTGGATATAGTGGGAGATAACGGTGAAACGGTGGCGAGAAATGCGGAAATCCTTATAAACGCGGCTAAAGACACGGGGTTAGAAGTGAGCGAATCGAAAACGAAATATATGATCATGGAGAAACTGGGCATTCGCGAAGCAGAGGGGGATCTCAGAGTCGGAAATTTCATTTTTGAAAAGGTTAGCGAATTCAGATATTTAGGTACAACTATAAATGATCGAAACGAAATTAAAGCCGAGATTAATAAGAGACTTCATTCGGGTAATGCCTGCTTCTACGCTGTGAACAGATTACTTAAGTCAAAGCTACTGTCGAAAAATGTCAAAATAAGGATATATAGGACTATAATAATGCCGGTAATCTTGTATGGGTGCGAAACCTGGGCGCTCACTAAAGCGGAAGAAAATCGTTTTAGGGTATTTGAAAATAAGGTTCTGAGGAAAATATACGGGCCAAAGAAAGATGAGGAAACTGGGGAGTGGAGGAAACTGCACAATGACGAGCTACATAATTTGTACGCGTCACCAAATATTAACAGAATAATAAAATCACGGAGACTAAGATGGGCAGGGCACGTGGCAAGAATGGGCGATGATCGTACAGCAGTGCGCATAATGAAAGGAAAACCGAAAGCAACGCGACCTCTTGGTAGACCTAGACGCAGATGGGAGGATAACGTAAAATCAGACGTAACTGAAATTGGGCGGGAAGGCGCGAAATGGATGGGGTTGGCACAAAATAGGGAAACGTGGAAGGCTTGCGTAGATGAGGCGCTGAACTTTCGAGTTCGAAATGCCATTTAAAAAAAAAATAAATAAAATACTCAGATACCATTGCGTGCCTTACGAAGGTTATATAATTAACTTTCATCTGATCCTCTCAGTTATTTTGTTAAGTTTCAAGTTTATCGCGTGATAATTTTTTACGAACGAAAAAAGTTCATTTTGCATTAGTGCAACGGACGTCCTTACAGGGTTAATGCTTATGATTTATTATAATTTTTTTAAGATTAAAAATATGATTACTTATATAGGTCGACATACGTATGATTCATTATCTGCATTTTATATATAAATTTTTTGTAAATATTTATAATTGAAAATAATTTTTTTTAAATACACTAAAATAAATTTTTATATATTAATTTGTTTGTATTATGATAATAAGTCCCAAAGTTATCTGTATTGATACATCAGTTTTATGAAAATTTATATAATAAATCGTATGAATAGTAATTAATTAAACAGTTAAAAATATTAATTACATGATTAATCATGAGAAAAATCATAAAGTTAATCATGTCAGATTAGGTTTGATTCTCACAGAAATGAAAAATCATATGAATAATTATACATCTTGCAAAATGCATTAAGCTTTAACAGTTTGTGTTTTAGGATTCTCGGTTAAAATAACAGTTTATTAAAAAATATGTATTGTATTGACTGGATTAGTATATCAAAGGAAAGCATTTGTAGTCAATTATAGGTTTTAAATATTTAAGTCAATCATTTCTTGAAAATACTATAATATACTTACGTAATGCTAATATACTTAATTTTTATTAATTAACCAATTTATTCGTAATTTTAAAGTTGTGAGATCCCCTCAAATATACACCTTTTAGGAAAAAAATTCTTGTTATACTTAGTTAAGATAATATAATGGAGGTAATAATGTATGTTGAAAAAAAGTATTTTCTATAACACATGCATAAAAAAGACTATTTTCGGCGCCTATAAAGTGGAGCGAAAATAGTGTTTTCAGAGCGTCAGAAATAAATGGTACCGAAAATACTCATTTTCGTCACCAAAAATAAAAGGTAGCAAAAATGAGTATTTTCGGTACCCTTTATTTCTGACGCTCGGAAAACTCTATTCTTAATCCACCTTGTAGACAACGAAAAATGGTCTTCTTTATGCACTTGTTATAAAAAATACGGTATGCAACTTGGGGCAAAAGGGTTTTTTCAGACTCGGATAATGATTTTGAGCACTCGTGTACGCCTTCGGTGCCCTCGACTTCCACTCGTGCTATATCATTATCCTCGCTTGGAAAAACCCATTTTCGCCCCTAGTTGCGTAATATACTATTATAAATTGAACAAAGAATTGAAAATCAAAATTTTGTATTACAAACGCAGATATTGTTAAGGGAAGAACTGTCCCTTGACTACCACTTTAAACGTAAAGAAAGTTACAGCAGCATTTATGCAAAAGTTATGTACAATTTTTACATTTTCATAGTTATTAATAACATTGTTGTATATGTAATTTGCAATCTTTACAGCCGTTTGTCTGAAAACTACATTTTTCTCGTAAAAATAAAAAGACGTTCATGCCAAGTTGTAAGTGATTCTATGAAAATCTGTTGCGCAAATCGCGAAAAAAGTAGTTTTGTGAAAAACGGCTCTAAAGATTGCATATTACATATACAACAATGTTATTAATAACTATAAAAATCTTAAAATTATACATAACTTTTGCGTAAATGCTGCTGTAACTTTTTTTATTAGTCATAACTTTGCCCCGAAACATCCATTTTCAATGAACAGAAAATCAAATTAAAGGTATTTTATTCTACTTTTATTATCTTTTCGAAAAAAGTTTTTTCCACCTTCGAGTGCATAGTTATTAACTGTACAGTAACCCCTCGTTTTTTGCTATATTCACGGAGAGAAAAAGATAGTAAAGATTAGTGTACGTGTATAGTAATCGTTACTATCTTTTCCTATTCGCGTATAAAAAATAACTAATTTGATAAAAAAACATGGTTACATGACCAATTTTCATTGTTTAAATGCGTTTTTATTCATAATTTGACCCCCCAAAACATAATAAAAAAGGTTTGGAAACCCCAGCATCCAGATTATTTTGCAATTTCTGGATCCCAAAAAGTTCATTTTTTTGAATTTCGTCGTATACGTACATTTATGCGAACTCCTTCATATACAGACATTTTCTAAAAACAGTATATTTTGATTCCAAGTATATATAAACACATTTTTCTCTGTGACGAAGAAAAACAATTTTAAGATACAACTTTGGTATCGCCTTTATTTCGATTCTTTATATACTACATCATAAACGAAAACGATAATGAAACGAAAAGACTAAATTTAATGAGAAAAAGTGGAATCGACAAGAATAACGTTATGACGTTATAAAAATTCTAATTTTCTACACTTTTAAGTAATCACCATATACATTAAATAACGACAGGTTAACACATTAATTATCTAAACTTATACAAGTGATAAACAGCATACGATGATATTTAATTATGAAGATGTTCAGAATCCTTATCAAACTTTCCGTACTGTCGCGAACTCCACGTGTTAATCGACAAAACAATAAACAAATACAAGCTTTCTGAAGCGCGGGAAATGGCGTTTTAACGGTCACATGACGATAACTATACATGACCATGTAAATTTATGCTCGCGTTTTTCGTAGAAAAAAAGTTTCATTATGAAAATATTGCGAGGCAATATAAAATTAATATAATATCGTCACCAACAATAAATACACGTTAATATCAGATATATTTATATATATATACGCACACATAAAAAACATTTGTTGACAACCAATATGAGTTAACGGTGAAAATTACAATATTACTTTAAAAATTAATAATAGCTGATATTATTTGCAAAAAAGTTGTTTGGGTAATAACGAATCTTTCACTGTCGTATTGAAAGTATGAAATAAATAAAATAAAACTAATAACGAAATAAAATTGCATTGATAGTAAATAATTGAACACGTATTATTGCTGAATTATTTTATAAATACAATCTTTATTATATCTCATACAATAAAATATAACACATACTAATCTTTTGCATTAAAACATAATGCAAGTATTTATCAAACATTTTTACGCTCTTTAAACACTCTTTAATATAATAATAATGAATGCTAGTATAACATTTTGTAAGGTAATAATAATATAAAACTCAAAGAAATAAATAAATCTTTCGAGTAGGCGCGAGCCAAAACAGAATTGTAAACGCGGCGCCGCCGCGCCCGCCTGCTTCCCCCGGCCGTACACACACTGGCTGCGTCTACAATTGGTTGCACTTTTGCCGAGCGCTTAGGTGCGCAACTCGGTGCGCAGTGCATATGATAATCTAGGGAGAAATCACCTATCCTCGTAGAGTGTCCCATCTAGAGATATTGTATTTTCTTGGCTTGGCGGTTCGTTGATTGTTTTAAATATTTTAAAATCTACATTGTAAAAAAATGATTGTGGAATTTTACTACTCGTTTCGTAATTTTACAACTGTGAGTGGCGTAAAAACACCGTTAGAATGATTTTACCAACGGTAACAATGTAATAATTCCACAACAGTAGTAGTAAAATTCACACAAGCATTGTAAAAGTACCACTCGTAAAGCCATCTTAGATTATCTTAGAGACGCTGGAAAAAAGTGCCAGTCAGCTGCCGAATGTATGTGCGAAGCTGATTTTCGACGTTTCATCGATTTTTTTCGTACTTTTCTTCCATTAAACATCAAAAAGGTATGTCGTTATTTATATATTATACTAGTTTCTCATTCAGCGAGTGTACATTCATTTATATTCCGTAAAGATTTTGCCGTGCCGATCACTCCAATACAACGATATATATATATATATATATATATATATATATATATATATATATATATATATATATATATATATATATATATATATATATATATGTATATGCTTCGAAGCTGATTTTCGACGTTTCATCGACTTTTCTTGCACCTCTCTTTCTTTATATTATAAAATATTGTATTCGTACTACTAGAAAATAAAATTTGTTCAAATAATATAGTCATCATTCATTTATTGGCGTATCATCAAAATTGCTATTCATAACCTAAATTTCACCATACTCATTGCAATTTTACTATTCGGGTGGTAAAATTACTACTTTGGTAATGAATTTCAACTCCTAATCCATCAACTTGTGAAATTACTACCCTCCGTATCGTAATTTTATTTCCGTATGGTAATTTTACTACCCTATGGTAATTTTACAATTTTTTAGGAAAATTTACTACTTTGGAAATGGGTCGGTTTGTTACCAACTTCCGATGTAGTAATTTTACTACACATTTTTTTAAAGTGTAACCTCTAATATACTTATAATCTAGTACACATTATTTACACAGCAGAACCATTTAAAATTATATTCCAAAAAAGTTTGATACGAGAACATAGCTCTGTTTATACCTCAAGGAAGAAAAGAAAAGCAGTTAAAATGGATGTCAAATTTTTGGATTATTTAAAAATAAGTTGTTACTGTTTATTATTCATCTATTTAATTATAAAAAGAAGATATAGAAATAGAATCCGGAGATGGTGGACTAAACCTCATTTGCGAGAGCCTGTGCGTCAAGAATATGGTGTTTATGCAAGAATTTTTACTTTTCTAAAAAGATATGATGAAGAAGAATTCAGAAAATTCGTTGGTATGTCAGTAGATCAGTTTACGGAGTTGTTAAATTTAGTTCAAGCAGGACTGACAAAACGGAGTATTGTCTTATGAACTTATATTTAAATAATCAAAAAATCTGACATCCATTTTAACTGCTTTTTTTTCTTCTTTGAGGTATAAATGGAGCTATGTTCCGTATCAAATTGTTTTGGAATATAATTTTAAATGGTTCTGATATGTAAATAATGTGTACTAGATTATAAGTATATTAGAGGTTAGATTTTAAAATATTCAAAACAATCAACGAATCACCAAGCCAAGAAAATACAATAACTCTAGATGAGACACTCTACGAGGATAGGTGATCTCGCTCTAGATTATCATATCACCAATTGCGCACCTAAGCGCTCGGTAAAAGTGCAACCAATTGTAAACGCAGCCATTCTCCTCCGCCGCTTTTCACGCGTGCTTCCTCCTCCATCCGCTGTCTGAAATTATGTGTATAGTACGGGCGGTAGCCACCAGACAGCGCCACGCTGAAATTTTCCTCACTTTTTTAACATTGCATTAGCAATCTCTCTACTAATCTCTGGTAGTAGAGACATAAGGGAGAGTCCACACGCTTACTATTTCCCTACCCATTACCCCGTATCCTACCCTGTCAAATTTTCTCAATAAAGTGTCCCATCTTCATTCCTATATGCTACATGAATATTTCGATAGTGAATGCTAGATTCGCATCTGGAACTGCTGCTACATCTATAACTTATGCTCCGATTTTATTTTCAGCGTCTTCTGACATTTTTATTCTTGTTTGCTCCGAAATAATTATTATGCATTTAATTTTGAAGAAATGCAAGTAAGTAATGAAACTACTATTATTGTTATTAATACTAATGCTAATATTACTAATAATTATTAATAATTTATACGTTTTAATAATTTTCAGAATCTATTTCGAACTAGTTGAACAGTATATTGTATTTATAAAAAGAAAATTCCGTTCAAAACAGTACAAGTTATTGTTTGTATTATTACCTTAGAAGTAGCACCAACGAATATAGACTTGTATAGAAGAACGGTCCTGGGTTACGAATCGGGGGCCAAAACGTGGGTAACAAAACGGTTAGTTATGTTACCCAACCGCTTGGCGCCGCCAGGGATGATCTTCCTACTAAGCATGTGCACATGCGCTACCGACTTTAAGATAATATTTTTATTTCTTTTGTATTTTCGATGAATTAAATAAATTATGCATGTAAAAATAAGTATTGTTCATTAAATAACCTTCCCCAAATATATAAACAGATAGGTAAAGGTTTAACGGCGTAATTAGAAAAATAATTCTTGCCGCGAAAATGCAGACGGTCATTTTCCGTCGCGACTTTCTTGCGTAAACAGCGGGTAGGGCTTTCTCAGTATCTGCGTAAGAGTACCTTTGTCTTGAAGATTTGTGTAGTTATTTTATTCTAATTTGTGCCTACAATGGGTGTAAGAGCTCGAAAAAGAAAACCCCTGATTTGACGTTTCATCGATTTCCTTCGGACGAAACAAGGTTTCTTTTTGTTTTAAATAATTGCTCAAAATTAATTTACTACCAGATACTAATATTAATGTCATCGACAGGTAGATTAAAAATGTACCAATGTTAAATCTGAAATGCAGACATTGTGCAGATCAACAGAAACTCGTTTATTTTTCAGTACAATCAGGTAACATATAAATAAAATAAATGAAGACAGCTCTGTATTGGTGACTGAATTATGTGTGAAAATTTTGTTTTAATTAACGTTTGATATATATACTGCATGTGTGTTAATTATCTTTACAGTATTTAGAGTTTTATTGAAATATTATTTGTTGTATTTTTTTCTGATTTCATCGTAATTTATTATTAATAAAATGATTAACGTGTTTTCAATTTCATGAATTGTTTTGGATATTTTAATATAGAAAAGTGACGAGACTCGGTCGCGAGTAAACTAGGCGTGTATTTTTAAAATAATTGCCTGTTGATATCAATATTGACATTTTATTTATATAAATATTTATTTTTATTAAAATTAATATAATTAGATTTTCATGTATTCTATCTCTATATTTATTTCAATTTATTATTTTTTCATAACTTTTTTTAAATATAATTTGAATGAAATTTATTACATAGAATAGTTAAATAAATCGTGAAAAGGTTGCTTTTATTAATGGATTTATTCATTTACTTAGTATATTATCGTTTTATGCGATTTTATTTTTGTATAATGTTTATATATAAGAAAGAAATTAATATTATTTTATAAAATTTAATATTATTTTGTTATTTTAATATTATCGCTTTGAAACTGTTATTTAACTTTCTCGTAAAAGTTAACATATATGTTTAAAAATTAGTGTCTTTTACTTAAAAAGTAATAGTGTTTTTTTTGAAAAATTCATGTTTTATAATTATTAATTAAATATTTAATTCAAATAAAATTATCATAACATATTAGAGCTAATTATAGGAGTAATCATATAATTAATTAAATATGATTATTTAATATTATTCCAAGACATGGTGTTGTAATATTTTATTTTCATAATCTTAACAGCAAAAAAGTATTGTGTTTAAATTTTTTTTAAATAAATAAAAAATTATTTTTTATATTTGATTTTCTGCTATTTTAATTTTAAAATCTTTTAATGTAACCAATTACTTTTTTCTTTTTAAGAAAAAATTTATATGATAACTTTAGTGTATACGTAGATATATTTTGCATTTTAGTATACATACTGGAATTAGGATGGAGGCAGAAGGGCGATCTCTATTAAAAATTAATAAATTAGAAATCGGAACAATTACTTTAACATTCTCTGAGAAGATTATCTGAGTTAATTATTATATAAGTTTTCGTAATAATTACCAATTTAATGTTTTTAACAGGGGCGGGTGGTGTGTAGGGCTATTGGCGATGATTACCACGGTTTGAATTAATAATACTCGAATGCATAATTATGACAAATATGTGTGAATGTAATATGTCAATAAATCACATTTATCTGGCAATAAATTATTACATATGAATACTAGTATGTCAAACAAAACAAAAAATCAACGCACCTATTAGTCTAGGCGCCGACCATACTTTTCGTGGCTACTTTTAGGTCCCCCCCGTAAGCCCAACTTTTCTAGACGTATTTTTGGCTGCTGAATTAGAATTTACGTCTAGAAAACTTGGGTTCAGACAGGGACCTAAAAGTGGCCACGAAATGTATGGTCGGCGCCAGGACTATATCTATTTACCTCTTGGGTGGTGTGGAAAAATAGAAAAATAAATATATTTATTAATTAGAATGTGTAATGTTCATAGCAAATTTTATATATATTTATATATATTGTTCCGTGGCTATGTACAAATATATATACATATAAATATATATATATATATATTGGTTTCCATCGAATAATATTAGTTTGTATTTAATATTTGTACTCATTCTAAGAATTATTTTAATTTTTAGTAAATTAATATTTAATTTTCATTTATCAGCTAATATTCACCAAGAGCGAGCTCTTTATCGTTTTATGTATTATATATGATTTAATTATGTATTCGTGATGGTATTCGTTATAACGTACTGATGCAGCTAAATAAATACGAAAGAAATATGCACGCAACCTTCAGAAGATTTGAAAAGTAAAAGGCGCGCGTAATATCGGAGGTGCGAGAGAGAGAGAGAGAGAGAATGATAAGAAATGTGTCGCGGCGTCATCTCGCGGAGAGCGCGGAACTAACACTTTCGATCCCCAGCGCTCCATTGGAACCGTTCTTCTATACAAGTCTATATTCGTTGGTAGCACATGTCATAAGTCTAGCAGCAGTTCCCGATGCGAATCTAGCATTCACTATCGAAATCTGCATGTAAGTAGCATATAGGAATGAAGATGAGACACTTTATTGAGAAAATTTGACAGGGTAGGGTACGGGATAATGGGTAGGGGAATGGTAAGCATGTGGACTCTCCCTAATGGCGTCAGCCATTACCCATAGGATATAAAAAAAAAAGAAGATGCTCGATGTATCTTTTATATGTCTATGGTCAAGATACTCAAGAAGAAAGAGGTTAGTTTCAGAAAAATATATGTTAATTTGTTTACTAAATGCTAAGTGCATGTTTCTATTCTTCGTCTAAAAAAATACTTAATAAAATGTATTTACAGAGATAAGTAATATGAAGATTGGAAGCGTGGAATTGCAATCTTTCTTACAAATTGTGGAAGAGGTAGATATTATTAACATTCGAAACAAGCCTGTATAATGTCTACGACAAATTTTACGGCCGAAGCAGCAAAAGGTAATGATATTGTATTTAATAACTTAATAAATGTAATATAAATACATTATAATATATATTAACTTACCAATTATGATTTTAATCTTAGCTGCATTGACGGACGTTTTGACAGCTCTGGAAGCACCAGACAACATACAGAAACTTAATTCTGCTAAAGACAATTCCGGGAACGAGATGCTTAAAATAATGCAATTTATTTTTCCGACTGTCATGCAAATACAAATGGAAGTTATAAAAAAATATGGGTTTCCTGATGGAAGAGAAGGTATTCATTCTTATGATTTTCACATATATAGGGGAGAGTGAGTCTAAGTTGTACATGTTAAAATTTTAGTTTAAGGATGCGTTTTTTAACCAGGGTCGATAATGTATATTGAATATAGAAGTATTATCTGTAAATGGCGCATATGATCAAGTATTATCACCGATTTTCTGAACTTTAGCGTAGTGTTTTTAAAATTAAAGCAGCTTTCTGTAACATTTACATTGCACAAAAGTTGAAATAAAACTTCTAAGCTAATAATTGATCGCCGAGCTGGTAAATTTATCAATTATTGGTTAGCTAAGGAAAATTTTGCCGCCTTGTAAGTCTTAATAAGTTTCGTTGCATCTTAGTTACTTAGATGTCAAGATATTTTCAATTTTGGGGCTAAGTTGTACATGTATTTTAAATGAGCGAATTTAATTATTTAATTGAATATTTTTTAAAATTTCTTCTATCCTTTTTTTGGTGGCAAAATCTGAAAATATTTTAATTTTCCCATTTAAAATATATGTATAACTTAGCCTCAGGGTTTTTACGATTAACTTGTACAAAATCACTTTTTTTAAAAAGATACATTAACCATATTAAGTAATGAAAATTGAACTTAAAAGAAATTGAAATAGTTAGTTGAAAACATAAATTTGAAAATTCACCAGTACAGGATTTTTTATTTTTCTTTATAAACAAGGAAAAACTGCAAACAGTAAAAGTGTACGAATTAGCTTCTCTCTACCCTACTCTTTGTATTTTGTACATCTAAAATTTTTTTTATAAATTTATTATATGTATATTGAAAGTAAATAACAAATTAATAAAAATGTATTTTCAGGTGCTGTGCAATTCGCTCAGTTTATTCGATCTTTAGAGAAAGAAGATACTGAAGTTGCAAAGTTACATGCACAGGTACGTTCTTATTTTCTTCCAAACACTCCAGTTAATTCTTCAACAGATGCTTCTTTGTGAAGGTATTCAGAATTTTTGTTTTAATTTAGTCTAGATTAATTTGACTTATACCAAAAATATGTTCAGTTCAATAGATAATAAGGAAATTATAAGATTTTGAACTTTTCTTGCAACTTATAAGGGGTTTAGTCAAAAATAATAAATTTGTAATTATTTTTTTAACTTTCAATATTCTAAATACTCTGACTGCTCCAAATAATAATCAATATGAGCCATTTTAGTTATATTATTAATGCTCCTTTGAAAACCAGCACATTTCAAATTTCATAAAAAATGCTAGTTCTTTGCAGAAGCCTCTTATGAAAATTAAAACTTTTATAGACCGTTTGAAAAAGTAATAATTTTTGTAGGGAAATCTAAAAAATGCTAGTTTTTGCAAGAGGCTCTTGAATAGAACTTGTGCTGGATATCAATAATTAAAAACTAGTGATTTTTATAAGTAAATTGACAGAAATGAAAAATTAATTTTTAGACTATTTCTTAATGCTCAAAGTTACTTTTAAAAGACTAAGGGATACATTATAGTTATATTATATTTATTTATCGCTAAGCTCATGCTAGAATTTCATACATATTTTGCCATTCTTTCATCGCCTTTTGTACTATTTATAAAAGTCCTTGTAATAATGAATGCCTGCATTTCTGATAATTATTTGTATTGACCTCATGAACTATTTTGTAATTATATTTTTATAATTGCTTATAAAAAATTTATTTTCTAAGTTTATTTAAAATTGTTAAATAATTTCCATCGATCGACTTATGTCTTTACTGTATGAAATTAATTCACACTGAACAATAAACGACTGTTAATAAAAATTATGCTTTATGTTATCTGTATACCGATTTTATAATATGTAAAAAGAAATATTACATATATTGAAAGCGAATACGTACATTATGTGTACAGTTGAACCTCAAACACTGCTCCCTCAAACACTGCACCAGCAAAACCTCGAACACTGCTCGACTAATTTTTAAGAATTTGTTACCTCGATTTTTTCAATGCAAAATTTTATGTCCATACGACAATATTAAGTTACCTTATAATTTATAGCTACATAAAACATCGATTTATTAACGTCATTAACTGGCAAGAAAGTTAATTGTTTTGAGCAGTATTCAAGGTTAGTTTTCCCGACCACAAACAGGGTTTGTGGTTCGACTGTACTTATGGATGATTGTCAAAAAAATTGAACTTTTTGTGTCTTGCCTTTGTGCTATCTCTTTAAATGTACTTCAGAACATATGACAGAGCTAAAAAAAATTTTCGAGTGTTATAATGCATCATATAAAAGATGTTCCTTTAGTTTTGAAAATCTAAATAATCGGTCAATCAGAATAAATTTAGTTTAATGTTCGATTTGTCATTTTCGTGGCATGTCTAATTCACGCACTAATTAACGTTAATAGCATATTTAAACTTTCAAAACAAAAGGAATATCATCTGTTTCATCAATTATCAGTAATGCCACTGTAAAAATGTGGCTATATGTTATATATGTAGAACAAATGCCAAATCTTTAATACAATTGCCACGAAAATACTTATGTAATGCGTAGTAAGATTTTTAGAGTAATATTACAAGTGATTAATGAAATAGAAGATAATCCTTTTGTTTTGAAAGTCTAAATATTTTGTTAACGTTGATAAATGTGTAAATTACACATGCCACGAAAATGACAATATAAATGCCACGACAATTAAAAATTGAACATTAAACTGGATTTATTCAGTTTAACTGAATATTTAGACTTTTAAAACTAAAGGAACACTTTTTACATGATGCATTATAACACTCAAAAAATCTTTTAGCTCTGTCATATGTACATTTAAAGGGATAGCTATAAGCAAGACACCAAAAGCTCCATTTTCTTGACAATCGCCATTATAGAATTTATACATCAATTGAGTCATGTAGACTCAACAATGGCAGTAATTTTTCCAGCCTTAGATTCTTTTATAATTAAACGTCTTTGTATGAAAAATAGACAATAATTACTACACGAATTAATTTTTAAGCGCTAGATTATCACTTAAGTATAATATTCTATAATTCTAGAGAATACACAGTATCCATCGCAAAATCCTTTCCACTATAATCTTTCCATGTATGGGTTCAATAAAAACAAGTATAACTTTTCTCTGTAAAAAATGTTCTGTATGGAACAGTAATTTTTCTTTTATATAATAATATATTTTAAAGCTTTTAGGTAATTTATTCTTTTTAATATTTATTAATGATATTAATTAAAGGTTTTTAGAAAAATAAAGCGTTATATAATTGCACTTCTAAATCAAATAATAAAGCAATTTAATAGGGTTATCATATTTTACTATTTAATAAAATCAATTACAAAAACTAAAAATATCTATTTAAAAGAGTATAATAGAATAGAAATAAAAAATAAAGCATTTTGTCTAATATTAAAAGAAATCAGTCAGTCAATTAACTAAATATATCAATTTTTTATTTTATTTGCATAATTAGTAAGCGATTAAATATATAATAAAATGTAACCCTTCTTATATAGCTTTTAAAAATATAATTTTAAATAAGGATTTAAGAAAAATAAATTAAATACCTATGTGAAGAATAAACTTAAAGTTTTTTTACATTATAATATTAATAACAATATTACATAGTAATAATAATAATGGTTCATGATAATAATATTAGGAATAGGTGTACAGTATATGATCTACTAAAATATATAATAATTTATAGTTACTTTTCAAAGTCTCAAAGTTATCTTTGCAATGATGTATTTTCTTCTAGCCATTCACATTAGAAAGCAATGAAAAAGGTTTCGTAGTTCACAGAGCATCAAATTTTTCATCCTCTACTAGATACAGTAATATAATGTATAAAATTAAAAATAAAATAAACACTAAACCCCATAATCTTTAATGCTTGGAGAACAAAACAAAGAAAAAAACTACTTGACTTCATAAATGTCTCATGCAATAAATTATCCGCATAATAAAAAAAGGTTGTTAGACTTTTGCATTAACATTACTTGCAGAAATTTCAATCTCTACGAACAACAAAACATCTGCTTGAAAGGAGAAGAATGAAATTTAAAATGAGACTATGTTTTAAACATTTTATTAATGTTTATTAATCAATGCAATAACTTTTTAATTTTGTTCCTAATAAGTTGAAGTCCAATTCACAAAAAATGATGTAAAGAAATTGCACACAAAAGTTTGTTTGAAAGCATTTATTATTTTTGATAAACAAGAAAAATGCTCCTGAAAAAGTTATTTCATTAACTAATACGAAAACGTAAAGAAAACATGAAATTTTATTACTTCAGCATTTTTCAATTCTACTTCTCATTTGTATCTTGCTTCATATATTCTCGATAATTTATGAGTATACACACTGCATGAGTGAAAGCTGCAGGATCAATCCTTTTTTTAAAGTCACATTTCTCCAATTTTCTTCTTTATCACTGTGTATATAATCGCTATGGAATAAAATACCTTTTTCCAATCAAAGTATATAAAATCATAAAGTTAAAGAACATGTCAATGTTGCGACTCAATAAGAGCTGATTTTTCATATATGGAGTTGGAATAAAATTACAGTGTCAAACATACAGTGTCAAATTACAGTGGTGGGTGAACGATTTAAAATTATTTGATTAAATTAAAATTAAACATCAACGTAAATAGTAGTTCTAAAAAATTAAGCTTCAAAAACGATTTTAATATTTCATAAACGGTATTAATTTGATTAAATTTAAAATTCATTAATCATTCATGATTGATAATTTAACGTTTATACAAAATATTACTTATTTTTGAAATTGAAATTAACATGCCAAACGATCATATTTATATTGAAATACTCAAAGTATGCATACGTAGCGTGAGTACTAGTTACTTCAGAAAACACAATCCTTGCATTCAAACACTGCCATTTTGTTATAGTAAAATATTTTGAAAAGCGCTTTTACAATAGCCATTTCCTTGTTTCATGTATATAAACATTGCAATATTAATAATTATATAATAAAATAAAATATAGTAATAATAATAATAATAATAATAATAATAATAATAATAATATGTAAAGCAACAGTTGGTAAATGAAAAGGCCGCTCAATGATTCATATTTACATTTCTCTATAATGTTGTGACCTGTAAAATCAATCAAGATGAGTAGACGACAGGTCTACAAATTCATTCTTCGGTGCTTGTATATCGCGTGCACGCGTCCGTAATTTTTGTTCGTAAAAAATAAAAATAAAATCAATTTTTTATACGTTTTATACAAAGCACAGTTAGATTCGTAAAAGTTTTTTTATATCTCGACCGCTGCACTTAAAGATTATCCTCCACCGACACTTCAAACCAATGTTCAATTATTGCATGGCAGAGAAAGAAAATACGTATTTCCTTTCCCAATAAAGTGAAATAAAAATCTTAGGATTTTCACTTGCTCTTGACAATATTAAATTGATTATTTACTTAGGCTGCTCTCTGTGTCATTTAACTAAAAATTCTTATATACGTGTGCTACACCTAATGAAAAAAAGAGTTTTTGCTTATAGCAGAGTTTTTTGCAGGAGTCATCAGCTGATGAAATCGCTGAGGGTACTTGAAGCTCGTTTATCGAACGAGTCTTTTCGTATTCCTTTAGAAACAGAACCCTGTTCGATATAATAAACCGAAGACACGTTCTCGCGTGCCTTCATTTCCTTCTCTTACCCCCGAAACTTGAAATGCATAACGCTCCTGCATCATTATTTATCTAATTCGATTCAATTTTCTTTTGTAATCGGACATTATATATATATATATATATATATATCAACCATATATATATATATATATATATATATATATATATATATATATATATATACATGTAATAAATCGCACTACAAAAAGAAAGTACCTCCCCTTCATAATATCCGTCGTCGTTTACTTCTCGGGTACTCGAAAAATATGCTATACATATATGAAAAAGGAGTAAGTATAAAATCTATCTTTTTATCATACGAATCTTTAAGCGTTCAAAGGTAAAATACGAATTGATTTTCGATTTCCTACACATTTCCCACTGTTCCTTAAGCCTCGTCTCCGCGCGTGTGTGTGTGTGTGTGTGTGTGTGTGTGTGTGTGTGTGTGTGTGTGTGTGTGTGTGTGTGTGTGTGTGTGTGTGTGTGTGTGTGTGTGTGTGTGTGTGTGTGTGTGTGTGTGTGTGTGTGTGTGTGTGTGTGTGTGTGTGTGTGTGTGTGTGTGTGTGTGTATGTGTGTGTGTGTGTGTGTGTTTATAATTTTTTTTTCATCTTTTAGCTTGCAGTCGATGTAATATCAAAGACTTTGCATGATCAATTTATCCCGCACAGGGCTTCGTTTTGGAAAAAATTGTCATCTCTCATCTAGTGACGTGCATGTCTATGCCTTCCTGCTCTTATCGGACGCGCAATTAATTCATCATAATGCTCTGGACTCGAGGCGACGACTCGGCTGCTGCTGCTACGCTGCTCGGCTACGAGAGGAACGGGTTGGCCGCAGCCGTGGGCGTCGGCGTCGAGCTAGCACCGGCGCTCGTACTGCTCCAGGGATCCTGTCGAATCTGGTTGATCGAGGGACGCGGTGGAGGCGTCACCGGTGCGAACGGATTCGCCGCGAATGGAACGGGTGCTGAAACGTTTAATAACCTTCAGCTTATGTGCTCAATTACACGTTGAACATTCATTGTACATATTATATAAATATATCATTCAATAGTTCTGCACTCCAAAAGTTTTAAACTAGTTTTTTCAATAATTCTCTTTTCTATTACTACGGTGATGCTGCTGGATTGTTCAAAATATCCATAATAGTCCGAGAAGTAGCGACAGTTTTGGTGGTTCCATTTCTACAAGAAAATTTTTTCGTATTTTATATCATTTATATACTGTAGTTGCCCAAAATTCTTTTCTGTCTCACTCGGTCCGCGGTACTATCGCGTGACAGTGCCTGAAACACGTGGAAAAAGTTTGGCGATGGTCTCATTTATACAAGGATAAAACTCTTTTTTATCGATTATTTAATACATAAATAGTTGAAAAACACATTTCTGTCTCGTCATGCCCGCGAACATGTCTTTCTGTCTAGAGCATGAACGTGTCAAAAAGTGAAACTTAATGGTCTCATTTCTACAAGGCTACTAAATTGTGATGATTTTCGACATGGCGCAAACGTGGGCCTGTTAGATTAGAATAGTATATTACTCACCTACTCTCTAAGAATGAATCAGTGAAAATTCACTTCAATTAGTGCCAAGTATTTCACTGCAAAACAGTAAATAGTCACCGATTTAATTAGTGAAGAAAAAGCTCACTGACTCAATTAATGGCAAATTCACTGTTATCAGTGAATATTTTACAGCTTCAACAGAGAGATTCACTGATTCATCAGTGAAATTTTCACTGCCTAATATCAGTGGATTTTCACTGTTTGGGAAAAGTTGAATTTCTCGCCCACGCTTATTTATATTAATGAGATATTTATTACTATATAAATTGAAACATAGCGATTATGGTAGAGACATACTTATTAAGAATTAAATTAATTATTATAATAGTAGAAAACATTTTTTGATGTTGTAAGGAATCGAATTCTCGATCTTCTGCATGCTAGTCGGACACCTTAATCGCTCACAGCTTCCGCGCGCATGATATATTTATAATGTTAATAGTTTTGATCTGAAAAAGAATTTGTAAAGTCAATGCTCTTAGTTTTATAGTCATTTAAAAAGACGCCAAATATTTTTTTTCTAGTCTAATGAAGAATTTCGCTATTCATTTAAATAATATCTTCTTTATCGAAAAACTAAAACTTGCAACCCTTTTGTGTAAAAAAGGAATATTTTAAGCGGTAAAAGATTGCCTATCGTTGCTTTATTTTTGGGAATATATTGAATTCTAAACAAATGAGGTTATGTTTGTTATGGATTTTGTAATTCAAGGTTTTCTCAAAGGCTAAGTAATTGCTTAGCCTTTGAGAAAACCTGGAATTACAAAAGAATAGGTGATATAATTATAGGTGGTTTTTGGCACTCAAAATATTACTTAGTCTCAAACGAGGCGGAGGCAACTCGTAGTTTTTCATGAAATAGATTATTGTATAAATAGAAAACAAAAAAGGTGTGTGGTGTATTAGGAATATCCGTCGGTAACTGACACCTTCTTATGATATTGCTTCAGATATTGAACTTATAGCGATTTTAAATTTTTACAGAAAACTGTGGAATAATCTATAAATGACTGTTAAAAACTGGAAATCTATTTCATGACTTAAATTTTTTTTAAATGTTTAAATTTATATATGTCTAAATATCCAAGCGACAACTCTAAATAATTACTTGTGCTCCAGATAATCGTATTTTTCAAGTTAGCCCTTTATACTATTAACCTCGGTTTCTTTATCAGTGTTATTAAACGTATATTTATTTATTTATTTTTTTTTTTTAAATGGCATTTCGAACTCGAAAGTTCATCGCCTCATCTACGCAAGCCTTCCACGTTTCCCTATTTTGTGCCAACCCCATCCATTTCGCGCCTTCCCGCCCAATTTCAGTTACGTCTGATTTTACATTATCCTCCCATCTGCGTCTAGGTCTACCAAGAGGTCGCGTTGCTTTCGGTTTTCCTTTCATTATGCGCACTGCTGTACGATCATCGCCCATTCTTGCCACGTGCCCTGCCCATCTTAGTCTCCGTGATTTTATTATTCTGTTAATATTTGGTGACGCGTACAAATTATGTAGCTCGTCATTGTGCAGTTTCCTCATCTTTCTTTGTCCCGTATATTTTCCTCAGAACCTTATTTTCAAATACCCTAAAACGATTTTCTTCCGCTTTAGTGAGCGCCCAGGTTTCGCACCCATACAAGATTACCGGCATTATTATAGTCCTATATATCCTTATTTTGACATTTTTCGACAGTAGCTTTGACTTAAGTAATCTGTTCACAGCGTAGAAGCAGGCATTACCCGAATGAAGTCTCTTATTAATCTCGGCTTTAATTTCGTTTCGATCATTTATAGTTGTACCTAAATATCTGAATTCGCTAACCTTTTCAAAAATGAAATTTCCGACTCTGAGATCCCCCTCTGCTTCGCGAATGCCCAGTTTCTCCATGATCATATATTTCGTTTTCGATTCGCTCACTTCTAACCCCGTGTTTTTAGCCGCATTTATAAGGATTTCCGCATTTCTCGCCACCGTTTCACCATTATCTCCCACTATATCCAAGTCATCCGCATAGCCTAAAATTTGCGTTGTTCCGTTGAGTGTTGCGCCTAGCTCGCTAGCCTGCATTTTTCTAACAACATGCTCTAGCGTCAGGTTAAAGAGTACCGTTGAAAGCCCGTCACCTTGCTTCAAACCGTCGCGTATCATGAACGATTCGGATACATTACCGTCTACTCGGACCTTTCCAGTGCTTCCGTTGAGACATATTTGAATTAATTTTAACGTATATTTATAATACAAGTAAATCTTTATTTGCATTGTAGGTAATTGTAAATAAATTTTAATAAGCAACAACCCACCAACCTGCCGCAGCATATAAGCTTTGCTACTCAACATTTCCAAATGATACTGATTCAACAGTGAAAGTCACTGATTTACCAGTGACTTTGAGCTTTAGCAATACAATTCACTGATTTAATAGTGAAATTCACTGATTCAATAGTGACTTAAGGTTTGACATAATAATTTACTGATTCTCAGTGAAAACCACTGATTAATCAGTGAAAATGTCGTTCACTGAGACAATCAGTGAAAATTTTACTGATTCATTTTAGAGAGAAGGGAGTAAAGTAGGCTAGGTAGGAGATCAAACTCGCAGGCGTCAATAGCCCTCATTCCTCCCGAGTGCAACAACACGAGTATACAACTTTTTCTCATGCCCGGCGGAAAGTTATTTGTGTTTAATCCCCGATTCCAGAGTCGAAAACGTCACATAACCCCACTTCTAGAAACTGCGACGCAGATGCTCATCTCTACTTTTGCTCCCGACTAATGCCGCCTGCGTAATTTGCAGCCCGAGCGAAGCGAGTGTAGCAACACGCAGGCAGCGTTAGCCGGGAGGAAAAGTAGAGAGACGCACATGGACGTGGCAGTTTCTGGACGTGAGAGAATGTGGCATTTTATTTCCTGACAACGCGTAATAAACACAATACTTTACGGCATGGTATCAGAAATAATTAAAAACATACCTATGACCTATTTTACACAAATCAAGCTACTTAAGTGTTTAGGCCCCCCTAAACATCTTTTGGATAAAATGTTGGCTTATTTGCTCTCGTAAAACGTCTTTTTTGTAACACATGCACAATTTTCACGGTTTTTAGGACCTAAAAAGCGAGCCTAAAGTGCTTGCTTTCTGACCAACAGCAAAAAAAGTTGCCTTTGCCTTTGAATGTAGCTTTTTTGCCCGCTGTTGATTTAGTTACTTATTTGTACTTTTCGAGACATTTCCACAAAAATCCACACATGTGTTACAAAAATACTTTTTGACCTCGTGTGTTCGCAATGCTAATCTTCGGCTCCCAAAACGCATTCGCCTTCGGCTTGTGTTCGCTCGCCTGACTCGTACTACAAACTCCACACTTGGTCTAAAAACAGCTCACTTTACGTCCTTGGTACACAATATACTATTGTGCCCGCTTATTTGCCATTTGCGGGCGTAAATAGTCTTTTTAAATAGCAATTTATAAATTGCTCAAATAATAATAATTTGCAATAATAAAAATTAAAAATTAAAATGAATATTTATTACAGATATGAACGAGTAGCATACAACTATTAATGGAATTAAATGTTATTATGACTTAACGGGATACATACACCTTAAATTTGAAAGAATAATTATTATTTTTAATGCTTAATAAAAAAATTTTTAATAAAAATGTAAGGTAAAGTACCCAATACTTGGACACTTTTTGAGACAAAAATACAAAATCAGTGTTTGTAGAGCCCAAAATCAAAATATTTCTAATATCTTTAATCTAATCGTTAATTCGGCATGTTCTGCTGTAATTAGTACAAGAAAAAATACGTTTACATACTTTTTGATACTAAATAAGTAAGTTTAAAAATTCAACTAAATGCCGCAGTAGTTGGACATCATATGTCAAGCTGGTCCCAGTACTTGGACATAGTTAGGACCCAGTAGTTGGACGTATGAATTAAATGTGTCCAACTACTGGGTTTAGAATAAAGAAGTGGAGGTAAACTTGGACAATACATTCGGCATATCACAATTCTCGACCTAACCTCAAAATGTTATATTTGTATTTATCACAAATTTAAGAAGTAAACTGACATAATAGTTATTTAATTATATATTTAATATTAAGAACTATGTCAATAAATGCCAATGAGTACATGTTTTTATCATCTTTCACCAGTAATTATAACTTTTGTCACTGTCCAACTACTGGTCCCAATTTTCATTTTGTCCAAGTACTGGGTACTTTACCTTATACGTATTCATTTTATTTAAAAAAACTTGCCCTTTTCTTACGCAGATAATGTACCATTTCACCCAAGAAAAAGGCCCAAATATCGATTACAGGTCCAGAAGTCGAGTGTCCAACTTTTCATGACAAATTCACTGGTATAGTCCACTGGTCGTAAAGTATAGCATCTCACTGTCAGCGGGTGTCAATTTTTCAAGTTCTTTTTACTCTGCTTTGACACTGGCTACTTGCAGTACCACAATTTCGAAGATTGAAAACGAACAACTACTATAATCACTCATTTGACCGCAGAACACCATTACATTTTTATTATTTATAAGCATTAAAATTGAATATATCACTAAAACAGTGTTTTAGAATCGAAATTTCTTCAAGATTTTGGTACTGTAGGTAGCCAATGTTAAAACAAAATGAAAAAAACTTGAAAAATTGATTACCGCTTACAGTAAGATGCTATACTTTACGACCAGTGGACTATATCAGTAAATTTGTCATGAAAAGTTAGACACTCGACTTCTGGACCTGTAGACGATATTTGGGCCTTCTTCTCCGGTGAAATGATACATTATATGCGTAAGAAAAGAGCAAATTTTTTAAATGAGTATAAATTCTTATTAGAAAATTTGTTATCAAGCATTAAAAATAATAATTATTATTTCGAATTTAAGGTGTATGTACCCCTTTAACCCATTTCTTCCTAAGAGGCCATTTTATAGTCGATTGGTTTTTTGCCTAAAAAATTGTCGAAAAAAAATAATAATAACCAATAGCACTTTTTTGAAGTAAAATTGTGCGCTCTTTCCGATTCTGAAGTCAGAATTTTGAAATTTCCGTTGGAAATTTTCAAAATGGCGGTTTTAGGCAAAAAACCAATCGACTATAAAATGGACGCTTGGGAAGAAATGGGTTAAGGGGACCAGCCTGAGTTAAACTCGAAAAAATAATCTATTTTTTATGTACCGATAAAAATGTTTCCTGTAAAAGCAATCATTCTGAAAATTCTTTTTACTACAAATACTAATCTATAATTTTACCGTTGTAAAACCTCAAACTCTTTCTCCGACGTGACACAAGATATTATTATTACTAATACTATATTTATTGGGTAAACTTTGCTGCGTTCACGTTTCTAGGTGACACGGTCAACAAAAATTTTTTTTCCAAAGTTAATTTGACTATGACGGTTACATTTACGGTTTATATTCTTGTTAAAAAAAATTTTAACATATTATTTTAGAAATAAACTAATTTTTTAAAAATAAAGATAATATTTTTAAACGACTTCGCTCTGTGAATTCTTTATTCAATTTGATTTGATTTCAAAGTCAAATGACTGAAAGGATTCCAAATGTGATGTTGGTGAACATAGAATTCAATTATCAGATCCTCGACCAATCCAGCAACCAATCAGACGTATTCTGTTACATCAACAGGAGGAAGTTGACAAGATTTTGCATCGATTATCGAAAATTGAATTTTGTTACTGTAAAAGATTCGTATCCTCTTCCAAGTATAGATCAAACACTCGATCGCTTAGCAGGATTCCCGTGGTTTTGTACGATTGATATAAACAGTGAATATTGGCAAGAAAGAATAAAAAAGAAATATAGAGATTCATGGTTATACCCTTTGGATTATGCAACGCATCTGCAACAATTGAACGATTAATGGAAGAGATCTTACGTGATTTAATAGGAAAATTTGTCTTATTTATCTTGATGATATTATCATAATGGGAAAAACATTTGAAGAAATGATAAAGAATCTTGAGATAGTATTACAACGGATTCGTGAAGAAGGTTTGAAACTTAATAAGAAGAAATGTGTTTTCTTTAAGAGAAAGATTGAATTTCTTGGTCATATAGTGTCGGAGCAGGGTAGAGCCGCAGCGCCAATTGTATAATACTGCTCTTATTACCGGCGTTATGTAAAAGGATTTTCTTCAATTGTAAAACCTCTGTATAAATTTACAGAGAATAAGGTTAAATTTTCTTGGTCTGTTGAATGCCAAAATGCTTTCGATCAATTGAAGGACATTTTTACAACTCCCCCTATTTCAGGTTTTCCATCCCTTATCAGATAATGTTATAGGAGCAGTTTTAGCACAAATTCAGGATGGAAAGCAATGTGTTATTTCATATTATAATAGGATTGTAAATAAAGCAGAAAATAATTATTGTGTTATCAGACGTGAACTTTTAGCTGCTGTGGACTCCACTAAAAATATTGATCATTATTTAGTCAGGAAGAAATTCATCATTAGAACAGACCATTCAGCTTTAAAATGATTATTATCTTTTAGAGAATTAGATGGGCAATTAGCTAGATGGATAGAGAAATTAGGGAAATTTGATTATGAGGTTAGTCATAGGAAAGGACGTTCTCGCGGAAATGCTGATGGACTTTCAAGACGTCCATGCAAATAAACTGGCTGCAAATACTGTTCGAGAATATAAGAGAGGTATAAGATTATTGAAGAAACAGTTAGACGTATTGTTTTTAATGAAAACACACCAGGAAATTGGCGTGACAGTCAAAAACAAGATGAAGCTAGCTGTATAATTTTACGAAGCAAAGATTCAGGAGTAAAACCAGAATGTCAAGACATTTCTTCAAAGGATAAATTCACAAAGGTTTATTGTTTCCAATGGGATTGACTCGTAAAAGATGGAATTCTTTTTAGAGAATGGATTAAACCAGACTTAAAAACCATAACGTTACAGATTGTGTTTCCTAAACAGAAGATCAATGAAATCCTAGAAGAAGCACATGACGCTCCAGCTGGAGGTCATTTTGGAGTAAATATAACTTTAGAGAAGATTCGGAAAAGGTTTTATCGAGCCACTTGTAAGAGAGACGTAGAGAACTCGTGTAAATCATGTCAGATTTGTATTTCCAAAAAAGGTCCTCCGGACAAAGGACAGAACGAAATGAAAATCTATAATTCAGAATTACCGGTTGAAAGACTCCAAATGGATATATTAGGATCGTTTCCAGTTTCATCTTCAGGCAATAAGTATCTTCTTGCGATTACAGATAGATTTACAAAATGGGTTGAAGTATTTCCTATTCTATATAAACAACGGAATTTCATTATTGCACATTAAGGGAATGTCGGAGCTAAAAATCCGGTTTTTCTTTTACTAATAAGTTTTTAAGTAGTCTCGGTTATAGAATTACCGTTCAGATTTTATGATAAAACTCAACATACTGGTACATATTAGTATAAATGTGACTCAGATAAATTTTTGGGAAGCCAGAATACGGGATAGAATTGTTATTAGCATTTTCATTATCACGCGTTTAACACGGAGTTTTATGAGAAATAACAAAAATTGACTTATATTACGGCAGTGGCAGTTCAATTTTTGTGGAAAATCTTTGTAGTCAGAGATACATCTTTGACGGACATTTATCACTTTCGAAAACTATGTTTAGGTACGAGGGTAGTTCAATAAGTCTTTAGAATGACCAACAGATGGCGCGCGAATCGCTCCAAATCATCTGTTTTCAGTCAGCACAACTCCCGACTAGATATATGGTGCAGTCACAGTCCACATCTTCTGAGTTTACGTGTTTTTATAACCAATTGAAAAAAAAATTGCATGTTAAGAAAAATGGAAAAAAACGAGTTCAGAGCGGTAATTAAACATTTTCATTTAAAGGGTTTAACTCCATATGAGATAAAAAATGAATTGGACTCAGTTCATGGCACATCTGCCCCTGCCTTAGCAACGGTTTATAACTGGGTAAATGAATTTAAGCGTGGTCGTACATCAATAAGTGACGAACCACGTTCAGGAAGGCCCGTAGAAGCAACTACTCCCGAAATCATCAATAAAATCCACGATATGGTGTTGAAGGATAGAAGATTAAAAGTGCGTGAGTTAGCTGAGGCCACAAGGATATCTATAGGTGCAGTTGTTTCAATTCTACATGAAAAATTAGGCATGAAAAAGTTATCGGCAAGATGGGTGCCGCGTTTGCTCTCAGCTGAGAATAAACGCAATAGAGTGGTCGCCTCTGAGGCTCTTTTGGCGCGCATAAGTCGGAATCCTGAGGAATTTTTTCGTCGATTTGTGACTGTGGATGAAACATGGATACACCACTACACTCCTGAGACAAAGGAACAATCCAAACAGTGGATTTCTACAGGCGAACCAGCTCCAAAGAAGGCAAAGACCGTAAAGTCAGCTGGTAAGGTTATGGCTACAGTTTTTTGGGATGCACGTGGAATTATACTTATTGACTACTTGGAAAAGGGTAAAACAATTACTGGTGAGTATTATGCATCATTATTAGAGCAGCTGAAAGAAGAAATTTAAAAAAAACGACCACATTTGGCGAGAAAAAAATTCCCTTTCGTCACGACAACGCCCAAGTTCACACATGCTTCGTTTCAATGGCTAAAATTGAAGAACTAAAATTCGAATTGGTCGAACACCCACCGTATTCACCAGATTTAGCCCCCAGTGACTTTTTCTTATTTCCAAACTTGAAAAAATGGCTCGGTGGACAGAGATTTACGGACAACGAAGACGTCATTGCCTCTGTAAGTGCTTATTTTGAGGAACTTCCGAAAACGCACTTTTCTGAAGGATTAAAAAAACTTAAAAAGCGATTGACCAAGTGTATAGAGCTCCAAGGAGATTATGTTGAAAAATAAAAAAAAATTTACCCAAAAAAAAATTGTTTTTATACTTTATTCTAAAGACTTATTGAACTACCCTCGTACCTATAAGTTTAAAAATAAATTTATTCAACACTAGAAGGTGCATTTAACTTCAAGAACAGAGTCAAATCAGCATATGTATTAAATTCTTTTAAATAAATAGGATGAATACATTTGATTGATTTCAATGTATAGTTGTAATTATGTGTTAGTTTATTTATGCGATATTTTAAACAAAGTTCACCTCATTAATAATAAATAAGAAATTAAATGTTCTAAAAGTGTACACAGTTTGACTATTTCAGTGCCGAGAGTACTACCTTAAATATAAAACACAAAGAAAAACTGGAAGTAAAGTCGTGTAAATATGAATGATACAATCGCTACTGTGCAAGGCAAAGTCATTCTGTTTCAGGGTAACAAATACTCTTTATAGATATTATTTTTTTAACGAAAAGCTAAGTTCTCTCTATTTAAACACTGGATAGATACGGGCTGTCATCCGCCACATTGGTTGACTAGACATATATATATTGGTCACACCCCCGTGTCAAATCCCAATACCTCGATTCGCTATGTGCATGGGCTTGGAGGGGATAAAAGAAACGATCGCACCGCCCTGGGTGGCTAGAAACGGAGGCGGTGACGGACTTAAATGTATTACTATATATATAATAGGCGCTGATATATCTACGTCAGATCCGTAGTTTGAGGTTAAACAGACGTAGATATAAGAAGTTAATAATATCTTAAATTTTACCGTTGTAAAATCTCAAAATCTTGATCTTACACGACACAGTAAATCACTATTTTCAATACCATATTTATTAAAGAAACTTTGTTCCTCACATAATTCTAAATGACATGAAACTTTTTTTTTCGACGGTCATTTGACTCCTTTTGACATGTATTACAAAAAGAGCACAGCACTTTTTCGTTAAATTTTTGATTTTATTATTTATTTTCGGAGATTCAATCGATTTTTTGAAAAAAATTTAATATTTTTTAAAAAATTGATTGGGCTTACGAAAAACAATAATAAAAAAAATTAACGAAACGTTCTCCGCTCATTTTGTAATACATGTCAAAAGAACCGAATAACCGTGGGAAAAAAATTTTGCGTTCATCGTGTCACTTAGAATATTGCGAGGAACAAAGTTCCTTTAATAAATATGGTTTTGAAAATAGTGATTTATTGTGACGTGTAAGATCAAAATGTTGAGGTTTTACAACGATGAAACTTAAGATATTATTGTGTTTTGATAGCATACAAATTTTCAGAATGATTGCTTTTAAACATAAAAAGTTTTCTGGACTCGTAAAAAAGTCTTTTTTGGCTATAGCCCCCTTAAATCTAGATTTCATCAAGTAATATCGATCTGACACACATATCACGAGAAAAAACTACGAGATCAGACATGCAGACAGAAAGCATTTTTCTTAAGCCTTATTACATAAACTATCACCAAACAAATTTTCAACCTTGTAGAATTGAGACCATTGAGTTTCATTTATTGACATGTTCATGCTCTAGACAGAAAGACATGTTCACGGACATGACGAGACAGAAATGGGTCTTTTCGACTATTTATGCATTAAATAATCGATTAAAACAAGTTTTATCCTAGTATAAATGAGACCACCGCCGAACTCTTTTTACATTTTTCACGCACTGTTACGCGACAATATTTACCGCGGAACGAGTGAGACAGAATAGTACATTAGAGTGACTGAACAGTACATTATGTAACAAGGGAATAAAGTCGAATATTATTCCTGTGGGCGGGTTTACTGCCCGAGTGAAGCGAGGGCAGTAATCACCCGAGAAAATACTCGATTTTATCCCCGTGTTGCATATAAAACTTTATTCCTGACTTAACTGTGGCTACTTTATTGACTTAAAAAGAGGGACCTCCGGTAAGAACTAGAATTTACTGAAAATGTCTATTAATATAGAGAAAAAAATTTTTTTTAAATGAATTTGTTGGAAAAAAGTAGATTTTTTCCGCAAATGAGGGAAAAAGTAGATTTGCGGGAATCATATCCTACTTTTGTCCCACTTTTAAGGTCAATAAAGTGGGCCATTATGGTTGAGTCGGGAATAAAAGCATTTTGGGCAATTACAGTATATAAAAGATATAAAAAACGAAAAAGTTTCCTTCTAAAAATGGGCACAAAAGATCTGTCGCTGCCTCCCGAAATATACTGCCAACTATAAAAGTGGGTATCTGCATTTTTTATGAAAAATGAGTTTTTTTATACCGTTGGATTCGCCATGAAAAAATGCATTCATCTATACTAATAATTATCAATTGTAATTATTGTCATGAGATAATTAGGTCCTAATTATCTTATCTACAGAGATTTTAGATAATTACAAACGAAGAAAATGGGTATCTGCAGACTGATAACCATATCTGCACGATTATTTGTATTTCTCCTCAACTTCACCCGGAAATACAAACCTAAAAGCATATCTGCTGTAGCTACGCTTTTTGATTCGGGAAAGTGGGTCCCAAGCCGGTAAAGAAATCAGATGAAGGAAAATACATGTACCCACGGTTTTCGTTAGTATTGGAGCGTAATTTTATCCAACTTTTGCAGCCAAAAAACCGTATCTACATAGTTATGTAAAAAACTTTTAATACAAATTTTACTATCCCGGACGCTGTATGTAATAAATCAATGTATTAATAACTATAAATAATGAAACTTGATGTACAGGGGTTTTTGGGACTGCTGATTACGATTCAAAGATTAAAATTTAAAAAAACAAAATGGCAGAGTCAGTAACTACAGTGTTTACTAAATTTTATGCATATATCGATAAAAATTAATAAAATTTGGTATACAGGGGATTTTGGGGTCGCTGATTACCAAATTGAATTTCAATAACCTTTGTATATTAATTTTTACCAATTTTTCTTAAAAGTCAAAATTTGTAAAGATTCGTCCTCTCCATTATAATTGTCTGTATGACGATGTTACACTAGACTGAGAGAAGAAAGTCTTTAATTTACGTATACGTATGTGCATTTGAAAAATAAACATGGGCGAGCTTGGTTTCAAATGTAGATTCATTAAACATGTATGCAGGATGTATTCAAATCAAATACCTTGATTACTTTTCGGGAAACACATATTTCTTAATAGTTAATAAATAATGGACTAAAAACACAAACACAATGCCAAGCAACGTAACCACTCCTTACTGTTATGATTTATGCTGAGGCAAATCAGTAGGCCATAGTATTAGTAGGTTAGGCCCAATTACACTTCCTTTGTTCTCGCGATATCTTCGTGCTAGCTCCGCCATTTTGTATTTGAAATTTTTACTTCTGATTCGTAATCAGCGACCTTGAAAACCCCTGTATACCAAATTTTTCAATTTTTATCGAAATATTCATAAAATTATGTAAACACTATAGTTACTGACTCCGCCATTATGTTTTTTGAAATTCTGACCTTTGAATCGTAATCAGCGACCTCGAAAACCTCTGTATACCAAATTTTTTCAATTTCTATCGAAATTTTAATACAATTAAGTAATTTGATGATGCAGGTATGATATACTATTCCTTTAAGGCTAGAGTACATCTAAAGGGGTCAAAAAATCCACTTTTTTTGTTCTTGATAAAACTATTCCTTGAAGCTCACTTTATACGTTAGAAAGCTTCAAATTATTTTTTAATCATCCTATAAGTTTTTTGAATATTTTTATAGTATTTAATTACATTGGTTTATGTGCAATTTGCAATCTATAAAATCGTTTTACTAAGCATTTCATTTGTGTCCTTAAAAATGCTCCTTGCATAAATGCGCGCGGTGATATAAGTTGAAACTTCACAGGATTGTTGATATTTCATTACGAACATATTGTCAGAGCGATTTTGCATATAACCCTCGTATACACATTTTTCTCACGAACTTATGAAATATAATTCTGTATTACTTTTAGATTTATGTGAGTAAAATTTGTATGCGGAGGTTATATGAAAAATCACTCTGACAATATGTTTACAATATAAAAAACAATAATCCTGCAAAGTTTCAAATCATTTCACCGCGCGCATTTGCGCAAAGAGGGCATAGTGCGTTTCTTACACATAAGAATTGTACACGTAATTATTGTGCACAATTTAGCATTGGTTAAATATATCTATATATAATTTGACCTATGCTAAATTGTGTACAATAGTTACGTGTATAATTATTATGTGTAAGATATGCGCTATGCTGCAAAGAGCATCTTTAAGGACGAAAATGAAGCTCTGAGAAAAACGACTTTAAAGATTACAAATTGCATATAAACCAATGTAATTAAATGCTATGAAAATAATAAAAAAAACTTATAGGATGCTTTAAAACGAAATTTGGAGCTTTCTAACGTATAAAGTGATCTTCAAGGAACACTTATTTGAAGAAAAATAAAGTTGATTTTTTGACCCCTTCAAGTGTACTCTAGCTTAAAGTAATGACATTGAAAAAAGAATGAAATAATATATTTTATGCCCATCTGAACGAAAATGGCCACTTTTTTTCCTGAAAAGCGACACCAAAATTACACTTTTTGCCCGCAAAAATGATTAGCGGGAAAAAACTAACTTTTTTATCGCAAATCACTTTTTTCCCACAAATGCGGGAGAAAAGTAATTTTTTTTCCCACAGTTGCGGGAGAAAAGTAATTTTTTTTCCCACAGTTGCGGGAAAAAAGTGACTTCACTAAAAACTAGTCCAAATTTCTTTATTTCATCAAGTTCTACCAATAACCCTGATTCTTGATTGTCTTTTAACAATATTGTCTTCCCACAGTTGCGGGAACAACGTGACTTCACTACACTGAAAAAAATATAACGCTGCTTCTGCTGAGGACTCAAGCAGTATCTACTCGACCACGCGAGTAAGAGCAAAATAGGTGCGCAGTAGATACGCACAATGCTGCGCGGTAAAGCGCGGCAGAGGTGGGAGAGACATAGCCTCACTTTCAGTCTTCTGCGCGTCTACTGCGCGCATATTTCGTCGTGTCGGGAGCCAAGCAGATACTGCTTGTACCCCTCGAGTAGAAGTAGCCTTTTATTTTTTTCACTGTAGAAACTGATCAAAATTACTTTATTTCATCAAGTTCTACCAATAACCCTGATTTTCGATTGTCTTTTAACAATATTGTCTTTTAACAGTCAATTAGTCCCACTTTCCAAGTCAAAAAGTGGCCACAGTTGAGATGGGCATAAAGTACTATATGTAACTCGAGAATAATGTCCATTTTTCCCGCGGGTGAGTTTACTGCCCGAGCGAGCGAAGCGATACTTTTTACTTTTTGCCCTTGTTACATAGTTTCTTAACACGTGCATGTAATAGGCCCTTTTTCATGCATCTAAAGCGAATGGCAAGTTGAGCATTTCGAGCGTTTTCGCCGGAGTGGGAGGTTAATGATTACCTCCCGGTCCTAAATAAAACTTTAAAAATTAGTAAACAATTTAGAAAATATTAAAATTTTCGGAAATGTTTGAAATTTTTGGAAAATTTAAAATTTTTTTAAAAATGTTGAAATTTTTGGAAAGATTGATGTTTTTGGAAAAATTTTGAATTTTTGGAATATTTTAAAATTTTTGGAAAAATTTTGAAATTGTTGAAAAATTTGAATTAGATGAAAAATTTGAAATAGTTGAAAAATTTGAAATAGTTGAAAAATTTGAAATAGTTGAAAAATTTTAAAATTGTTAAAAAATTTTGTAATTTTTGAAGCATTTTGTAATTTTTGAAGCATTTTGTAATTTTTGAAAAAATTTGTAATTTTTGAAAAAATTTGTAATTTTTGAAAAAATTTGTAATTTTTGAAAAAATTTGTAATTTTTGAAAAAATTTGTAATTTTTGAAAAAATTTGTAATTTTTGAAAAAATTTGTAATTTTTGAAAAAATTTGTAATTTTTGAAAAAATTTGTAATTTTTGAAAAAATTTGTAATTTTTGAAAAAATTTGTAATTTTTGAAAAAATTTGTAATTTTTGAAAAAATTTGTAATTTTTGAAAAAATTTGTAATTTTTGAAAAAATTTGTAATTTTTGAAAAAATTTGTAATTTTTGAAAAAAATTTGTAATTTTTGAAAAATTTTGTAATTTTTGAAAAAGTTTGTAATTTGTGAAAAATTTTGTAATTTTTGAAAAATTTTGTAATTTTTGAAAAATTTTGTAATTTTTGAAAAATTTTGTAATTTTTGAAAAATTTTGTAATTTTTGAAAAATTTTGTAATTTTTGAAAAAGTTTGTAATTTGTGAAAAAATTTGTAATTTTTGAAAAATTTTGAAATTTTTAAAAAATTGTTTTTATGAAGATGAAATTGTAATTTAATACTGTAAGTAAATGGCGCACGTCTGAAAATGTGCAACTCCCCATTCGCCCTATATGCTTAAGGTGATGCTAAAGCCACCTGTCACCGACAAATACGAGGATCCACTTTTCTCATTTCATTTTCAATTTTCAGTAAATATCTCTATGGAAAGTTGTTATTCCAATCAAAAAGAACAACTTTTCAGAGAGATATTTTCTTAAAATTTAAAAATTAATGAAAAAAGTGGATCCCCGTATTTACCAGTAACACGGGGTTTAACATCACCTTAAAAAAGGGCCTTACATGCACTTGTCAAAAAAAGTACAGTGTGTAATAGGGGGTAGGGCAATTTCTAGCTTGGGTGATGATTTTAGCACTCGTCTCATAAAATTATCTCACCCTCGCTAGAAATGGCCCTCTTACACCCCTAGTTGCACAATATACTATTATCTGCAGTTGAAGGCTTGCATGTATATAAAAAACATATCGACAAAAGTGACGAACCATATTGGCATCACAATTGTATTCAAATTTTAAGAAAGAATTATCTGCGATATTGTAATACTGATTTTTTTTACAATATCTCTTTTTGAAGGCGTAGATACCCACTTTCTTCGTTTGTAAAGCGGCTGAGTCAAGGAGAGTTTTTTTGGCTTAAAAGTATCTGCGTGGATACGCTTTTTGATCTGTTTTCTCGGCGATTTTAAAAACCAATTTTAACGGTATCTGCAGTTTCTCATACAAACACTTGAAAACATTAATTTTGTTTTTGCTCTATTGAATAGAGCAGGTTCGTTTTATAAAAGGTGATGAACAGTTTTTTAAATTATCGCGCACGTTAAGAGGAACTGATGTAAACGCGTTTTACCGATTTTCTCAATTACAGTTCGAATGCAGAACCTACTTTCTTCATTAGCACGGCAGTATAATAGTACGATTTTTTTTTGTTTTTTTTTTTTGCACAACATGTTAGTGATTCATTACTATTTCAGTGCAGACACTTTATGTCTGTAAAACGTGTGTGTCAACTCTTTATGACTGTGTTATTCATAATAAATAATATCAGTTTGCATCAATACACAGTTGGAAAATAACTTCAATGCAAGTGCATCTTACCTTAAATGATTTACCTATTATTTTGTAAGAAACGAATTGTTATTTTAACTGGTCAGTAAAATTATTTGACGCTATCGTGAATTATTATTTACAGATTGAGAACGATTTGTAGTTAATCTTATTAGATTAAATCATTAATTTTGTTTATTAAAATTGTACTTCATGTTATTATATTTTAAGTTTTTAAAGCATAAGAAAGTCGTATGAAATTTCTTAATTTAAACAATTATACTTGAGATAATTTTCTTTAATAATTTAAATAGTGCTGAACTTTTCTATACTGAAGAATTATATTTTCCAACTAGGTGAGAACATATTACTACTTTTGCATTCACATACAGAAAGGCAGAAAATAGATAGCTGAGAGTAGCTGATAGTAAGAAAGAATTAAAATTCCTATAGAAGGCAGAATCAATTTAAGCTAGAAATGTTTGCAATAAGTCCTACTTTTTCAAACGTTTTCTTCATGCCATCATGCAATACTTTTCACTGTTTCTCAATGTTTTATTTTATACTCACAAAAATTACTTCCAATGAAATGCTGCTTCGCAGACATAGAAGAAATGTTATGATAATTTATCATTTAGTTGTCATTTAAAGCCAATCATGTTATATAATGCAATAAAATATGTTATAATAGGTCGTATTTTAGTCTCTTCACATTAGTCTGAATAATGTTCAAATCGAACTTTTATAAAGAATTTGATCAAATATATGAAAAAGTGACAATTACCTGCTGGTGCTGGGGTCGGAGTTTTTATTGATGACGCGCTCACGAGATTATCCAAATTCACAAGAGCCGAGTTCTCGCCCAAAAACGATTGTGGAGTTTTTTTTACAGCACCAGTGCTAGACGGCATAGTATCGCCAAGGCCTCGTAAGTCAAATGGATCCGGTGACGTTGTGTTTCCTTCATAAAAAAATGAACCATAAGAGAATAGAAAAACAATAATTTCATTAATATTACATGAATTAATTAATAATCATTATTCAGATAAATTTATTTCATGTTTAACTGAAATAACATTTGTTAATTACTCCTCCACTATTACTCCTACCATTGTTCATAGGCAGCGGACTAGATCCAATTTTATTTCTATTGCTAATTATATCAAATTCATCGAGATCTCCAAGTGGACTGGCGTTTCCTTGATTTGATGATGTTGTACTATTGAAAGTAGATCCCAGGCCATTGAAGCCGTTACTGGTAGTACTGAAGTTAGCAGTCGTTGACGACGATATATTGAATCCAATTGGTGGGGACTACAGATAAAGAATTTGATTATAATAAAATTTAAAATCTTGGTTGCTTTAGAAAAAGAAGATTTATCATTAATTTATACTACATTTATCTCGGAAATCTAACATTCTAAGTTGATTCTGCAAGTTGATTTGGATTTAGCATACATAATTACATAAAAAATACTGTTTTGGTTTAATACACGGCCAAAGTTACTATAATAGCTAAATACAAAAACATGGGTACATTCCCGACTTCCGGATGATTAGACAGACTGTTTAGTACTATTTGTTTAATTGATTTTTTTAACGTTACAATACAGATATAAAATTAATATTTAACAAAAGAAAGAAAATTAACAGCTTATCGAATTGGATTACCTTAGCATCTGCACTAGTTGCTGTTACAGGAGCCCAAGGATCTACAACGCGAGTTGGAGCTGGAGTAACCGTTGCTGGTGATGGTGCTGGAGCTCTCCAAGGATCAACAGTAGCAGCTAAAAATATTTTTATCAATAAGTTACCTCAAGTCATAAAATATTTAATCGAATCTAGAGTAAACTATAAGTTCCATATATATTAATTTATGAGCTATTTATGAATATTTTACTTTATTTCAATATAAATCTGTATTATAAAAAACTATCTAGTGCTTAAAAAAAAGAATTCTTCAAAAAATAATGTATTAATACACTAATATAACCGCACAATAGACAAATTATTTTATAATTATTATGTATTGCAGTAAAGTTAATTTAATTATTTATGCAGACAGTTATTTTTAAGTATTAATTATTGATGAGGATTAAGACTTTACCTGGAGATCCTGTTAGCCAAAATCAAGAAAGTGTCGCAATCATGCAAAAGGTAAAAACATGTGTTAATTTCACAAAGGAGTTTAGACGATTCCAAGAAAATACATTTTGAATACTATTTAGAAATCACAATAATATACTGACTTGGCCTTTGTGGTAAAACTGGAGCCCAAGGATCAACAGATGCTCCTGTAGCACCACTACTTGTCGTTGGAACAGACCATGGATCGTTTTGTGGCTGCAAGAAAATTGCATTATAATATTTATATATTCAAGTCAAATTATTAATAACTTCTCAAATATCAAACATATCAGGATTTTAAGCTTACTACAATCAATGTAAATCTACAAATATGGTATATTATTTATGTAAACTAGACATGATTATAGTATAATTAATTAAATGTTGTCAAATGAAGTGCCAAAATAAAGACCACGCAAAAAATAAAGTTATAAACTTGTACTAACTTACATATATAATTTTTACGTCAATCAATGCTTACAATACAAAAAATGTATCTTTTAAAATTAAAAAAAAATACCAAAATTTAGAAATCAAATAAATCACACATAACATTCGTTTTTTGTAGGCACATTATTTTGACATACGAAATATAGAAAAGTCCAGCGACTGTCGTGCAAACATGCATAATTAAAATTTCATGCACTGCCATATTTATTTTCTTGTACTTAATTTTTTAACATAGTATATTGCGTTATTATTATACCTGAGGTCGTGGAGGTGGTGGTGCTGTTATTGGTACTCCCCAGGGATCAGTTTGAGCATTTGCTCCACTAGTCTCTCTAGTCTCTCCTAAGTTCACGTCAAGTAAATCAAGCATGTGACTCTGCTTTTCCTGAGGCGTTCTAAAATGTAGATGATTAATTAATTTAATAAAATATCTTCAAGAAGATATTCGTTGTTTCAAATATAATAAGATAAGGTAAAAAAACTTTTATGGTAAAAAAATAAAAAATATTTTGTACTAACTTAAAGTCTTGCTGGCTTTGGCTGAGTGCCAATTGCAATCTAACATCATCACTGCGCCTTCTTTGCTCTTCCTGCTCAGCCTCCTCCCTCGACATTGCTAGGGCAAGCTGCAACTGAAGTTCCTCTTCGCCGACTGTCTGAGGTCTGGCAGCCTCCAACTCAGCTGAGGAAGAAATAAGAGGTAAATCACAATGAGCCATGGCTTATTTTGATTGATTTTAATCTATATAAACTTTCTGCAAGAACATGCCAAATTTTAAATTTAGAACGTTTTGCAACACATAATGTATCCTATATCAAACTGTTAGAGGTATAAAAATGAGTATAAAGTTTTCTTATCTTATGACAGTGTAATTAGAGTACAATAAGGAAGTTTGGTAAGTTAAAAGTTTGGAGTTGATGAAAATTAGTGAAGAAATTCTTACGTCTTGATGAAGATTCCGATAGATGACATGGTTCCCATTCTTGGAACTACAAAATAATGAAAAAAAAACAGGAACATTACACTAGTCTCTCTAAATTCAAAACTAAAGTTTTATTCATAATTTTGCACTGATCAGTTAATCAAGAACTTACGTCACTACTAACTGGTGAGACTGTGTCGACTCCATCACTACCAAAACCACTGAGGGATTGCGCAAACCTTTCTTTTGCCTTAAGAGCCCTTGCTCTTTCGTTTCTCAATCTTTCGTCATCTCTCAATAAGGCCACTAGTTGCTTAGCTTTCTCTCTTACATTTATCCCCTGATCTTTATGACCTTCCATGTACTGGAAATCTAAGAATGCAACAAAAAAACTATATTAATTACATAAGATCGAAATTTCTTTTTGTTCAATATTTTAGATGATATGATTTTTTTAGTTAAAATTGCCTGCCCTAGCTATACTGTATAATTATAAAAAAACTCATTCTATAAAGTTTCAAGCATGTATTTCAAACTTTGTAAAATGGTGAATTATTCGAATACTAAGATTAAGAGAAAGGCAAAGACTATAAAAAGCTATTCTGTATTTATTTTTAGCTTTTCAAAATCTAGGTATATATCTCATGGATAGTTTGGATGTATGAAAGTTTGTGTAAAATGGCAGAAGTGAGTTTTGAGAAGAGTTTTGCTTAAATGAGTGATATAATTTTTTGAAATTCTAGTCGATTATTAATTTGTTGGTGGCAATAAAGTCGAGGCGTAAAATTTTAATTTTGATCGTCTAAAAAAGCAATAAATGATGTGAGAAAAATATAAAAAGGAGGGTGAGCGAAATTGCCTTTGAGCGTCTGAATGGCAAAGATGTTCTCCTTGCACTGCTGGGCGACCTTCTCGGTACCGGTCTTGATGAGGTACTCGAGGAGCACGAGGGCCTTGTAGACGTGGCGCCAGTTCTTGCCGTGATCGTTGAGCCGCTTCCAGAGCATCTGCATGATCTCCGTGAAGGCGACGACGTTGTAGGTCAGGTCCGCGATCTCGGCCATGAGGGTGCTGCTCGGGCCCCATGGGTCGTTGCTCGTCGCCTTGCGCACCGCTTTCTGCTCAACATTATTTAGTGCATTATCAACGCGACAAATTACAAAATACTATTCTAATCGACATTTTATATTGGAGGACTTTGTTTAGAAATAATTCATTAGCTCTCTTATCAGGATTTTACCAAATTATATTATCTCTACCTATATTTATAATACGGCTAAAACACTTTGGAATTTTACACTATTCTGCTTTGCTTCATTACAACAATTAAGTTCTAAAACAAGTGCCGTATATTCTCACCCTAGAAATAACATTTCAACTTTAAGTCAGCTTCTATTTAACCCTTTATAGAATATGCTGTCTTTTATAAAAAGCAGTAAAAAATGACTATACAACCGAGGGGAGAACGGGTTCAAACCAATCGGGTAAGTCAAACCGATCACTTAATTATGAGAAATATTAAGTTTATTGAATGGTGAAAATATTTTTATATTCTTTAGAATGTATCTTTCAACTCAATAAATGCTAAAAACCAAACATAAAAAAGTTTTCTATAAAGATATTTACATCGATAGGCTTTAGCTACTTTTCTTATAAGAAAAGTTTACGTTAAAACCATTTTTACAATTATTTAATTTAATTATTGAAGGTTTTAAATGTGAGACCAGAAAAATATAACATTTAAACTTTCAAATTCAAATTTTTTTATTTGCATACTGATATTTATTATTTTTTAAATGAATTTTGAAATTGTGTAGTAAAATGGGGTAATTTCTATCAGTGTGTATTTAAATGGGGGAAGTGCAAAAGAGGTTAGGATTACCGTATATTTTCATGGCGTGATAAATGCTCTTTTTTTATTTTACTAGTGCAAAATAGTATCTTGTACATTAAAATTTAACATTAAGAACATAAGAAATATACATTTAAGAAAAATTTAACTTTATTTTACGTTTTGTCTAAGTGATCATAAGTAACCCGCCTCGTATGTTTAACGTTGAAAAAACGACTTTTTTTATTTTGATAAAAAAGTACGAGGTTTATGTATTTCTGTCAATTAAAACTATTAAAATTGAAAAGATAAAGGTTTGAACTTATTCTTAAACGTACAAAAAGCAAAGAGAAGCTAATATTTTTCTATTTATAACATTTTCCCCTTAAGGTGATGCTAAAGCCACCTGTTACCGACAAATACGAGGAACCACTTTTATCATTTAATTTTCAATTTTTAGCAAATATCTTTCTGAAGCGTTCTTGTCCTAATAAAAAACAACAGCTTTCCAGAGAGATATTTTCTCAAAATTGAAAATTGAATGAAATAAGTATTTCCCCGTATTTGATGGTGATAGGGGGTTTAGCATCACCTTAAGTGATCGGTATGACCCCGTTCTACCCTACAACCAGGTTAAAAATATGATTACATTTTTGTTTACTCTTTTCAATCCATTTGTCATCTACGGTTAAGAAAAATACGATCTTTTACGTTTTTTTTGTTCATTAAACTGCATTGTATTTTCTTCAATAGAATAAGGGTATAAAACATGAAAAACCAAGCAAATTCAAAGTAATAAAAAAAATTGTTGGAAGATTTTAAGTTGAGAGGATAGACCCCTGAAACATTTTAAAATCTGCTAAATTTAAGGAGAGAAAAGTGTATTTCTGCGCATAACATAATAATTACTACACTAGAGGAGCTCTAAGTTGATGAAAAAGTTTGCTTTTTTGGTAGCAAATGGCACTATCGATTTTTTTTAATATAAAATTAAATTGAAAGATTTAGAATAATCAGTAGAGGTCCACCTTTAGGTCCGGATCCAAGGGGGGGGGGGGGGGAGGCGATCGCCTCGATTGTTAGACTGCCCCCCTCCCCCTAAACAATGCTTCTGGATCCGGAACTGTCCACCTCAATAATGAAAAGTCGTAAAAATGTAATTGAAGAGTACTAGTGTAAATGTATAATGACTCTTATATTTTATTTATTTAAAGATTTATAAACAGAAAATTTAATGTATTAAATGTATTAAACACATATATTTAATTAAAATTGATCGTTACTTTGTAACATTTCTCACACGACTCGATGTGTTATTAACTTGAACTAGTGTTTCTACTTGCCGAAATTCTAAGGTTTTTGCACATGAAAACAGAAAAAGGACCAATCAGTAAATTGGAAAGTGAGAAAGTAAATGAGGGAAACAACAGTACGAGTCGCGCGAGTAATGAACTTATAAGGATTAGTGTGAAAGAGTGTGGGGATGAAGAAAAGTCGCGAGCGTGGCTCACTAACTCACCTGGGCATTGCTGTAGTTGTGGGCGAGATTGACAATGTCTCGCCTGATGCCCGCCAAGTTAACCTGCATCACGTCCTGGCCTTGTCGCCGCATCTAAAACATCATCCGCTACATGTTACCCATACTAATCGCTGATAACTTCATTCGAACTCGTTTCTTTCGCTTTTTCAACATTTAATTTTCTTCCATCATTTAGATAAGTATGCGCTTTCAATCAATTTTTAAATTCATGATCTGTTCAGTATATATAAATTTGTACTTTTACAACAAATTCATTAAACAATTTCAAATATGAGTAAATTGAACGTTAAGTTTCAGAATTTTTTTTTATTTCGATATAGGTATATCCAATAGGGCACAGATATGATTTTTTAAATAATTTTTAAATGAAACCTGAGGTTAAATTTTGGGCATAGTGCGTTTCTTACACATAAGAATTATACACGTAATTATTGTGCACAATATAGCATTGGTCAAGTATATCTATATATAATTTGACCAATGCTAAATTGTGTAGAATATTTAAGTGTATAATTCTTATGTGTAAGAAACGCGCTATGCCGTTTTTTTTAAATACAAAATAAGGGTTGCAACCCCTTGGGTCATAAATACACCTAATATATAATAATAATATCTCGGCCTCCTTATGAGAAATATTTTCCAATTTGTTTCATTAAAATACATTCATTATATGCCGAGATATAAGAAAAAATTGATTTTTGAGGGTAAACTTTAGGGGTGGTTTCCAGCCCTTAAACGTGGATGTTGGCACATAAAAAAATACGTGTGCCTTATTTTGTCATGTACTACAACATATACAAAAGGTATCAAAATCGGTGAGGTTAGGTTCGGGGGGTTTCCTTGTTAGTCAAAACGTGATTTTGCCTGAATGTCCTCAAAAAGAATGTCCAGGTGTACAAGGATGCCGATGACGATATCTCGGAGCACTTCTTCAAGCCTTTTTTCATATATATGTTAAATACCGCAAGATACGATGACTAATAGATATACCACACACGAGGTTGCTGATGGCGTTGCCCTAGAGGACTTCTTCGAGATTTTTAACCTAAAGTTTGGTTTCACTCTAGTTTTCACGGTAGAATACAGTAATATAATTAAAAATATTGTTGTTCTATGATTGAGCATAATAATCCAGAAAACGAAGGTCTGAAATACACTTTTCACCTCCAGCTCTGCAATGTGGATATTTACTATCTTTAGTCAATTAGAAACTTTTTATTCCTACACAAAAATGTTCAAAAATGTGTCGTAGGGGGAAGGGGGGGGGGGATCAGTAAACAAACCTTCTGTTCGGGTTATTTAAGCCTTTGGGGGGCGTTTGAATTGCGCGCCGTAGCTCGCCGACCGCCGCGTATTACAATCGGCCGAGTAGTTGCGCGCGCCGCCGCTTATCAGCCGAGCGGATACGAGCGCCGCGAGAGCGGAAGTTCTCGCGCGCCTTATGCACGTGTGCGGCAGTTCCGTTTTCTCTCCCGCAGAGACCGGTCGACTTTTTCTGGCGTGATTCCAGGCAGTGCATCGGACCCGATACGGGATTCTTGAATATATTGTACGAGAAGCTCGGCACGTACGTCCTTATCAGGACGGTCGACTTCTCCCTTCATTAATTATCTGCGTCGGGTGTGTGTGTGCGTTAATCGAGGTGTGTGTGTGTGTGTGTGTGTGTGTGTGTGTGTGTTCGGTGCGAAGGACAATTGGGAAGGTCTGGCCACGTGCGAGCTCCCTCGACGTGCCGACTTCCACCCGGCGATCACCTACGCGGCAGGGCCAAAGGGTCTGCCCGTGGTCCAGGTACGGTTCCCTCGAGACGTCGAGGCGCCCTGCGACTAAGGAGGTGCATCCCAACCACGTGCAGCCAGGACATTACGTCGCGCTGTCCACGTTTCTCCCGTCTAGTATTTAAGGTAAGAGAGTTCTCTTGCGCGCGTTAATGGTACCTCGCAGCATTAGGGTATTTGCGTTTGTCACCTTCTCTCTCTACCTTCTTTTTTGTTCCTATCTTAGAATCTCTTTTAGTTATGTATAATTTCCTTTTTGATTAAATAAATTATTCGTTTGCCCCGGCTTTTCTCTCTGCCTCGTGGGAGTTTTTACGCCGAGGCAAGTTGTCTTATTTTCCCGCGAAAAATTGTGTATTTATTTATCTACCCAGCTTTCCCTCACTCATTTATATATATATATATATATATATATATATATATATATATATATATTTCCCGCGAAAAATTGTGTATTTATTTATCTACCCAGCTTTCCCTCACTCATTTATATATATATATATATATATATATATATATATATATATATATATATATATATATATATAAATGAGTGAGGGAAAGCTGGGTAGATAAATAAATACACAATTTTTCGCGGGAAAATAAGACAACTTGCCTCGGCGTAAAAACTCCCACGAGGCAGAGAGAAAAGCCGGGGCAAGCGAATAATTTATTTAATCAAAAAGGAAATTATACATAACAAAAAGAGATTCTAAGATAGGAACAAAAAAGAAGGTAGAGAGAGAAGGTGACAAACGCAAATACCCTAATGCTGCGAGGTACCATTAACGCGCGCAAGAGAACTCTCTTACCTTAAATACTAGATATATATATATATATATATATATATATATATATATATATATATATATATATATATACACACACACACATTTATTTTTTCTAATTATTAGCATTTTCTTCACCTTCTTTGGCTCTTTTCGCCGAAATAGCGAACGACATGCAAAAACGGTTTGCAGCACGTTATTCAGGAGACACTGATGCATACGAAATCACTATTAATTAATTTCGACGAGTGAGAAATAAATAACTAGAGTGATTTTTATATTTACGCAACGCCAGTATATCTATACACATGAGCAACAACTGTAGCGTCTCAGAGAGTCGTTGCCATAACGTCTATACTATACCAAGTGACTATGCGCCGACGCGTCTGCGGTGCGCGTACGCACACACACGTAAGTGCGAGGGAGAGATCAAATTCCCGCGTCTTTTTCAAACGTATTCATCGTGTTATTTGCATTGAAAAATCGTTTTAAAATACCAATATATGTATTTTCTTTAATGGGGCATTACACCTTTAAATTTTCAATTAATCGATAATACATACAAGGTAGAAATGACTCACTTGTTATATAATACCTGTTCTTTTTAGGTATATTCTAATATTTAAAAAAAAATATTCAAAAAATTTCCATGTTCATATGGAAATTTGTACATAAAAAATATTGACCAAAGATATAGTCTTTTTACGCCAAAACTACTCGATTTTTAAAAAAATTTTATTACGAAATATGAATTAAAAAAAGACGCTGAATAAAGTTATATATAAATTCCCACATTCATATCATAAGTACATGTTTTTTGAATATAATAAAACCTTGAAATCGCCAATTCGATCATGTTGGTCCTCAAAACCTTGTGGAGCCTAGGAAATATAGAGATTTATATTATGGCCAACCAAAGAGACCTAAGGTTACAGAAAATATTATTTTTATTATTTCCGTCATATTTTAATAAAATGTGCTTTACCGAAAGAAAAGTAATATATGATGAGTGACTCATTTTTACCATAAAATTTATTAACAATTAATTTAAAATTTAAAAGTATATATGTGCCCTTAAGGGGGTAGGCCTGGGTTAAACTCAAAAAAATACATTTCCAGACGTCCAGAAAACTTTTTATGTTTAAAAGTTCAGTCATTCTGAACATTTTTATGCTAGCAAAACACAATAATATCTTAAATTTTGCTGTTGTAAAACCTCAAAATCTTGATCATACACGTCACAATAAATCATTATTTTCAATACCATATTTATTAAAAGACCTCTGATCCTCATACGATTCGAGGTGACATAATGAACAAAAAAATTTTATTCGATGGTTATTCGATTCTTTTTGGCATGTATTACAAAAAAAGCGGAGCACTTTTTCATTATAATTTTTTTTATAACTTTTTTTGATAAACCAATGAATTTTTTAAAAAGAAATTTAAAAAAAATTTAAAAACGATATACTGTTTGAAAAAAAATAATAAAAAGAATTTTTGTTTATAATGTCACCTCGAGTCGTTTAAGGGTCACAGGTCCTTTAATGAATATGGCATTGAAAATAATGATTTATTGTGATGTGTAGGATCAAGATTTTGAGGTTTTACAACGGCAAAATTTAAGATATTATTGTGTTTTGCTAGCATAAAAATGTTCAGAATGATTGAACTTTTAAACATAAAAAGTTTTCTGGACACGGAAAAAAATGTATTTGTTTTAGTTGAACCCATGCCTGTCCCCTTAAGGGGACAGATAGACTTTTAAATTTTAAATTAATTGTTAATAAATTTTATGGTAAAAATGAGTCACTCATCATATATTACTTTTGTTCAGGAAAGCACATTTTATCAAAATATGACAAAAAAATTAAAAAAATATTTTCTCTTATCCTTAGGTCTCTTTGATTGGCCATAATATAAATCTCTATATTTCCTAGGCTCCGCAGGTTTTGAGAGCCAACATGATCGGATTGGCGATTTCATGGTTTTATTATATTAAAATAACATGTACTTATGATATGAATGTGGGAATTTGTACATAACATTATTCAGCTTCTCTTTTTAATTCATATTTCGCAATAAAATTTTTTTAAAAATCGAATTGTTTTGTCGAAAAAAGACTATATCTTTGGTCAATATTTTTTATGTACAAATTTCCATATGAACAAGGAAATTTTTTTAAATATTTTCCTTTTTATTTTTATAGAATATTCGAATATACCGAAAATGAACAGTTATTAAATGGCAAGTGAGTCATTTCTACCTAATATGTGTTATCGATTAATTGAAAATTTAAAGGTGTAATGTCCCATTAAAGAAAATACATATATTGGTATCTCAAAACGATTTTTCAATGCAAATATCGCAATGAATACGTTTGAAAAAGACGCGGGAATCTAATCTCTCCTTCGCACCTATCGTGCGTGTGCGTACGCGCAGCGCAGTCGCGTCGGCTCACAGTCACATGGTACGTTATGGCAACGACTCGCTCAGACGCTACAGTTGCTGCTCATGTATATAGACTCTATGCATTAGAGTCTCCTGAATAACGTGCTGCAAACCATTTTTGTATATCGTTCACCATTTCGGACAAAAGAGCCAAAAAAGGTTTGTTTACTGATTTCCCTCCTACGACACATTTTTGAACTTTTTCGTGTAGGAATAAAAAGTTTCTAATTGACTAAAGATACTAAATATCCACATTGCAGCTGGAGGTGAAAAGTGTATTTCAGACCTTCGTTTACTGGACTATAAGTTTTAATTATAATGAGTTTAATTATAAAAAATTAAAAATTAGTTTTTATACCGAATAACCTTGAATTGAATTTAAATTAAAAAAGATGGAATAATCTTTAAGGTTGTGAAGTAAATTCCATCTAGCGAACATTGAGAGAGTATCCCAAGAATAAGATAGAGTACAAACTCAGCCAACCTTCATTTATCGCATTCTTCAAAATATATTTTTCTGATGCCTTCAGAAATTTTGTTTCTTATTTTCTGCAATTCATTAACAAAATATATGATTTGTGAATTGTTAAATGTGTATAATAATATAATATAATATATTTAAGAATAATATGTTGAATTGTTTAATAATAATACTTGGTGCCTGTTCCAACAATAAGTCAGAGTACGTAATAATATAAAAATATGTTTCTGCCGTGAGTATGTGGAAAACTTTTTTGATAAGTTGGAAATATTCAGTTTTGAAAGAAAAAAGATAATTTTTTTATTATATTTTATTTGTTTTAAATCTAAGAAAATAAATATATTTTCTTAAAAAACTGAAAATTATCAACTCATCAAAGAAGTTTTTCATGCACATACTCAAGACATAAACATATTTGGAAGAATACGGTAAATGAATTTTGGTTGAGTACATACTCTATCTTATTCTTAGAATATTCTCTCAATGTTCGCTGGATGGAATTTACTCCACAACCTTAAAAATTATTGCATCTTTTTTAATGTTTGTAAGTAGATGTAGTTATGGTAGGCGGAGTGGGTGCGAGGGTAGCAATTAATTAAATGGGGGTATACACGCGACAGTCGTGGATAATATTTTTTACAGGCCCATCTTTAACTAGTGCAACAGTCGGCAAGGAAGGGGCTAGGGCATACGTACCTCTTACGATGAGTACATTTGTGTTCAAGATTATAAATCTTCGCTTACGCAAGAAAGCTCAACAGAGCTTGAAAAAATAGTTTGTGTAATCGTCATTGAAAGAAATATGCGTATTCAAAGAAAAGTTGAGAGCGTAAATAACGATAATCTAACAAAAATTTTTATATGTTTCTCATTTATCTCCTCTTTTGAAGAAAGTTGTATGCGTTGATTGCGGAGGAAGTTCTATGACATTTGAATTATCAGCTGAGTGGTGTGGATTTTCTCGTAAACTTATTTTAAAATGTTCTGATTTTGAGCTAATTGGTTTTGAGTCTAAAAAATGTAAAGAGACCGCGATATGATATTAATATTCGTTTATATCTTGCATTCATATATGTAGGAAAGGGATTCGCTAGTATAGAACAGTTTCTCACAATAATGAACATGCATCCGTATTCAAAATCAGTTTTTGATGAACATGTGAACGTAGTTCAAAAAGCTGTTGAAATGTCAACAGAAATTATATTATATGAATGTCAAAGTTTATTGAAGCTAACTTCCAAAGAATTTTTCTCAGAATATATTGAAAATCAAATCAATATTGGAGAGAGCTATAAAGAAAATGAAAGGATAACAGTTAAATCGAAGAAAAATGACAATGAACCTTCGAATCTGGGTGTAAGCTACGATGGTTCCTGGCCTACCCGCGGTTATAAATCTAAAAGCAGTTTTGGTAGCGTAATTGATTTGGCGACTGGATATGTGTTAGACTTAGATGTTGTATCAAAATTTTGTCAGACATGTGCTTTAGCAGCTGAATAGTTAGGCGAAGACTTCCCTGAATTTCATTTTTGGCTCCAAGGACATGTTGATCAATGTTCCATTGGTCATAGTGGATCTTCTGGGGCTATGAAGATCACAGTTGCTGAACAACTATGGATACGTTCAGAAAAATATGGATTCCGATATACTATGATGATCTCAGACGAGGACTCCAAAACATTCAATCATTTAGCAACATTGAATATTTACGGATCAGAGTATGGGGAGGAAAAAGAAAACGAAATGTATAAATCACCTTTCAAAAAGGTGAACTGCATTTTTGAAATTAAAAAGAAATTTGCAATAGACTAGAACGGGGTATTGACGGTCACCTAAGCAAACGTGCTTGTTATTTCCACTTTCAAATGTTTTCTTATTAACTTTAAATAATTATTATGTTAGTTCAAACCATTGACTTAAAATATTTCTTATTGGTTTAATATAGAAATTTAAGATATCGAAGCTATAAGCCGAAATAGAAAAAAGTATTTTGACCAGATTTACCCCACATCAAAGGGTAATACTGGTTAGCCTTGGTACAATTCCGGTCACTATTAAAAAGTTACTTTTATAGGTGAAAAATTTCTTTAAATCAATTATATGAATCTTTATAGGATCAATCGCATTATTATTCGTACTTACACAGCGACATATGTAACACATAACCACTATTCAATCAAGAACACTAAAGCAAAGTTGCCCTACCTGAGAGCGCAGCCTAACGTTTTCTTAGCCTCACTTTCAGGAGCGTCATATAAATAACATTGTGACCGGGATTACCCAATTCTGCTTAGTAATTTAAATTGAAATGACAAAAAAGTAACACGTTTATACTATTTTTTCTTCAGTACTTCGTATTGTTCTATTTTCAAATTAATAAAGTAGCAAAAAATAACTGCATAAATTAACAAATAATATGCATAAAGGCTAATTTTATATACCAGATTTCTTATAAGAAATGTAGACCAAAACTTTGATTGAGAATAATTTCATAATAAAACGGAACAGAAGGATGTTTGGATATTTGATTAATAGCATTTTATGTTGCGTTTGGTATACTATTCGAATTATTACCTAGGAATGTTTAGATTATGGAAAATAAGGGTGACCGGCATTACCCCGTTCTCCCCTACTATTCACATATTTTCATACATTATTATTCTTTGTCACTTACAGACTATATACAGGAATAACAAATATAGTAAAAGAGGAAAAGAATCGCAAAGGTACTTTAGGTGGTATGGGCCATGGAGCTATGAAAAAAGAAGACGATAAAAAAGCTTTCAGAATATTATAAAAAAGCTATATACAGGAATAAAGGTAATATTCAGGTATGTATATACTTCGAAAATTCTCATCTTCCTTATAGAGAAAGTTTTGTAATAGTAATACAAAAGGTTTGGAAAATTATCCATAGTTGTATGTAACAAGCGTTTTATATCAATAGGAAATGAGAAAGGAAATATTGGCATCAAATTATCACGGCGCCTCTACCGACGACATACATCAGCACGATTATTGTCTAGAAAGAAGTACCATCTTGGTGCTTTTACCAAACAGTCTAAGCAAAAAGAAAGGATCCAGGTTCTCATAAGGAAAGTATAAATCTCTCTATTAATGAACTGTGTCTAGAGAAAATTCTCCCATTGTATGCGAGGCTGACTGATGATTCATTGCTCACATACTGTGCTCGTAGTCTCATTATGATCTACGCTTACATAGGTTAAAATGTTGTTTATTTACCTATTTGTCGTATTCGATGCTATCGCCTTTGATTGTTTTAATAATAATTTTTTATAATCATTGGACAGACAAGACATTTGTGCCGTACATATTTTTTTAGTAGTTTATTTATTTAAATGCACCAGAAGTATGTGAATTTAAGAAATAAGTAATTCCTCTGTCCTTTTAAACGACAAATTCGATTTAAATATTTATTTTTCAAACTGAATGCTCCGTTAAAGAATTTTTCGCTGAACAGGCAAGAAATATAATAAAGGTACGGTAGTAGAAATGCAACATTAACTAATTATTTGTAGAAAACAATACTAATAAATAAGTATACCCTGGTAGAAATCTTATCGTGGCACCCACATTCGCTATATAGGCCTTTATAGGCAAACTAGATAGTACTAGACTGTACAAAACTCGATAAATCCACACAGATCTACATAGTTTTCTCAATAATAATATGTACGTATAAAATCTGTGAGGTTATATATTATTTATAGAACAGAACTTTTATTGTAAAAATTAATGTTAAAAAAAGTTTAACATGCAAGTTTGCAATTCTAATAATAAGATCTATATTTCTATTCATACTATTTACATATAAAAGTAGTCAGAGATCATATCTAACGTAAGAAATGAAAATTTAGAAATAATGTTCCTTGCATATGAAAAACAGTGATCACAAAATAATGTTATTGATTGATGTAGTTGTTTCTTGAAAAGTAATATATAAATAATAATAATATCATATGTACAAATATGTACTTTATGACATGCTTTATTTAAAAACTAGAATGTTAATTTCAGAATTGCAAATAATTTTGTATCCATATGTGAGTTCTTATAATACATAAACTGCTCATCCGTGACAACATTTTCAAAGACAAACACAATAGTCGAACACATGTAGACGATAATTTTCTTTATAAGTAACAAATTACTATGTTTTAACCGGCCATAGATGTCAAATTAAAGTGTTTGATTATAAATTAATCACAGTAGGAAATACAAAAATAGAACATACATATAATAACTCAAATACATTATTTTTTTTTTAAATAGAACATTAATCGGTTGATAATAAATGTGTGTGAAAATAGTTTTCCTTACATAAACCATACAGGTTTTGAAACCAAGCCTGTATTTAGGATGAAACATAGTCAAATGAAAGGAAACTAATTTTACATTAACAAAATAAATATATGTACGAATACTTCATATAGTTATTTGGATATTCAGATTATTTTCTTATTTTGATTGTTTAATATATATGTGTAACATAATATTATTATTGAGTTCTTAAACACAAAAACTCGATGCATCTAAAATTTGATAACCTTACACTTTAGAGGTTATTTACATTTACTTACATTGGTAATAGGTGAACAATAGCATGTAAATACCTTTAAATCAAAATAATACATAATAATCATAATAGATTATACTTATGTTTCTTGAAACATAACCTTGAAGTGGCTGATATTGTCATAATTTTGCTTATCTAGTTTTATCGGGGCAAGTAATATGGGAAACTAGAAGGGGCGACCGTTACACGCCTTTATAGTAACTATGTAGTTTGCCTACATAGATTTACATAGCGCGAGATTTTTCTACATAGATCTATAAAGTGGACGGGATAAATTTCAATCAGGGTATGTGAACTTTTTTTACAAAACGTATCAAGAGCTACAAGAAGGAATAGGTTGCATTTTAATTTGTGAATATTTTAATACAACTTTCTTTGAATAAAGCTCTTGGGACGGACAAGACATCAAAACTAGGGGACACATTTCGAAACGACCATACATAAACAGAATACACGAATTAAAAGGTCGCGCATCATTTTTGGATTAACTAAGACTTACATTAACCCTCTGTGTAATTATTTTTGGTTAAAATTTAGTGTATTACTAAATTTCTTAGTATATTCGGATGAAATTAAGGGGCTAGTCTAGTTTCTCACTTTCAAAAAATCGATTTTCTTTTTGCCTAATTCGATAGTATACTATTCGGAGAACAAGTTCCCAAAGTTTTATAATCGTATCATAAATATTTTTGAAATGGGAGGGGATTTAGTCGGAACTGACCGTCGGAGCGCGGCGACGCGACGGGGCGGAGCGCCGAGCAGCTGTGCTCATTGTTGTGCTCCGAGGGCATCATAAATCGAGTCCCCATTGTACAGCGGGCTAGGCAAATACCTGGGTGGCTTTCCAAACAAGTAATTTAAACTATACATTCGTTCGAAACCGTTATAAGAAGTCGTAGGTAGAGAAATCATACGAACGTCGGCGCGCACAAAACGTCCGCTTCAGTTCAGTTTGAGCAGAGGCCTAGAGCGCATCGCAGCAAAGTAGAGTGAAAATGAGTGAGAAAAGACCTTACGCCAATCACTGGAGCAGTCAACGGCGAATACAAGTGCTACAGATGAAAAATTGGCGCGTAACGATGACAATGAGATTATTATTGATAATACTTACGGCTATCGTATCATTGAATTTTTCTCCGTCTTTACTGTAATTAGCAACATAGTACTTTGCAAGAATTACAAAACAAATGTAAAATTCGAAGAAGCGAGTCCGGCAGGATTAGGTTTTAAAATTGCTGTCTCGTGTCAGTGTGGCGTTTCTTACATCGAATCTGGTCCGAAGAGTGGAAAAGCCTATGAAATTAATCGACGTGCAGTGCTTGTGATGCGACTTTTAGGGATTGGAAGAGAAGGTCCGAGTCTTTTTTGTGGTTTGATGGATATAGCAAAAACATTTCATATTAATACCTTCGAAGGCTGCTTTAAAAATATTTGGATAGCTGCAGAGGTGGTGTATAAATCTTGCACTAAAAATGCTGTGAAAGAAGAAAAAGAAAAAACGCTTGAAGAAAAAGGTTCCGATACGAATTTAACGGTTTCCGGAGATGGTACGTGGAAAAAACGGGGACATACTTCACGATATGACGTGACGACTCTCGCAGGAAAATATAGCAAGAAAATCATCGATACATCAGTGAAATCGAGTTATTGTAAAGCGTGTGAGTACTGGACACAAAAACAAGAGGAAGATCCAGAAGCATATGAAGAATGGCTCTCAAGCGATCGTGATTGCCTATCTAATCACGCCGGATCGGCTGCGAAAATGGAAGTCGACGACATAAAAGAAATGTTCGGCCGCTCGCTCGAAATGTATAATGAGAAGTATACACGCTACATCGGTGACGGAGACAGTGCTACTTTTAAAGGTATTATAGATATGAATCCTTATGATATCCTGTTGAAAAGCTAGAATGCTATCTACACGTCAAGAAAAGAATGGGTACACGATGTCGAAATGAAAAAAAGAAGTGAAAGGTTTAGGAGGAAGGAGTAAAGATACAGTAAAATTAACTGACAAAATCATAAATAAACTCCAAAAATATTATGGTTTAGCGATAATAAGGCATCAAGATAATGTAGAGGAAATGCATAAGAAAATTTGGGCTACTTATTTCCATATCGGCTAGACTGGCAAGAATTCACATCAAAACTGCCCGGTCGGCGCGGATAGCTGGAGCGCAAAATAACCTCGAACACTGCTCGAAACAATTATAAAATCTTGTAAATAAATTAGAAATGTTACAAAAAAAATTTGTGTACATCCTTTTGATACGTAGAATAGGTAAGTACTTCACATGAGAATTAAAAGAATTTTGTTCGTCCTTAAGAAATCAATTAGTAAAATAAAACGTGGATTTTGACCTTCAGGGTCAATTAGCGACCTCTAAATTTTCTTTAAAAAATCTGAAAAATTTTGAGGATAGTTTTTGAACCAAGAAGAACAGTTTCCCACTGGAGCTTTTAAAAAAACGATAGGTTGGGAAGTTTGGTCCACCCTAATATCCAATCGCAAGTGGGCTGCATTACTCGAAAGCTACTAAAATTTATAATTTTTGAATTTATTATACTAAACCGTAGAAGCATTAAATTATCAAATACTCATTGTCTAATATATTTATTAATGATGTTCTATTGTAGAACAAAAAATTAGCCATATTTTTGACGTTATGTCTGTTCCCTATTACTTATAAAATGATTCATCTACGTACAGTAAAACTTATCTTTCACTCTACATATTAATAATAACTATACAGCACATTTAATAATATTTATAACTAATGGTAAGTAATGTTAATTTACTTGCTGATGAGCAATGAAATTCATACATAAAAATAAAGATCAAGAATGATGAAATAAGAAAATGATGCAAATGAAATATTTTTCACTAAAAATAAACGTTAATAAATGTTAATTTTATACACTAAATTTAACACATTGTTGGAACGATAAATATGTACATTCAACTAATTGCATTAGTCTAAAAGCCGCTGAAAGTGTACAACAAAAGTCATCTTGTTTGAATGAAAAAAAGATCATTCCCTACAAACCGTTAACATAACGATTCGTGCTAAATGAAGACAATACGTGAGTTTAGTGGATATGAGGAAAACATTAAAAGTGCAGGATGAGAGCAAGCTGTTGATTTATCTCTATGCATTTACAAATTTTCAATACGCAACTGTATAATACGTGCATCAGTCAATCGGAAAAATTGTATAGAGTACTAACGTGTTTTTTTAAATGTTTCATCTTGAAACATTTAAAATTAATAAAGTTATTGGGACAAAAATTAAGACACCAGTAAAGCATAAATATTATATGTTGACTATAAATATAGTGAATGGGAAAAAGGTTAGTTCCTTTGTACTCTTGAATTTAAAAATTATATATGGCTACGAGAGAAAGGGGAGCAGTTCGAGAGAGTGAGCACGCGCGCAAAAGCAGTCAATGGAAAAGAGAGCAAAGGTGCGTCACAGACGAAAATTGAGAAGAAAAAGTAAGTGGAACGGAAATAATGCATAGGAAAGCATCAGAGAAAGTGTTATCTCCGGAAAATAAAGAGAAAACCACGAGGAAGACAGGAAAATAAGCATCGGGAAAACAGCTAGGTTAGGGCGAGTAAGCGGAAAGCATGGCTGATATGGCGGGAGTCAGCGGCGGAGAGGAGTACGAAGAAGACTCGACGGCAAAGGAAGAAAAAGAGAAAAGACGCAGAGGGAGGCTAAGGAAAGAGGAAAAAGTGGGAAAACAAGAGGCAGCCAGAATGAAAAATTTTCTGGAAAAAGGAAAGATTGTCGGGTTTGAGGTACAGTTTGGCAAAGGTAGAAAACTGGAACACACGCCGGTAAAGCAGAGAACGCGGACAACGGGGACAGAAGACATTTCAGTGACCGACGGCAACTACAAGGCCGGGGGAAGCGGAGAAGGAGACAAAACGGAAAATCAGAGCGCGGCTCTGGCGACAGGCATCGAGACATCGACGGAGTCGGCGGCGGCGAACGACGGACAGAAGCAGAAGACGTGTACGGCAGCGCAAGTAACGAGAGAGGAAGGAGTGAGGCTGACTGAAAGGATGAATGAGTTAGAGAGTAGGCTAGAACAGGCTAGGATAGAGAAAATGGAGCTGGAAAGTGAAGTGAATAGGGTAAAAGACCAATGTAAGAAGGACAATTGGGAAAAAGTTGCACTCGTTAAAAAGATAACAGAGCATAGCGTTGAAGCGGAAAGAGGCAGGGAGAAAATTAGTCAGCTAGAATGGAACATGCAAGAAATGTGGAAAAACATAAAAAGGGACAGGGAGGAGAGGAGTGCGTATGAAGATAGGTTAGGTTACAGAAAAGCGAGCGATGGTATGGGTGAGGTAAACAATAACAATGTAAACAGCGAGCGAGAGAGAACGAGCAAAAGGGAAACGAGCGCAGTGAACGCAGGAAATTAAGAGGGAGGGTTATGCACTTTTGAGGGAGAGAATGGCGAGAACAATATGGAGGCAGAAGGGGGGGGGGGGGAGAAAGTGGTAGAGAGGGAATATTTGAAAAAATTGCCCGATAAATTAGAAGAAAATGAATATGAATGGGAAATAGCGGATAGGAAGAGCATGTGGAAAAACATCATTGTCCGGGGTAGAATAACAGTAGGAGGGAATATAAAAGAGGATATGGTAATATACATTATGAAAATAAGGGCAATAGGAGAGGGGTTGGTGGTGGAACTAGAGTCAATGGGAAATAAAATTGAAATTATGAGGAAGATAAAAGGGCTGAAATGGATAAATCTTTGGATAGATAACAACTACACGGAGAGAGAGAAAGAAATACAGAGTTGGTTAGAATCGATAGTAAGCGAAGAAAGCAGAAATGGGTTAGAGACACAGATAGGGTATCAGAAAATCAAGGTGCAGGGAAAGTCGTACGAATGGAATGAAAAAGAAGCAAGAATAGTTGCAAATAGAAAATGCACAAATAGGTACAAATAGAAAAGTATTTTCGGGAGGAGAAATAAAAATAAAGGGATAATAAAAATGGTTTCGTGGAATATAGCCGGAGTAAGGAAAATGTTAGACGTAGGGGAACATTTTGATAGTTTTGAGATAATTGCATTGCAAGAAACGTGGTTAGAAAAAAGCAAAGAGAAGGAATGGTTCGGTAAATTGAACAAAAAGTATATCTGGGAAGCGTAGGGGGCGGTTAGGGAAAAAAAGAAAGGAAGAGCTAAAGGAGGAGGGGGGAGGGGTAATAGTAGGTATAAAGAAAAATGTAAAAATAGATAGAGTAGAGGAGTGGAGCTGCGGGTTAATTATAAAAGGTATAAAAAGAAAGGAAGAGAAGAGTTTAAGCGTGATAATTGTATATATAAATGGAAATATGGATGCAGAAACCTTAAAAAAATGGGTCGAAACAAAAGAAGAAAGAGATAAATATAGGCTAAGGGAGGAAAGGAGGTACTTAAAAGAGATTGTTAAAAAGAAAAGGAGGAAGAAAGGGAAGAGTGATGGAGAAAATTAGAGAAGAGCAAGAGGATGACGGATTTTTGGGAAGCGATAGGCCAGTTTAGACCAAGATGGAAAAAGAAAGTAACAGAGATTAAGAAGCAGGATTGGGTTGATCATTTTAAAAGATTGCTAGGGACTGAAGAACATGAGAAGACGGAGGGAACTAAACAGGATACAAGGGGAGAAATAGATAACGAACCAAAAGATGGGGAAAAAGATTTAGAGGGTCTGAACAGGGATATTAGTGCAGAGGGTGAGGGCCATAGGGAAGATAAAAAAACAAGGCAGCAGGGGAGGATGGTCTGATGGCAGAATTTTTAAAGAATTTACTAGTATGATGGACAAGCGAGCTAGCTAGAATTTTAAATGAGATATTTAGTGAAGGAAGGACAGTGAGGGGGTGGGAAATAGCGAGAATTTTTCCGATATATAAGGGGGGGGGGGTGAGAGCGAAATTAAGAACTACTAGGGGGTGGTTCTCCTGGATGTGGGATATAAGTTGCTAGCAAGTATAACGGCGGAGAGATTGAAGAGTTGGATGGAAGAAAACAATGTAAATGGAGAAAGTCAAGCGAGTTTTAGAAAGGGGAAAGGAACTAGGGACTATATCTTTGTAGTAAACAGTCTAATAAATAATAAAACAGAAAACGAAGGGAGGAAATTGTATGTGGGATTCGTAGATTTCAGGACCACCTATAACACGGTGGACAGGGAAATTTTAATCGAAAAAGAGGGGGATTGAGGGGAGAGTTTTAAAAGTGGTTGAAGCAATATATGGAAAAACGGAGAATGAGATTATTACGGATGATGGGATAACTGAGAGGCTCGAAACGAGGAAAGGGCTAAAGCAAGGATGCCTATTGAGCCCACCGCTGTTTAAATTGTATTTAGAAGATTTGGAGGAACAGTGGGAAAAGAAAAAAGAGGGGGGTTCAGTAATTGGGGGGGGGGGGGGGTTTACAATATACAGTTTAAAGTTCGCGGATGACGTGGAAATTATATCGAATACGGAGGAGGGGCTACAGGAAATGTTTAATGATTTGGAGAGGTATAGCGATAAAACGGGATGAGGGTAAACACTCAAAAAACGAAGGTATTAATACGCAAAAAGGGGGGGGGGAAGAAAGTGAACATAGAGATGGAAATATAAGGGGAAGGAAATAGAGATAGTTAAAGAATATAAGTTACTGAGTTCTGGATTAATTAAAAAAATGCATATGGAACTTACATTAAGAGGATGAAGGCGAAAGTGATGAGAGCTATAAATACAGTATGGGGAATATGGAAAAGAGCGAAACTAAATAATCTAAGAGAGAGAATATATCTAATGGACTCTATAGCAAATGCGGGAGGTATGTACGGTACAGAAATTTGGGGATGGGAAAGATGGGGCGACATAGAGAGAATACAAAGTAGGTATGTGAAAATGGTCCTGGGAGTAAATGGAAACACGCCGGACTATATATGGAAAATGGAAGTAGGAAGCGGCAGTCTTTAAAATCCATAAGAAGGGCACGGAACTACCTGTTAGAAATATTAAAGGTGGAGGATAACAGATGAACGAAAGTATGCCTGAAAGAAGAAATTAGAAATACATTAAATGGGTACCCGTCGGAGTGGGGGAAAAAGATAAGAAAAGCCTTTGAGGAGACAGGGGACGGAGAAGGTATAAAGTGGATGCAGGAGGGGAGAGAAATAGGGGAGATCAGGGAAAGATTAGAAAAAGAGAGGAAAATAAGGGCAGAGCAGGAAACTCAAGTACTGAGGAGCAAGATAGACAAGTCTAGCTACTGCGAAGGGTATAAAGAATGGAAACTAGGTTTAGGATGTGAAAGCTACTGAAATAATAAACGTTGGGATGGACAGATAAAGGAGCAATGGGCAAGTCTGAGATGCGGGTGTGTAGGAAATGCGGGGGGGGGGTTATAAAGATGTTATATGCAGAGTATGTAAGAAGGAGAATGAGGTGTTAGAACACATATGGGTATGCAAGAAGCTGAAGAGGATCATAAAGCAAGAGTGAGGGAAGGAAATAGAAGAAATGGGGTTAGTGGGAAAGGAAGAATAGGTAAAGAACAAGATGAGGAACCTGTTGACAGGGGATGTTAACGTAAGAATGTGTGAGTATAGTAGAAAGTTTGAAGAAGCAGCGAGGGCAAGCACTGAGGAGGATCAGGGGGAACCGGAAGCACTGAGTTAAGAAAGAATGGTAAGTAGAGCTAGGAAAATGAATATTATATTGTATAAAGAGAGGCATAGATGGAGGCGAAATTGTATAAAAATAAAATAAATAAAATAGAAAATAATAAATAAATATGAGGGTACGAGAAAATATTCATTAAAGTGTTGTAATTATTCTAGATGTCAATAAAAGTTTTTTATTTATTATACATATAGCTATCCAGCATTTTATTTTCTGTATTTTAATGATTATTTTCTAAGAATCACGTAAAAACCATGTGTTTAGCATGCTTCCGCGTTACAACAAAGTATGCACCTAGTTAGTTTGTAATTTACAATTATTGATTTATTATTTTATCATAATAATTATCATTATAAAGATAAAATATATCTTTGCATCATCATTTCGATGGCCGATACAAAGACCTAATAAATTTAAAAATTCCACGAATACTAGTATTTTTCAGCATTTACCACGAAGTCTAGCACTTTTCATAAGTTTTCACCGAAGACTAACACTTTTCATAATTATCCCACGAAGACTAGCACTATTCGTATAGAATATATAAAGTAGTGTTATGCCGCTAAACTCTTGGATGCGAGGACCGTATTTACTTCAGGAATGACCGCGGTCCTTAGTGGCCATTCCCCACTTCGTTTTCGGAGCATTTGGGGCAATATTTCCTCATGTACCCCAATTCTCCGCATTCGAAGCACTTCAAAGATTTTGTCGGATCGAACCTTTACTTATTTGCCTGGTTGTCGTGTTCTGGGGGACCTCCTGGGGCTACTCTGCCCCCTTTTCCCTGCCCATTCCTGGGTGGGAAGTTCTCGGTTGTATTCGGTTGTTGAAGATGTTTCAACTTCTCGTCTAACATCTTCGCGAATATTGCCGTAAGGTCTGACATGGGAGGCTTCGTTTCCTTGTTCGCAACAGCAGATATCTCCGACTTTTGCTTCTTTGCTCCCTGTGTAGTCTTATAGGCCATTTCTGGTAGCAGGGAAGCTTCAGGAGTCGGAGAAGGGCGTATAATTCTCGCTCCAGCGTCTGCTCAGCGTCCGAAGCAGCGTCCAAGAGCGTCTCCACGCTGGTGATATTACACCTTCTAACCATTTTATGTAGATCTGACCGCATGTTTCTATACGGCAGATCTAATTCCTGGTTATCCTCTAGTCTCGGCGATAATTCGTTCATTATGCCTATCAGATATATGAGGTAATCACGGACTAGTTCGTCCGTGCCTTGCGTGCGCAAGTTGGCCTCATTGAGCAGTCTTTGTTAGCACTGACGACTTGTACCATACCAACGCCTGGCTGAAGTGGTGAAATCATCCCATGTTCTCCACTTCATTTTTTTATTTCTGTACCAGGTCGCTGCGTTGTCACTGAAGAGTTCGGACAGCGCTGCAAGGAGTTCTTCGTCCGACAGGTTACTCAGCACATTACAGTCTTCTATTCACGCGAGGAAAACGTCTATGCTCTGATCTTTCTTGTGAGAAAATTTGATATTCCATTTTCTGACAATTTGACCGACGTTTTTGGCATTGCCTCCAAGCCTTCAAGTTTGCTCTAGGCTTCCTGGCGCGAATCTAGGATTGGAGGCATTGAGGTAATTCCTTCTATCCCCAGCTGATCAATTTTGCTGATGTACATCAGCTGTAGTCGTACGTCGACTACCCCCCCCCCCCCCCAGGTGCCGCTCACCGTGTTCCCGCTCCAGGTTCTCCATTTGGTTCTTAACCGATCTGACCTCTGCGATCAATTCTGCCATGACGAATGACATCCTTTGGTATCTGGAATTCGTTTCTTTGCGCAGATACCAAAGTAATCATCTCCTCCTTATTTGACTGTGTGTGTGATTCTTCAGTGCTCTCGTTTGTTGCACTGCGGGTTCCGGTGACCTCTGGTGGTCCCCGTAACGACTGCTCGAGATTCCTATGGACATCAGTGTCCGTTATCAATGAGACCAGTTTGTGTGTGTTTAGTTCACCAATGTGTGTGCCTCCCTGGATATCGGCTGCTATCGTTGTGTCAATAAATTGACGTAACAGCCGTGCTCGATCATTGATCATCTCATTCTCTTCACTGGTTTCATCAATGAATTCTTTGGGCGTGTAGTCTCCCAGCAACCATTTCTGCAAACAGTATGCTTGCGCGAAATAGTTGCCGTCGGTGGACATCTTGAGTTGTGTTAGCGTTTCGTTTAATAGCCGGCTCAACGTAGTCAGCGATTCTTCCACAGCTGTTTCTGTTACGCTGGACATCTTGTGATCTGATGGATAACTGTCTTCGTTCGCGGTTATCTATCTTCTTTCGCCTCGCAAAATTCTAGAGTTCGCTAGTGTGTGTGAGGGCATTAAAATACGGTGGCACAAGGAAAATTTCGCAATTAAATTTTCCTTGTTGTAGCTGAGTGTACGAATTTCGCAAATCCTATCGTTTTCGATTTCGCAGTTTTCGCAATCTACTCGTTTTGTCAGTCCAATCAATCACGGGTATATCTTCGTAACAATTTAATAAAAACACAAAATTTTACTTGTCACTAAACTCTTCTGAGTTTCAATTTCGTTTTCTAAACCGGAAGTGTGTAAATTTTCGCAAATTGTTCAGAAATGAAAAATAAGTTTAGTCTTTGTTTCCCTTACTTTTTCTGTTATAATTGTCTTTATCCCGAAAAATATTTAAAAAATATTTTTAAAAAAATCTAAAGTTGAACCGAGACACTTCTCCAATAGTGATGTCTAAAATGCTTTTAATTTTAGATCATAATGTTTTGAAAATCTTATTTCTTAATTTCAATGAAAATAAGATTTTGAAAAAAGCAGAAAAATTAATTTTCCAAAAGAAATTTAAATTTTCGGAAATATTCGATTTTTTAATCGAAAATTATCGGTTTTTTCTTAAATTATTTGTTTAATAATAAAGAAACACTGTGGACTTATTTCTCGTTTCGTTTTTCATAAATTCTGAAAAGAAGCGCTTTATTATTTATTTTTGAGGAAAATTGGATTTTTATGTTCCAAATGGTATTCCAGAAGAAATTTAATATTTCAAAAATTTTCTAATTTACAAAAAACAATTTATTCGTAAATAAATTTCTTTTATATTCTAAAATATCAAAAATTATTAAGAATTTTTCTTCTGCAAAATTTTATTAAGTTGTTTAACCAGTTGTATTTATTAAAAAAATAAAAATCTGGATTTTGAATTTTTCGATTTTATTGTTTATTATCGATAAACAATAATATTACAGAAAAACAATTTTCTAAAATGAAGGACAGAAATGCCAAAGTTGTGGAATAAACTATAATTTCGAAGAAAAACAATTTTAGAAATTGAACAGTTCGATATATTAAATTATTTTAAAAAATACTAAAAATCCAAAAAAATATAATTTATTTTTCCGAAACCATTGTTCATTAGTGTTCGATAAACAATAATTATGCAGAAAAATCATTTCCTAAAATAAAGAAAAGAAAATCAAAAATGGATTTTATTCCTCTTATAAATTACAAAATTAAAAAAAATTCAATTTTCCGAAATTATTGTTTATTAATAATTAATAAACAATACTGCTGCAAAGAAGATTAAATCTTGATAAATAATAAATTATCATAAGGCGTAGTGTTCAAGGACGGTCACCCATCCAAGTACTGCCTGCTACCAATGCTGCTTATCTTGGCTTATCGCTCTCGGATAAAATTTTCTTTTATAAAAAGAAATCTCAGAACTCAAAAAAAAAAATTTTATTCCACGTGATAATTGTTTATTGACCCTCAGTGAACAACCAAAAAATTGAAAAAAATCAATTTTTGCAATAAACAACCATCATAAAAAAAAGAAATATTTCACCTATTCGAGTACTGACCGCGCCTAACGCTGCTTAAGGTGGCTCGAGCGACTTTTCAAAAATACTAAATCACATTAAAAATATGCGGGAAATATACTTTAAATGTTAAACTTTTTATTGCTTTCCAAAAATCATAAGCTCATCGACTAAATTATAAAGAAAAAAGAGTTGTAAAATGAGTCTGTACAACACGTAGCTTATGACGTTTCTGTCATTATCTGTGAGTAATTATTCTGTAGTAATGTTGTAAAATACTAAATAATAACAAAAAAACAGGTGGTTATACACTGGTTTATGAGGATTACAATGGCATAAAAATAATTGTGAGTAGTCGATCAAAATAGAGAAATAATAATGATGAAAGTGTATAAACTAACGATTTACTACACTCTGTAGTACTTTCTGCGCATGTCTATTACAAGCGGCAACATCGCATTTCAAAATGAACATGAAATGGCGGGAAATTTAAACTGACTAAACTTTAAATTGTATGACTTTTATTTTATTTGTGACTACTGTAGTAATACTATTCGGAATACATTATTTATTTAGGAGTAAAAGAAACTTGTAATAAACAAGAAAATCAGTGTAAAAATCGTATAAGTACATTTCATTATTTTATAATTGTGGAGTGTCGGAATAAAATCGGATAATTGCAATTTTAAATGTCAATCTACTTAATATTGTTTATTATGGAGTAAGTGCATCTTAAAGTGTTGTTTTTATGGTAAAATATTAAGTTTAAGTATCCAATAATGTAAAATGTATAAAGACAACAATAAATTATAATAGATAAATACAATTATTACTGAAACTTGAATTATCCGCTTTTGTTCTACCACTCCTCAATTAAAACACTTTTCATACATTTATAAATTTATAATTAATCGCATAATTTTATCATACTTAAATTTTAAGCTCGATATAAAAAGACTTCTAAAAATACATTAATATCATTTGATCGTATCAGATTTTTTTTTCAAAAGATGTTATATAAAATCAGATGTAAAAAAAGGCTATGTACAAATTCAATCAAAAACATGTATTTATATATGAATATATTGACATAGCATATTTTTGACACTGGCTTTTTACATAACATTTTTGTCAAAGTGATATTTTACATAATAACTTTTTAAAAATGTTTTAATACATAAAACTCGTAAAATTGTAATTTACTTTTTGTCACATGCACATTATGAGGCATGTTTATTTGAAACAACTACAGAAATCACAAAGTAAACGTCATGGGCGCACATGTTCTACCAGATCAGCTGATCCTTGCGACGTTGCCACACTTACCGAGTCAGTAGCGGTCGAAAAAATTGTTACACCAACAGATAAAAGAAAAAGTAAAAAAATCGAGTTTGTTTACTCATTTATGTCATAGTTTTTACATTAACATACTAGGAAGTAGTAATTCATGTTTTTTTCTGAAATTATGACTATTAAATAGCTTGCTAATGCAATGCTCCTTACGGTGCCCTCGCTTGATACGGCACCTAACGCTCGAACCACCTTAACCGCGATGATCGGTCTACCACCTGATCACCGAGCGTGGCGCGGGAGCCTTGGCGACCGAACTAAATTTTCACACACTTCACTACCGTGATTGATTGCTTTTTGCTCTGACTTCCAATAACTATTCGTAATTTCGCTCGACCATATTTTTTTTCTTTATTTCTTCTGTGTATTGCGTTCGATACATTCAGCTTGCCTCCTCGCATACACTTGTACACACTTCGGTGTGTTTTGAGCTTCGTGCTCAATTTATTGTCGCTCGCCTCGCGCTCGCGTGCTCGACCTACCTCGCACGTTAAACGTTTAAAATTACCGAAAAACAAAAAATGAGGATTCGGCTTTGTGCGGAGTTTTCTCGACGCACTAGCTTTCGTGACCTGGAAGGAGTGCGAAAACGCGAAAGCTAATTCTTTCGCAACGGGAATAGCAATCTAGCCTTGCTTATCGGCTTAACTCGATGCGAGGAGCAGGTGGGTCTGGGTAAATGAACGACACAATGATTTAACAAGAACAATAAATCTACTATATTCTGAAATAAATAAATAAGGTAATTTACAATGAAGGTAACAATAACATAATAACAATGAATTTAATAGTAACGCGTAGGTCAAGCGTCGCTTGCGTGTTCAGCACGACCGTTGCTGAGCACGTCGCCGGAATCAGAGTGAGTTACAATCGCGCGGACATCTACTATTGCGGGCTATTCGGAGCACTTATATTTTTAGGGCACGTCACACTATTCGTTGTGTGGACCATACGCACGTCCGGGGTTTACCCCCGGGTTAGCCCTCTGTTCGCCAGAGCGCAGTGTCGGAGTCAACGGTGCCGCAGTCGAAGCTTCTCTGCTTCTCTCTCTCTCCCTCTCTCTCTCTCTCTCTCTCTCTCTCTCTCTCTCTCTCGTTTCTGGCCGCTAGATCCGTCGCTTTCCCTCCCATTACCGCCTCGGCGCTTGCTGCTGGAGGCTTCTCGCCTCGCGTGCGGACTCTTCTTCTGTTCATGGGGTGGGGGTCGAGCGTTCGCCTCCACCAGTTGTTCAAGCTCGCACGCACGCAAGAATCACCGTGTACAGTCCAAGCGCGAACTCATGCAGTTGCGGAGCGGGAGAATCGCCAAGATGGCGGCAAGCAAGCCGAAAACGCGGTGCGCGGCACGATAGCATGAGCGATAATGGCCTTTCTGCATAGCCTCGGCGGCATCTCGCCGTCTGCTCTTTTGCCTACCCGTTAAAGCGCACGGCTGTCAGATGGCGACACTTGGCCCATTCTCCGCGCTGTATTACTTGTGAGTTATTCGTGAGGGCAACGCGTCCAGCGGCTAACGAGCTGGGCGCGCACCGTCACTTGGTCTGCGCGATGGTTAATCCATTATTGTTAAACTCGTTGTTACTATTTGTTAATCTATTATTGTTAATTTATTTATTGTTGAATATAGTTTATTTTGTTATTAAAAGTTAAACTCGCGTAATTTTCCCCATGACCCGCCTGCTCCACGACCGAGTTAGGCAAACGCAAAAAGCCGTTATATTGGCGCGTTGCGACAATTAGCTTTCCGCGCTTTCGCGCTCCTTGCAGATCGCGAAAACCCGTGCGTCGAGGTGACTCCGCACGGAGCTGAATCCACCGGGGTTTAGTGAACTTTGCAGCAGGACGGCCAGAGCAGCGGCAGCAAGGCAGAAGCTCAGCGGCGTTGCGCCGCTGGCTTACTCTATAAATAGTGGACGCCAGCACGCGTCGCGTGCTGCGCAAGCTGACGCACGACAGCCGCTCGGCCGACGGCTTATTAGCCACGAACAATTGTTATTAACAATTGTCCCACCTGTCACAATATATATATATATATATATATATATATATATATATATATATATATATATATATATATATATATATCTTCCTATATTATATAGTTGTTTGTAAATCTTATAAGATTTACGCCCTCCTCGCCTCTCATTTTGCCCTCCTCATTCTCCTCCTCAAAACAAGGTAATATCGTTTCAAAAAATACGTTATTATGATCTTATTTTTTGCCCTCCTGCCCCTCCTCTTTGTATCCTCCTCATAGCCCTCCTCCCAGCCTTCCTCATTCTATCCTCATTTACTTATTTCTATTAATTAACATTTTTTATTTTTGTTTTTTTTTTCTATATACATATTATACATATAAAAATTGTTTATAATAATAATTGTGAATGTTTATAAATTTATAAAGTGTTTTATTCATTATACATATCAGTCCAGTTCATTCCATTTTACTGATTTTCTGATTCTTTGTTTTCATCAATAATTTCTTGGTTTTTCTAAAATATAATAACTTTATAAATAATATTCAGTATTAAAAAAAAATTTGTTTTAATTGGCTGAAGGTTAAGGGCTACTTAATGTAAATATTATTTGAAAATAGTATAATATAATAAAAAATAAAATTATAGGAAAGTAATAAACAAATTAAAAATCTAGATTAAAAATTATATAATATACAATTATACGATGACCCGAACTTTTCAGCTTATTGAGTAGTAACTGTTATATAGTACCTTAATCAGAAATATTTCTGATCCCAAAATTAGATCTTCTACTTCCATTTTATCCTCATCCAACGCTTTATTATACATAAATAATATATTATCATTGGAAGAAATGTCTTGCAAAGATTTCGGTCTACCTCAACCAGATTTAAATTTAGAAGAAAATGATCAAAATAATACAGAACTTCTTTTATACTGTAAACAAACGTTCAATAATATGTATCATCAATTGAATACAGATCAAAAATTTATTTTCAAAAAATTAAGAAACAATTTACAAAAAATTCATTTTATAGATGGCCCTGGAGGTTCCGGAAAAACATTTTTGTATAAAACTTTGATATATTACTTTTTATCCATAGAAAAAAATGTTTTTTTTCTATGGCTTGGACTGGTATAGCATCTATCTTATTGCCTAGAGGTATGATAAGTCATAGAACATTTAGATTACCTTTAGACTTAAATAATATAGAAACTGCATTTTTAAAATTAGAATCCGATAAAAAAAGATTACGTGAAATGGATATTATTATTTGGGACGAAGCATCTATGATACCAAAAAAAGCTTTAGAAATCGTGGATAAAACATTGAAAGATGTATGTAACAATGACATACCTTTTGGTGTAAAATTAATAGTATTAGGTGGTGATTTTCGACAAATTTTACTAGTAGTAAAATATGGTTTTCGAAGTAGTATTATAGAAGATACAATAAAATTTTCTGCGTTATGGCCTCTTTTTAATATTATGAAACTACAAAAAAAATGTAAGATCAAAAAACGATAAATTTTCATAATTTTTATTACAATTAGGAGACGGAAAAATTAATCCTTTAAAAATACCAGATAAGTGGAAAACTAATGATATATGTTCAAAAATTTATAACAACATTAATATTAATGATACTACTAACCGCGTAATTTTAGCTCCACATAATGAAGATATTCAAAATTTAAATAATAAAATATTAAATTTACTTAACGGTGAACTAAAAACATATTATAGTATAGATTATGCAACTCACAAACGAGTTGATCAGACTGATGATAATATTCATTTAAATTATCCAATGGAAACATTATATAAAGTTAAAGAAGGTTTACCACCACACGAATTAAATTTAAAAGTTAATGCAATAGTTATGCTAATAAGAAATTTAAGTATTAATGTTGGTTTATGTAATGGTACTCGATTAAAAATAACAAAATTATTTGAATATAATTTAGAAGTAGAAATTATTACAGGAGAAAACGCTGGAAATAAAGTTTTTATACCTAGAATAACTTTAAATACTAGCGAATCATCATCATTACCATTTATTCTGTATAGAAAACAATTTCCTATAATTTTAGCCTTTTCAATGACTATTAATAAGTCACAAGGTCAGAGTTTTGACTATGTAGGTTTATATATAAGAAGGCCATTATTTTCTCATGGACAATTATATGTTTTTTTATCTCGGTGTAGAAATCCAGATAATATATATGTTCAAAATGAATTTGAAAATAAATCAGAAATTGAAAATATTGTTTGGGAAGAAATTTACAATAATTAATAAATAATTTTTTAATTATTTTTAATATTTTATATGTAAAAATTATTTCAATAAATTACAGAATTCAGTCTTTTCTTTTGAAAATGGAAATGGAATGGGATCCTATTCTAAATGAATATGTAGAAGTTGATGATTTAGAAGAATTAGAGAGATTAACACAATTAAATAATGAAATTGAAGAACACATTTCAATGGAAGATGAGTATGAAGAATATTACAATTCCTTGATAAAAGTAGATAAATTAAGACATTTAAATGATTCTATAGAACAATATTACGACAACAATATTTATCATGAACATATTTTTAAATATTGGAAACAAGTTCCCGATGTTTTTAAGATATTAGCCAAAGAAATTTTATCATTTCGATATGAAAACAATATAGCTACATATGAAATTAAATATATCGATATATATCATGGAATTCTTCAACACTTTGCAAATATCATTTATAATCTATATATTTATTACGGTATTCAATATATATTCTTTATTTTCAAGAAATTAAATACATGCTCATATAAATATAAATAAAATAACAAAAATTGGAAATATAGACGAATAAGTAAGAAAATAAATCTACTGAACTCTAACCAATAGAAAGGATAAAATTTCAAACAATCAAAGAATTTCTTCTTTTAATTGTCTAAAGTCTTATATGCACTGTAAAAAAACATACTAGGAACCCGTTTCCAAAAAAAAACATATATTATTCCATGAACTTCTTTATGTTTTTATGGCGATATTTTAAATTTAGTTTCATAACCTACACAGTGGATTAGGCCTATTGGGGATACCACTGTTTTGTTAATTATTGGTATGTATAAAATCAATTTAAATAATCTACATACTTTAACATTTTATCATATTTTTAAAATCAATTTTAAAAATATACACAAAAATATAATTCAAATTTATAATATATTATATAAAATTATATAAAAATTATATAAAATTATATTAATGATATTAATGAAATTGAATTATTATAATCTTTTCCATTTTATTATATACTCTTACAGATCTAAATAATTTGCAAAAAGTATGCATAACTAAAATACATGCAATTTGCTTAGATTTATAAGACTTATGTTTTAAATGTTATATTTTTGATTAATATAATATAAATTATTCTTATAAATCTAAATAATATGCAAAAAGTATGCACATTATTACAAATAAAATACATACTACCATATTTAGATTTATAAGACTTAAATTTTATAAAATACATTTTTGGATTCATCTTCATTATTACTATTATAAATCTAAAAAATATGTAAAAAGTATAACACATAAATAAAATACATGCAAATTAATTTAGATTTATATGAGTGAAATTTTTAAGTTTTTCATAATATAATATAACAAGATATATTGTTAATTTAAAACAAAAATTAAAGTAATGTAAATTCTTATTACATTCAAAAGAATTATTTTTTTTAATTATATTCATTAATATTAAATTTACATATATAGATTATTACATACGAATTAAAAAGAGCTTTACAATATTACATTCAAATAAAAAACAAAATTAAAATAAATATATATGTTAAAAAATACAATACTTAAAACTAAATATAAATAAATGTAAGTATGAGTTACATATATTTATTTATAAATGAATTAAATAAAACATAAATTTGAATGTATAAAAAAGCTTAATTAACAAAACAAAAAAACGCGCCAATCTATTTACCTTCCGGGTGGTGTGGAAAAATAGAAAACCTTCATAAAAACAAAAAATTTCATGACGCTTTGGGGTTTGGCGAGCGGAGCGAGCAGGGGGTACCCCCTACTATGTGTGTGTGTGTATATATATATATATGAGTCAATCCATGCCAAAACGCACACGGCTCTGACCAAAAATGGTTAAGACTTAGAAAAACTTGTATAGGGTCAAAATTAGAGTTTTTTATGTAGAATCAATAGCTATGTGGCGCTTTCCAAAATTTTCAAAATGGTGGTCCCAAAAACCCGATTTTCTGACCAGTTTTCCGAAAATTTTCCGATTAATCGTTCATAAAAATATAGATAAAAGACGAAAATTGTGAGTAAAGGTCATTTTATATGTTGTCGGGTACGCTGAATCCGAATCCGCTGACCGTTTAACCTTATCACTCCAGGATTTGTTCCAACCTCAAAAAATACCTCAAAAACGCTCAAACAGGCATGATTATGGCTAGATAAAGGTTCGTGACGATGCATTTGTTCGTTTCAAGGGTCGCGTATTTCAAATCCAAGGTCCGTTCAGCTCGTTCAGTCCAAAATTTGCCCCTAGCCTCAAAATATTTTTCAAAAACGCTCAAATAGGCATGATTACGGCCAGATTAAGGATCGTGACCATAAATTTATACGTTTTCGAGATCGCTGATTTTAAGTCTAAGGTCCGTTTATCCCGACAAGCCCAAAATTTGTCGCTAACCTCAAAAAGTACTTCAAAAATGCTCAGCGGGCATGATGACGGCCAGATGAAGAATCGTGACCATATATTTATACGTTTTTGGGGTCACTGATTTCAAATCCGAAGTCCGTTTAGTTCCATCAGCTAAAGATTTGTTTTTAACCACAACAAATACCTGACAAACGCTCAAATGGGCAGGTTCATGGCCAGAAATGGACTGTTATACTTTAAATCTCTACAACAACTTCCTTTTTATCATTTGAAAATTTTCTGATAATAATACTCTTGTTTCGTAGTGGAATAAAACAGTGATTGCTTGAAATTTGTGGGACAGAAGGAGCCTCGTCAAATCGTCTTTTTAATCTTCTTTGAGTGTTGCTATGTGTTACTTTTGAATAATAAAAGAACTTTATATTTTTTATTGAATGGCATGCCCACTCATAAAGCTGCTTAGCTGTTAAAATGCTGTTGATTGCTGATGCTTGGAGGCTTGCGTTCCTAGCTCCTATTTTAAGAGTTGCACCAAGGCCATCATGTGGGCCTTTTCCGTGAGCCGTCGCGCAAAAATGCCATTCTGCTTTGATACCAAAATCATTTTCATGATTACATAAATTTTGGATATTAAATCGATTTTTAAAATGTTGTTTTGCTCCATCAGAAAAGTAGATAATCTTTGTAACTTTGTGTTGTTTCTTTAGGTAATCAATTATCATCGAATTACACACATACACCGCTGCAGAGTCATGAGTATTTGATTCAAATTATATTTCCATGTTTTAATTCACCTTCATCTCGATAATAATAAACTACAGTATATACTGTGGCTTGATTATTATTATAGTGAAAAGCTTGAGCTGCTTTTTGAACAACGAAAGCAAAATTCTCTGAATAATCTGGTAGCACAAGAATTTCTCCTGGCTTTAAGCTTCCCTTCAATTGCTTAAAATATTCTGATTGTTGTTTGTTAATATAATAATGAGGTTTTAATGATTTTAACCGATGACCAAGAAGTTCGAGGAAATTTTCAGTAGTTGTGTTTGATGTAATCATAGTTATTCTATCTGTCGAATGCCAAGAGCTAAAAGTTATATCCTTTACGTCTGCTTTTTCCAAACCTGATTCAAGCTGTGATCTGAGCTTATCGTAATTAGGGCAGTTTTTGCATTCGTTAAGAAAACATTCTCTATTTGAGTTACGACATACCATGAGATTGAGACAATCGGTATAGTTTTTTAATGGGAATTCCGATTTAGCCATCAGGTCAGATAAATTGATGGCATCGAGCAAAAGCTTGACATTCTCATGAATTACACATACGCAAACAATATGAGTACCATTACTTCCTGCTAAAACACAATTTTGAGGTCGTAATTGGCAAAACTTTAAAAGACCTATGGTAGTATCTGGATGCTCTCCACAGAATTTGAAATATAATTCTTTTAAGCTAAACAATGTCAGTCTCTTCTGTTTGAGGACTTTTTCTCCATCAATCTCAACAGATTTTTTATTTCTATATCCTGGGAGAATTCTGCTGTTAGAATCACATTCATAGAATTGTGTCACTCTATTAACCGTAGTTTGTGGCAGCGATTTACCTATTTTTGGGGGTGGTCTAGAAAAAGAGCCATTCGTGGCTTTTAATTCTTTAGCTTTTCTAATGGAGTAAGTCGTAGTATTGAATAGAGAAGAAATCTTCTCTATTGACCATTTTGATGGCAGTATGGTTAGAATAGCTATCCTGTCGGGATCGTGCTCTGACAACGATGAAAATTTTTCTCTTAAACCTTCGATGATTTCATGGAGGTTTTCCTCAGCATTTGAAGAAGTCGAACTGTCAAGATCTAATTGCACATTCTTCTCTAGGCTATCTTCATTTGCACTGTTAGTACAGAAGTATTGTTCAAATTGTCATTCACGTTTTCATCATGAGTATCATCATTGTTGGAATTATGGTTCACGTCTTCATTATGAGTATCATTACTAGTATATGATATTTTCCTACATCCATTGCAAATTATATTCTCTGCAGAAGCAAGCCCGAAATGTCTGCAAAGCCTAGCTGGTAGTGGTCGTACTGATTTGCCTATGTGAGCTACCAATTTGAACGGATTGCAACAGCGATCTGTTCGAAAAGAAACGGACCTTAGACTTAAAATCAGCGATCTCGAAAACGTATAAATTTATGGTCACGATCCTTAATCTGGCCGTAATCATGCCTATTTTAGCGTCTTTGAAAAATATTTTGAGGCTAGGGGCAAATTTTGGACTGAACGAGCTGAACGGACCTTGGATTTGAAATACGCGACCCTTGAAACGAACAAATGCATCGTCACGAACCTTTATCTAGCCATAATCATGCCTGTTTGAGCGTTTTTGAGGTATTTTTTGAGGTTAGAGCAAATCCTGCAGTGATAAGGTTATACGGTCAGCGGATTCGGATTCAGCGTACCCGAAAACATATAAAATGACCTTTACTCACAATTTTCGTCTTTTATCTATATTTTTATGAACGATTAATCGGAAAATTTTCGGAAAACTAGTCAGAAAATCGGGTTTTTAGTACCGCCATTTTGAAAATTTTGAAAAGCGCCACATAGCTATTGATTCTACATAAAAAACCCTAAATTTTGACCCTATACAAGTTTTTCTAAGTCTTTACCATTTTTGGGCAGAGCCGTGTGCTTTTTGGCATGGATTGACCCATATATATATGCACACACACATACATGTATATAAATACACACACACACACACACACACACACATATATATGTATATAAATATATACGTTTAAACACATAAAAAACTTGAATTTTGTGATAGCTTGCTAATAAGCTTTAGCGGGACCATTTCTAGATTAGATAAAGTGAGTTGTCAAAATAAATAAGAGTATCAAGAGAAAAAATTTAAATACGTTTTGATTTGGCAAGTTCGAAAAAAATTGCAAGTGTGCGCCTCATCTATTCATTATGCAATTCAAGTGTGTGAGTGGATATTTATGTTTACCTTGAAGACAGAAAAGATAATTTTATGTCACAAGCGCGTATCCTTTTAACTTTCTTATACTTCTTTACCCTATTAGTTACATAGTGTGAGGAAAAACTAAAATTTAAGGAATGTTTTCAACAATATTTTTGTATATAAAGAAGAATTTAAAGTAACATACAAGTTCTTGCAAAATAAATCAATATTACAGCATTAAAAAATAAGTGAATAATTAAATTGAATAAATTAAATTGTTCTTTGAACCACTCAAAACATGAAGTTGAGTACTCTACAAAAAGAATGTAATTTATGAAAAACACAAAAATGGATCACGCAAATGCAAACATTGTGTGAGCAAATCTCAAGATAAACGAAAAACAAAAAAAATTGGTAATTGGTAAATAATCAATGGTTGATACCGGCAACATTATGTTATTTGTTGTTATTCTCTTTATTACAGAATGTATATAATAATATGATCTATTCAAACGTTTCAATGCGCAAAGTAAATTTCTTATTATAGAAAACCTCAATCTCGAGTTATATAAAGCATAAAAATTGAGTGTAAGGATAAAGAGATGGTCTTGTCGCGTGATATCTCGAAGCGAGACGAGAGTTCACTCGAGTAAGGAAGTGCAAATGACACGTGCTAAGCACATACATACAAGGTGCGCTTAAAGGAGCTCTCGTTGACAACTGATGCTATAAATGCGACAAATGATATACCCTATTTAATTTCACAGATTCTATTAAACTTTCATATTAATTAATATCATTTGTAAATTTGCGTGCAATCTAAATTTTTTAAAATTTTGCTCAAAGATAAAATAAAAACCCACTGCCAATTCATTGGCACTTAGCTTCCTCAAACTAAATTAATTGTTCCAATATGAAATTCTTTGTTCTAATAAATTAATTTTAAATTGCTATATCTGTTTCTAAATAATACCTCAAAAATAGTTTTATCATTGATGGTTTGACAAAAGATAATTTTTTACTAAAATTACAGAACGACAAATAATAGTCCTTATTACAGCAATTTTTATCTCTGAACGTAATTTATTAAAATTATTTAAATATTTAAATTAAATGTAATCATATGTTAGTACGTAGATTAACTGAATTCCTAATCATCTAACATTTTGTGAATGATTTACCATCATATATTTCCGAGAGATAACCGTAAAACTAAATATGACTTTTTTCGCGTAAACAAAAGAAAGGAAAGAGCCTATCCAAAATTTGTGGTTGTAAAAAATAAGTAATTTTATGCTTTTTTTAATACATTTACACTCAAATGATCATAATATTTCTAACATACCACAAAACTCGAAAAATTAGAACAGAAAAATCCAAAAATCGAAAAATTGTTATAAAAAGAAACGAGTTGATGAATCTTTAAATTTCTGACGTGTTGCGGTTCATGCACATAAGAATCGTCCACGTTTTAATTATCGACAATTTAGCATTAGTCAATATATCTATATATAATTTGACCAATGCTAAATTGTGGACAATTAAAATGTGGACGATTCTTATGTGCATGAACCGCAACACGTCAAATTTCTTTTTAATTTCGTATTTTCATTAAAAAATGAAAATAATAGCCCTGTTTGGTAAAAAAACGACCGTACCATTTTCAAGATATATATAAGTGATCAAAAACAAATTCAAAAATACATAACTTCAAATATCTTAAAATATAAAGGTTGTTGTGATCTTGGTAAAGAACTTGTTCAAGAGATAGTAAAAAGCTACCGGTTTGGAAAGTTTCAGATCAAATGTTGCCGATTTACTCCAGTATTCGCAGCTGACTAAAAATCAATTTTCTTTACAAAAAGATTTTTTTTCCTTCAAAAGAAAAAGATGAAGCCTCAAAAATTTGATTGAATATTCTTCTCCATATTCCTAATCATCTCAACTTTATACAAAAATTTACCTTCTTATATTTCGAGGGTCTCTACTCCTGGTTTGGAAGAAAATTTCCGCTATTTTCCCGTTGATATTTTGTGATTTTCCCGATGTCAAATGTATACTTTTTTCAGCTACTTAATGCTAGAGTACACTTGAAGAGGTCAAAAAATCAACTTTTTTTTTTCAAAAACGTGTTTCTTGTAGCACACTTTATTTAGTATATTTAGTTTGTTTAGTTAGAAAGCTCAAAATTGCATTTTAAAGCATCCTATAAGTTTTTTAATAGTCTTTTTCATCTTTAAAGTCGTTTTCTCAGAACTTCATTCTTAAAACGCGTGGGTGAAACACCATTGTGAACACAGCGAAAACGGCCGAGCACGCGAGAGCGGTCGAGTGGTAGGGAGCGGTGCGGGCCAAGGGAAGTTGTGCGCAGCGCGCGCGTATTACCATATATATTACTCGCGCGCTCGGCCGTTTTCGCTCATGTTCACAATGATGTTTCACCCACTTAAACACGTTTTATCGAAAAATCGGAATAGATGTTTTGTTGCTGTTCCCGTCTAGTTTCCAAATCCGTTTTTTGAATTTCGATCGGACTACCTCAAACGCATCCAGCCCTCCGCGAAAATATTGCAAAACAAGGTTTTGCACACATAAAGTACAAGTGAATACGAGTGTAGTTCAATAAGTCTTTAGAATGACCAACAGATGGCGCGCGAATCGCTCCAAATCATCTGTTTTCAGTCAGCACCACTCCCGACTAGATATATGGTGCAGTCACAGTCCACATCTTCTGAGTTTACGTGTTTTTATAACCAATTGAAAAAAAAAAATTGCTTGTTAAGAAAAATGGAAAAAAACGAGTTCAGAGCGGTAATTAAACATTTTCATTTAAAGGGTTTAACTCCATATGAGATAAAAAATGAATTGGACTCAGTTCATGGCACATCTGCCCCTGCCTTAGCAACGGTTTATAACTGGGTAAATGAATTTAAGCGTGGTCGTACATCAATAAGTGACGAACCACGTTCAGGAAGGCCCGTGGAAGCAACTACTCCCGAAATCATCAATAAAATCCACGATATGGTGTTGAAGGATAGAAGATTAAAAGTGCGTGAGTTAGCTGAGGCCACAAGGATATCTATAGGTGGAGTTGTTTCAATTCTACATGAAAAATTAGGCATGAAAAAGCTATCGGCAAGATGGGTGCCGCGTTTGCTCTCAGCTGAGAATAAACGCTATAGAGTGGTCGCCTCTGAGGCTCTTTTGGCGCGCATAAGTCGGAATCCTGAGGAATTTTTTCGTCGATTTGTGACTGTGGATGAAACATGGATACACCACTACACTCCTGAGACAAAGGAACAATCCAAACAGTGGATTTCCACAGGCGAACCAGCTCCAAAGAAGGCAAAGACCGTAAAGTCAGCTGGTAAGGTTATGGCTACAGTTTTTTGGGATGCACGTGGAATTATACTTATTGACTACTTGGAAAAGGGTAAAACAATTACTGGTGAGTATTATGCATCATTATTAGAGCAGCTGAAAGAAGAAATTAAAAAAAAACGACCACATTTGGCGAGAAAAAAATTCTCTTTCGTCACGACAACGCCCGAGTTCACACATGCTTCGTTTCAATGGCTAAAATTGAAGAACTAAAATTCGAATTGGTCAAACACCCACCGTATTCACCAGATTTAGCCCCCAGTGACTTTTTCTTATTTCCAAACTTGAAAAAATGGCTCGGTGGACAGAGATTTACGGACAACGAAGACGTCATTGCCTCTGTAAGTGCTTATTTTGAGGAACTTCCGAAAACGCACTTTTCTGAAGGATTAAAAAAACTTAAAAAGCGATTGACCAAGTGTATAGAGCTCCAAGGAGATTATGTTGAAAAATAAAAAAAAATTTATCCAAAAAAAATTGTTTTTATACTTTATTCTAAAGACTTATTGAACTACCCTCGTAACTACCATTGTGCAGAGTTTCAGCTCTTAATATTAAAAGATGGCATAGTTATGAATTTTTTACGAAAAAGCAAAATTTTCTGGTTTATCCGGCTTTTCTCCGGTTCTAATTGTCCGATCGGGTCGTTTGAGCCATCATTCTCTTCGTAATTCAATTATCTATAGTTCATCCATGTACACCATTAAGATTGCTTCAATAGTTTCCATTTTACAATAAAAAAACTAAAAAAACGCGATTTTTTGTTGATAATTGTTTATAAAAAATTAACAAATTACATTTTCGAATAGGAAACATAGTGGGAATAAAATACGGACTGTCCTGCACATGACGGTACAGGCGGTTTCCAGGTAGGTTTTATGTCAATCATTTCAAGCTCTATTGCTTGGCCTAATAAGGTATAGCACTCCGAACCCCTCTTAAGAGCTCGAAATTCAATTTTTGAAACTTCTTAACACGCGTTTTTCTCGAAATCACTTTTTTTCATGTGGACAGGTTATCTATCTTACAAGGAGTGTTACTCAGATTTCGATGAGGCTTTGGAAGGTACTTTCTGGTACCTAAAAATGAAGTCTAGCATTCTTAGTTTGTTCTAGTGGGTTCTTGCATTCGAGATATAAGCTATCTTACTCCAAATGTACATTATTTTAGTAAAAAATAGTACCCCTTCTAATGATTATAAATATGCATGTATTGGCACTAAAGAAAAATGGCTTGAAATATAATAAAAGTAAACGGAAAGAGCTTTAATTTGAGACCTGTAGCATTAAAAAATATTAATCTGAGCCACAGTTTTTAACAATTGAAGTTGATGACTAAAAATGCATGAATATTTCTAGTAGAAATTAAACTGTTTTAATTTCGTGAATTTTTTATACATTTTAGTCATCAACTTCAATTGTTAATAGCTTTGGCTCAGATTAATATTTTTTAACGCTACAGGTCTCAAATTAAAGCTCTTTTTGCCTACTCGTATTACCTTTCAAGCCATTTTTCTTAGTTTCTATACATGCATATTTATTATCACTAGAAGAGATATCTCTTCTCACTCAAATAACGTATATTCGGAGTAAAATAGCTTATATCTCGAATACAAGGGCCCATTAGAACAAACTAAGGGTGCTAGGCCTCATTTTTAGGTACCAGACAGTACATCCCACAGTCTCATTAAAATCCGAGTTTCGCAGGGTTGGTGTTCTCCTTGTAAGTATTTTTTGTCTATGCTAAAAAATAACGTTTCTATTAATCTATCCCAGATGCATACCACACATCTAGGCCGAGTATGCAAATAAATAGTGCTGACTTGCCAGATATGAATATCGATATAAAGGATGAACCCTGCGGTTGTCTATTAGACTGTACGAGTTATCGCGACCCTGTTGATAACACTCAGGGCCTTCTTGACAAAAAAAAGTTCAGCGATAAAAGCTTTTTGTAAGTAATGTTAAATAATGCATTCATTCGATCGGATTAAATTGTGATTATTCATTGGGTATTCAGTTTATGAAACAGAAAATGAAGATTACATTAATTTGTATTAATATTAGAATTGGAAAAGAATAACACATTTTACCTATAATATTGGTACTAGAAAGCACGTCCTAAAGTCTCATCAAAATCCGAGTTCCGCAGGGTTAGTGTTCCTGTCATCAGTCAGTTGTTAAGCAATCCACTTGAAATTTTTCGGAGATCTTCGTATTTTCTTTTAGATTTTTAGATTACATGTTTAGTTCTTTTTAAAAAATTAAAGAAACACGATTTTTTCGAGATTTATTTTCTTTTGTTTTTTAAAATACCACCACTTCGTTAAATAATAATGACTTTCCAAATAACTTTTTTGTTACTGAAATGTTATACTAAATTAAAATTTAAAACTATTATTGCCTGAATCTGCTTTTTTTGACAGTTTACTTCCCATTCGAAAACCTAACATTTTATAGGTTGATTCTACTCTATGTTAAATTTGTATATTATTTTATACAATATGTACTCTGTTACTTTAAAAAATCTTAATATTTAATTTACTTCATGTCATAAAAATTAGTACTTTATAGTCAAATTTGTGTGAATGCTGGAAATAATTCAAATTTGATAGTACGATAAAAATTACCAAGGACGGAATTTTACGGACACGTAAGTAGTGGTTTCCCGAAATCATGACACAATAGAACAATTCTGAGGTCGGCATTTAATTCAACATAAAAAAATCTACAAAATTTTATTTCGAAATGATGTGAACAATGTTTATGTAGCTCGTCTCGACAAATAGATTTTCAATTTAGATGCAAAATATTATTTCATTTAGGTAGTAAAATCTTGTTTAAACTGCGTTATAACTTATTAATTGCAAATACCTATACCTGGGTGGTTGGATTTATAATTCATGATTTTATTTTAAAAAAAATTATAACCACTAAGAAGATTGCTTTGCCGATGAGGTAGTTGGGTATTTTAATTATTGATTATATTATTTAAATAATTAAATATTTAAAGCTTATGATTTGCTAAATTAAAAACTGCTATCTTTGGGGTAGATAGATTTAAGGTTTATGACATATGATAGATATCGCGCTAACACAAAGTGTTAAAACTGCTAGTCCCTACATGAGATGAAAAAAGTATGGAAACGTAACGAACACTAACAAGGAGAGTCCACAACCTGCGGGAAGCGAATGAGACTTTGGCAAGTGATTTCTGGTACCTAAAATAGTATATTGTGTACCTAGGACGCAAAGTGGCCTTTTTTTTACACCGAGTGTGGAGATTGCAGTACGAGTCGAAGGCGATTTAGCACGAGCCGAAGGCGAGTGCGTTTGCGAACCGAAGACGAGTACTGCAACCACACAAGGTCAAGTAGCCCACTTTGCCCTTGGTGCACACCATATTTTTTGTAGCGCATGTATTGATTTTTGCGTTTTTCTAGCATATTAAGCGGGGCTAAATATATATATATATATATATATATATATATATATATATATATATATATATATATATCATAGAAAGTTTCTGAAAAATTTTAGCGGGCGCAAAAGTTACTTTTGCGCCCGCACATTTCCTTTTGCGCCCGCCGGTCTAAAAAATTGTCCTTTAGACCCGCTTAATAGGTACAGAAAAACGCGAAAATCGTGCTTGTGTTACAAAAATTATGTTATGCATTCGTAGTTTCGTCTCATAGGCCTTTGGGGTCAAGATATGACTCGTATTCAAAATTCGCATTATTTCAGTAAAGAATGGTATCTATACTTCTTGTTATACATATACTTACAATGGAAAAAATTACCCAAATGATATCGAAAGTTGACCAAAAGAGCTTTAATTTAAGCTTTGTTTCCTAAAAATCCTCAAGTTTCAAACCCATGCATTTCTCGTCATCATTTAGGTACCAGAAACCGCTTCCCAAAGTCTCATCGAAATTCGTTTACCGCAAATTGTGGACTCTCCTTGTAAGTAAATGTAAGAAAACATAACATTCTGTTAGATTTCGGACAATTTTACGTTCTGTTATGTACTATTACGTTTTTCTTACTTTTTCTTAAGTCTTCTACACTATAAATAAATCTTAAACCGAATGTAATAAAAAATAAAAAAATGTAAATTTTGTAAACTCTTGCATTTTCTTAAGTCTTCTTACATTTTTGTAAAATTTTGCTTGATATAAAAAAGTGCGTAATTAAATGTAATGAAACATAAAGAAGGACGTAAAAATAGTTTTTGGTACCTGGAATCTGGAAAGTAAAACTTTTTGAAAACTAATTAACTGTGTAATCATGAAGATATAAGTTACTGGAATAAAAAGTAAACTTGACCTACATTATTTGATTGCACAGATAATTATCATGGATATGTTAACTTAATCTATTGTCTTGCTAATGTAAATGTTATTTAAACAATATAAAGTCACTAATCTTTGCACATAGAGATTAAATAAATGCAATGAATAAAGAAACCGTATTTGACTATTTGTTAAATGTTAAATCATAAACAAGAAATAAAGAAACGTGACATTAATCTGATGTACACGAAAGAAGTGATGAAAATTCTCTAAAAAAAGATTGCACATGTTTGAGACGGCCTGTACCTATACCATTATTATTAAGAACGGTACCATTAATTATTATTGTTAATGTTAATATTATATTATTATTAGTAATTATTATAATTAAAATAAATTAGTTAGTACATTTAGGATATAGGAAAGTAGTATTAATTAAAAAGTTAGTTTTTTTATAAGAAATTATTTAATAAATTATTTAATTATTGCGGAAATGATTCGTTTTTATATTTGTTAACTAAGATGATATGGCGGGGCCAACGTAATAGCTAAGAACGCGCGCGTGTGCGTATACACACACGAGCGCGCAGACATACGAACACGTGTTCAGCGACAAGCAACGAATTCGCGAATATTGGAAGAGTGATGATTCGCGAATAGCGTGAGAAGTAGGACGGGAGCGAGAGAGATGGAGAGAGTTGGCTCGGGTATATATCGGCGACGCACAGCCGAGGAGGCACTCAGTTCTCTCTGACCTCTCAAGCCGTGGCTAGCCAGCGAGCAGGCCTCGCACTCGGGATACTAGGGTGAACTCGGGCCACTTCTTGTGGTTTCTATTCGAAAAAATACAGCAGGAACAAGATGATAAGATCATTGAGCTCACGCGCCGTATAAATTCTTTAAAAATTGAATAAATTTAATGAAGGGAAAGTTTAATCCATTTTTTGCAAAACGAGCGAAAATTTAAATAATAGATTAAAAAATAGGTCATTAAAATTATAATTTCTGGCGGATATTTATATTAATAAAAATATATTATTTATAAAAATAAAATATTTTACAAGTATTTTTTTTATTAATATTTTTTCTTATAAAAAAAAAATACAAAATGCCGCAAAATAAAAGGTTATCGGGGGCGTTTATGACAGACATCGAAACGACAGCCCCCGTGGATAGTCTCGATGATGAGCAACTTAAGCACCGCGATTGGGAAAAGGCTGTTTCCGAGGAATTAAAATGCCTAGATGAGAGACAGGATGAACTAGAAAGTAAAATTACTAATTTAGTTAAAACTCCGGATGGACTAGAGTCACCTCCTTTAAATACTTCACGTATTGAAGCGATAAATACTGATTTAGTCGCACGCATAAACGCACTGTCAGACTTGTTAAAAAAAACCCAAGACGCGAGCGCCGCAGAAACGCAGCGGGTCGCGAAACTAGGGACGGCCGTGAAAGCCTTAGAAAATCGTGTCGAAATACTGGAAACGGAAAATGATAATTTAATAACGGAAAATACAGAGTTATATTCAAATTACGAGAAGTTGAGTAAACAATTTGAAGATAGTGATAGCGGGGGAGAATTGAAAAAATACTTAATCGCGCGATTAGATGAGGTATATGAGAAAAACGAACAGGCGGTTAAAAAACTTGAAAATTCGATCAATAAACACAATGCGGGGCGTGCCAGTTCGGCAGGGACCAGCGGAAGTGAAGCATCGAGAAAAATAAAATTAAATACACCTAAATTTAAGGGATTACCCTCGGAAAGACCGATGAAATTTATATTTGAGTTAGAAAACTATTTTACATTAATACGGCCGGATGCCGATGAAACATTATGTGTAATTTCGCAGGCACTAATAGACGATGCTCATAACTGGTGGTACCTGCAGGAGGGCCAGATAAAAGATTACGACAATTTTTTAAACAAATTCAAAGAGAGGTACTGGAATTCGAACATGCGACGAGTGGCGAAAAGAAAAGTAGAGTTCGGGCAGTGGTATGCTTCGGCGTCCATGAATCGCGTAAATTACGCGATTTATATCCTGGGATTAACGAAAGAACTTGAACTCGAATTACCCGAGGAAGACCTAGTATTAAAAATCGGCGAGCATTTTGAGAGGAGTATCAGGTTAGCTATAGCATGGCAAAGGGTAAAAGATAAAAATAGTCTATTGAAAATACTAGCAGAATACGACAGCGATGATCAGCGCACAAAAGGCGATCGCGCACCAGTTAACACGGTAGAAACGAAAAAATTCACGGGTAACGCGCCGAGCCAGTCCGCGGCTCCTGTTGCAAATACGGAAGGTAAAAAACCTTGGCAAACGAAAAATATAAGTGCCATGCAAAATGCGAAACCAACCGAAAGTCAAAGAACCGGGAATAATATGTATAAAAATCCTAAAAAATGGAAAAACAACCAAACCAATAAGTGGAGAGATAAGAAAGATCAATCGGACATAAACGTGTTCGATAGAGATATAAGCAATGTTCAAATCCCGGGAAACGGGGATTAGTTGCGTCACGTAATTCGGATCTAGAAGTAAAAAATAGACGGGGCGCAATTGAGCAATTAAATGTAGCTTCTATAATAGAAGACCCGCGGGAAACATTATTATACGATGTAGAACCCGCTGGAGAAAATGCCGAAACCACGTGTTGTCCGGAAATTAGCATCAGCCTATACGGAAACGAAGTAAAAGCGTTAATCGACACGGGGAGTAAAGTCACGGCGATTTCAGAAGAATTTTATTACGCAAATATTGATAAACTTAAAGAATGCCCTACACTACCTATAAGTGGAAAAGTCATTAAAGGCGCGACGGGGGCAAAATCGGCGAGATTAAAGTTCCAAATACTGCTAACTATAACTATCGGAAGATTAGAGGCAAAATTAATAATTTTAGTAGTGCCAAAATTGGTAAAACCGTGTATCATCGGGTATGACTCAATAAAAGCGTTCAAAATGCTAATTGACACGGTAAATCAAAACTTATTATTTCAAGTAAATCAGAAAGACGGTGTTATCGGTTACACAGATAGGCGGTTCGCGTCGAACGAATACACGTCTCTGTGCATCGAGCATGCAAATGAGTACCTCGAAAATGAGGTAGATCTCAGGAATCACTTCGACGAGGACGATGGAAAAGGTACGGAATCCCGCGAAGAATCGTACGATATCTCAGTAGAAGAAATCGACGATAAAGTAAATTTATGTGAAAATCTAAATGAATCACAAAAAACGAAATTAAAAGAATTACTTGTAAAATATAAAAAAGTGTTTGAAAAAAAACCCGGTTTGCTAACTACCTATAAGCACGAGCTAATTTTGAAGGACGATACACCCTTCATGAAGTTGAAGTTTGCACTGTTGCATTGCAACAAAATTCGTAAATTCGTAAGTCGTTCCAAAGTCCATTCAAAACGCCTTTAATGTATTAAATATCGTTGGAAAACATGTTTGCAACATGAATACATAAATTTACGACCCTTAAACTACCCCTAACTAGGGGTTGAAAATATTCAGAAATTGCACGTGCCTTCCTCGATTTTTTACGCGTATGCTTATGCGAGTCACGAACTTTTCTCTGCGGATTATTGTTAAACAACCCAAAATGCACTCCCATGAATTTTTTTGGAAAGTTCGGAGGAAAGGAACACTTTCAAAATAGCCGCCGTAAGTTTGTTGCACCTATCATTTATACTTTCTTGATTTTTTAGGAGTGTGCTTATGAGAGTCACGAACTTTTCTCTGCGGATTATTGTTAATCAACCCAAAATACAATCCCATGAATTTTTTTGGAAAGTTCGGAGGAAAGGAACACTTTCAAAATGGCCGCCGAAATTTCGTTGCACGTGTCATTTATTCTTTCTTGATTTTTTAGGCGTGTGCTTATGAGAGTCACGAACTTTTCTCTGCGGATTATGGTTAATCAACCCAAAATACAAACCCATGAATTTTTTTGGAAAGTTCGGAGGAAAGGAACACTTTCAAAATGGCCGCCGTAAGTTTGTTGCACCTATCATTTATACTTTCTTGATTTTTTAGGAGTGTGCTTATGAGAGTCACGAACTTTTCTCTACGGATTATTGTTAAACAACCCAAAATACAATCCCATGAATTTTTTTGGAAAGTTCGGAGGAAAGGAACAATTTCAAAATGGCGGTTGTGAGTTTGTTGCACGTGTCATTTATTCTTTCTTGTTTTTTTAGGCGTGTGCTTATGAGAGTATATACAAGACTTTAATATCGACCCGGAATATATACCGGGCAAAGAAAACGTCGTCGCGGACTATTTAAGCCGCGTCACCGATTTAGAGCCGAACCACGCGGAAAAAACAGAAATAATTATAGCCGCAGTGGTACAACAAAAGCCAAGCCCGACGTTAATCAATTTGTGTAAAAATATGGATAAATTACAAAGAAGTGAGCCGTATGCGTCTCAGATTATGGAAAAACTAAGGGCTGGGGACGCTAAAATAAAAAAGAAATTCGAAATTCGAGAAAATATATTATATAGAATTATGATGAATCGTGCAAAAATATATATACCAGAGGGGAACTTAAAACCACTTGTAACAGAGGTACACGTGATATATGGGCATGTGGGGCCGCGAAAAGTATATAAAATAATTTTAGAGCATTTTTACTCACGAAATTTACGGAAAAGGGTAGCTGAAATACTAAAAACGTGTGACACATGCAAAAAAAATAAATATTTAACGCAGCGATATGACGAAATCACGCAACCTATATTAACTAATAAACCGCGAGAAATGTTATCGATAGACTTTTTTGGCCCCTTACCCGTGTCGAGAGGTGGTGTAAAATACATTTTAACTACTATAGACGTATTCAGTAAATACGTAGTATTTTATCCTCTAAAAACGGCGAACACTACAGCGGTAATTAGAACATTAATGAATGATTACATACCAACTTATGAGAAACCGGAGGCAATAAAATCAGACCATGGGACGCAGTTTACGAGCAAAAAATGGATTGATACATTATAAAACGAGGGGATACGCATAATATATTCATCTATCAGACACCCTCAAAGTAACATAATCGAGCGCGTACACCGAGAATTGGCAAGGTTTTTACGCACTTTCGTAAAGGATAAACACGGAGGGTTGGCTCTGTATATTCGAAAAATTCAAAACATTATAAATGAAATCCCTCATGAAACGACGAACCAGCCACCTATCTTATTGCATGTGGGCCATAAGCCAACAAGGATATGGGAAAAATATTTAAAAGTACCACAAGAGGACAACGATGTGTCACGCGACAATAGAATGTCACTGGCTCGCGACTATGCGCACAAATTCCTAAAGAATAGAGCAGTGAAACGGAATGCGAATAAAACGCACTTCAAATTTAAAGACGGCGACAAAGTGTTAGTGAAAGCTTTAAACGTATTGGATGCGGAGAACGGCAAAATCGCAAAATTTTTTGATGTTTTTGAAGGGCCATCTATCGTGCAACAAGCCGTGGGAATCGACATGTATCTACTTTACGACCCGGTATTAAAAAAAGAACGGGGAAAATTTTACTTGGCAAATTTAAAGCCGTATTACAGTGAGTAAGTAATCAAAAGAGAAATTTATTATTGAAACAAAAAATTGACAAATTAAATAAACTAGAATAAACTTTTATAGTATAAATTTGTTTTTGTTAACACGAAAATAATCATAAATTAGGCAAGTGAAATTTGATAACTTTAGGGTGTTCTCTCTCTGGCGCGGTCAAATAAAATCTACAATTTTTTTTTTTCCAAAATTCAAATTTTTTTGGGGGGCAGTAGGGAGAGAGAAACACACAATAGAATAGAACAGGCTTAAGAGTTTATAAATTTTAGATTTAAACAAATGTAAAAGAGTATAACTAGAATAGATTAAAAATACAAAAGATAGCGTAACATGTAATTAAGCAAAAAACAAAAACACATATGTAAAAACGAAATGTAATTATTTAAATAATGCAGAACAGAAAATTATAAACAAAAAGAGGCACCGAGAAATTGGCCCAATACATAATTAAGGTATATGCATTATTAAAATAAATTTAGTAAACAAAGAGACAATTGAACCATAAAATAATACATAAATGAACCTGAAAGAACGCGCGCGTGTGCGTATACACACACGAGCGCGTTCTTAGCTATTAATTATAGCATTGTGACACAAAAGTGGCCAAACACTATTCGATAGATGCTAGACAAAAAGAAGAGTCACTTGTTCTCGGTCAGCGATGAACGAAACAGTTGCACGCGCTATCAGGCCACAATAATACAAAAAGCTACCAAACACGCCGAATCACACGTCAGAGACCTACGGCTGTGATATCACTGCATGAACACGCATTCTCGTTAATATATTCAGCATCTCATTTTTTTAATAAATATACGAGGTCTGTCCCAAAAGTATCCGACCTACCTCGATTTCTCGGCGCTTGATTTATTCTTCGTCATCCGGGGGGTGGCATCCTTCAAAGTAGTCCCCATTTGATTGAACAAGACGCTCATATCGATGTTTCCACTTATTAAAGCACTCTTGAAAGTCAGACTTCGGAATTGCCTTTACTGCATTCGTCGCATTAGTTTCAACAGTCTGTTTATTGTCGAATCGATGTCCTTTAAGCGGCATTTTCAATCGAGGAAACAGCCAAAAGTCGCAGGGAGCTATATCAGGACTGTATGGAGGCTGGCGGAGCTGCGCAACACTGTGTTTCAATAAATACTGCTGCACAAGGTTTGATGCGTGCGCTGGAGCATTGTCGTGATGAAGAAGCCAGTCACCGGTTCCCCAAAGTTGCGGTCGTTTTCTCCTGATTGCATTACGTAATCTTTTCAAAACTTCAACGTAGTACTCTTTATTGATTGTCTGGCCTGTAGGGGCATATTCGTGGTGCACAACGCCCTCATAATCGAAAATCGATGTTGCTTCGACTTTGACGAGCTTTTTTCGGCCGAGGCTCAGATGGAAGCTTCCACTGCGAAGATTGTTGTTTTGTTTCAAGATCATAACCATACCGTGGTGGGTTTATACCCATGATTCATCACCAGTAATAACCTTTTTAAGAAAGTTTTCATCACTATTAATCATTTCCAAGTTGTCCTGAGCGATTTCTAATCGAAGGTTTTTTTGCTGGTCTGAGATCAGTTTCGGGATGAATTTTGCACACAAACGAGTCATTCCCAAATTCTCGGTTAAAATTCGCCAAACAGTACTTTTTGGTATTCCAAGATCATCTTCCAGTTCTCTCACAGTCAAACGACGATCTTGTTCAACTGCGACACGCACACGCTCGACATTATCCGACGATGTTCCCGTCGAAGGTCGACCAGAACGAGGATCACTGTCAACAGATGTGCGGCCACTTTTGAACCGCCTATACCACTCTTTTATTTGTGTTTTGCCCATACACTCATCTTCAAAGGCCTTTTGCAACATTTCAATAGTTTCCGCACAACTTTTACCGAGATTAAAGCAAAATTTTATGCAAATTCGCTGTTTGGTTCGTTCTGCCATTTTTAGCAATAAGCAAATTGCGACGAACGCAAAAAAGTCGTTGTAAACAAATACACGCTGCGCGGGAACTAAGGCGTTTCATCGGTATCTCAGGCTACTGACGAGAAGGTTAGGAGTTGCTGGTGACGTTCGTACTCTCCAGAGGTCGCCTGAGTCTCTCCGCGCGAAGATATGAACGTAGGTCGGATACTTTTTAGACAGACCTCGTATGTCAATAATAAATGTTTATAAGAAACAAGATTGTTTTTTAAGAAAAGATGACTTTATTGCTCGTTTCATACGGTCACGTAAATTCCTACCTTACTTATTAATGAGTAAAAAGGAAAAAATATTGTAAAAAGAGGGCAAAGCCCCGGGTAGAAACCTTAAGCATTTATTAGCCAATTTCTGGCCAAATCGTCATGAATTGGCCAATTATTTAACGATTTTTTTTACCAAAAATTCTGCTTATTTCGTCACGGATGCCCCCCGCCCCCCCCCCCCTCCCCCACGTGTATCTAAAAGATGGTCAATTTTAAAAATCACGGAAAAATCAATTTAATTATTTAATACTCTAAAAGGCTATTTAAAATAGTATTATTAATAAAAAGTTGCTCAATTCAATAATTTATTTACTTTAATTCATAAAAATAAACTTAAAAATGTATAGTTTTTGTTAGAATTTGAGTTTATATGAAATTGATAGCTCGTACACGTCAACATTGATTAACGAATCCAGTATATTCGTATGTATTTTAACTAAACTATTTTTTTTCTTAAGGTTTATAACAACTGATTAATTAATGTATGCAGAATTTTCAATGGTTACAATTCATTTTGTTTTCCACATTTAACATTTTTTTCTTTAGCACTAATCCTCAGGATGCTTCTTATTATCTATGTTTTCCATATTTATTTGTTTAAATAAAATAAGTAAGACACAAAAATACAATCATTAAGTTATAAAATTACTTTTTTTAACACGTGCATGAAAAATACCCTTTTTCATGCTTGCAAAACGAAAAAAAATTGGGCATTCCAAGCGTCTTCGTCTGAACGGGTGGTAATGATCACCTCCCACTGCAGCGGGAGGTAATGTTAGTTACGTCCCTTTCCTGAGTTTCTTAGGTATAGTAGACTCGTAATGCCCAGTTCCCTTTGCATGCATGAAAAAGGCCCTATCACATACTTATTAAAAAAAATACGATGTGTAACACCGGTGAAAAAGGCTTTTTCAGACAATCACTATCCTCGCTTAGAAATAGCCAATTTTCCCCCTTAGTTGCACAATGTACTATTATAGTTTGAACCACCATTGCATCTGACTTCGTATGCACTGATTTCTCCTATGTATTCGAATTCGATAATGAACTTTTATTTAATACTAAAATCAGTTTAAGCCGTAATAACTTAGAGCTAATAAATTAGTTATTGTTAATAAAATGACATAATAATTATATGTTATATGAAATTCAGTATTATTATGGTAATTTTAATATTTGGCTGAAGGGTCTAATATTTGTTTACTACATTTTCTCAATGTACGCATTTTTAAGAAAAGTTTAAGATGTTTTAAATACTAAAATTTAAAAATCAATAAATCTTTTGCAATTTAAGGGGATATAAAATAGTTACCGATTCCTACCATACCGGCTTATCATTTATATGTTGTTCTCTTTAAAATAAATATTTATAAAAAACGACATTATACGCCTTGACCAGAAATGTTCAGTTGATTTTTCAAGAGGTATCATGAAGTTTTTTAAAAAATGGGTCGAAAAATGTTAACATAATGTGGGTCGCCATACATGTTTGTGCAGCAATGTTTCTTACTCTCTAAATCCGAATAAGTGAAAATGTCACTTTTTCAGTAAGTGGATATATTTTCAACTTATAAAAAAGTGAAATCCACTCTCAAAAAGGTAAAATCCATTCTCAAAAAAGTAAAATTTTTACTTTTGAAAATCTACTATTCTATTCACTTTTTAAATAAGTGAAATACAAAATTTTATTACACGCGCCATGCGTCGCGCATGCGCGCACATCCTAACTTTATCTTAACGGTTTCCCGCGTGCACGGAAGCATTTCTTGTTTTAGGGTGCGTTTTCATACAGTGCATTATTCGCGGCGAATTGACTTAATTTTAACATTATGACAACTGGCGTTAACAATAATTCATCAATACGTCAATTCGACGCGAATGATTCACTGCATGAAAACGACCATTACACGCGCGGTGTTAGACCTTGTTGGGCTGACGATGAATATTCTCGTTTCTTCTATTATCTCCAGGTAAGTGCTTTGATATACTTTTCGCGAGATCTATAAAATGTTCTTGATAAATACTTTTGTATAAGTTGTACGAGCTAAGTTAAATTGATATCCATATCCCAAGTAATGCAATAACACATTTTGAGGTTAAGTTCTTTTTGCATATTATAAAAAATTCTTGTTTTTCTTCATAGTTATATATTTTGTGTTTATTAATTTCTTTTTTACTATACTTTTAATTTAAATATAGATTTATACTTTTTATAAGCAATTTAAATTTTTTGTTTACAGGTTGGAAAATTATATTACATTAAAGAGGGAATTATCTGATTCGACTGTACAGCCTTATCTTATATGCATATCAGGAGAAAACAAACAATATATTGTAGTGGCTGATGATTATACTATTAGGCGAAAAGATGAATCGGATGTGATTAGTGCATTTTATTTGCTATTTAAATTATACTACATGTTGAACATTGAATACCCAGTCCACCTAATAAATTTCTATAATTTTGTAGAGTCTTATATTTATGAAATAACTATAAAAAAATCTGTTAGTTCTGTGACATCACTATATGTTAACTTAAAAAACATCAACCTTAAAGAGATTGACAAGGACTCTCAAGATGACTCCAATGAAAGTGACTGAAACTTATTTATCATGATTATTTATTTTTAATTTATCTTAATTTCAGTGTCTCAAATAAAAAATATAAGCTTTTGTATATTGCAACTTAACTTTTCAAATAAAATTGCTTTTTAATAACAGAAATGGCAAGCATTCACTTTTTACTACGTTGATTATTCACTTATTTAATCAGTAGAACCTTCACTTATGTAATACGTGAAAATTTCACGTATTTGAAAACTAATTCTGATCTCACTTATTTAATCAGTGAAATCTTCACTTATTTAATAAGTGATTACATTTTCACTTATTTAATACGTGACTATTCACTTATCCTACGTGAGCGACTCTGAACTTATTAAATAAGTGCATATGCACTTTTTATAAGTGGAATTTCACTTATTCAGGTTTAGAGAGTACCACGAAAAATATTTAAAATTGTTTTCCAGTTGCAAATAATACCGGAGTCTTTCGAAATTTACAAAACCAAACGATACTAATACAATATACAAATTTGTAGGACATATTAGGTCATTTATATTTACAAAATTTGTTAAATCTGGAATAACTGTTTAAAGTAAAAAAAGTCGGCAATACAGATTCCTGTAATAAATTCAATTTTTTTAAGCGGTTCAATATTCCCTTTGAATTTGTAAAAACTACATCTGGTTAAATTTTTAAGAAATTTAAAATAAAAGTTACCCTTTTACCGCTAGTTAAATTATTTAACCACATAGTTGTATATTTTTCAACCAGTATTTGTACAATTAATAATGAAATTTCTTAAAAATGTAATTGAAGGTTTGCGGTGTAAATAGTGTTTTAAATTAAAAAGCAGCAATTCGAAACTTTGATTAATTTATAGGTTTTATAATACAAATTTCATTCCAAACTAGTGTAAAAGTTAGAATGAATCCTTAGTCACTCTCTAATTTAGTGGTAAAATTCACTTTTTAGACGGGAGTGACCAAAAACCCTCCTTGGTTCTACATTTAGAGCGAAAATTTCACTCCAAAATATTTAGAGAGTTCGTTACAGAATAAACACGATACTATTGTAGCATTGGTATACACAGAGATAATCTATTGATAACAATTACTGTGAACAATTATATAAAAAAATTATGCTGCCACATGGTTAAAATTGCCATAGTGTACTGGTAATGTTTGACCGTGAGTACCAGGATCATTTTTACCTTGAAATATTGTACAAAACGTTCGTTTTATCAACCTTAAATTGACATTATTTTTACTCTCATTAAGAAACGTTCTTGTAATCATTTTTGGCCAACCAAAATTATTGGATTGTTATAGTCAGACCGATTATAAGAAAAACTATACAAAAAAAACGTATTTTTTAGTCGGAAAGAAGGTCCCGATGCGAGAGGCTTAAGCATCAACGTATTGGCTTAAAAACATTAATAAAAAATTATTCTGGCATCTATATATTTAAAAGATGGATTACCTATTCAGCTATGTCTTTAATTATATTTCAGAAGACAATATATTTGAATTAAAATTAATTAAATAGACGGCATAAATCTATATAACTAATTCTACACGTCAAAAACAGCTATACCTAATATATAAGTGAGATATATCTACTCACCATCCATAATAATTTTCGTTTACATAAATTTGTTGCCTTATAATTTCTAAATATTTTAAGAAATGAAAAAGTGAAAGATATAGGTGAGAATTTCTTTATTTACTGCGAAGATAGAAAATACAGTAATATTTTTCATGAACAGAATTATGGACATTTACTTTGCGTTGCATTCTAACGATAATTGTTTTTGTTACAATTTAGTTTTATATTAAGTTACTTGTATTTTAATTAATAAATAAATATCGTTTTTGAAAAATCTACAATAACAAGAAAAATGCGAGAAAAACATGTATAAATCGCAACGAGAAAGGAAATTGGGATATTTACCTTACTTATTTATTTTAATTTTATGCCCTAGTAGAAAGTTATCTAGAATGGCTGGTTAACTTATTAATTATTAGCCAGATTAATAAGCTATTAATAAGTCAAATTATAGCGAATATCTGGCTAGAACCTGCTTAAGACTATGCTTTAAGCAAGAACGTATTTTGTTTGCAAATCTAACTTATTTATATTTTGTTTTGAAAAGTTATTAGTTTTTAAAAATATACATTATTATACTTTATTGAATGTTCAATATAGTATACCGCCAAAATAAATATTTTTATCAACAATTAACAACTTACGAGATTATAGAAATATGTATATGCAATACTAAAAGTATTTAATAACTAATAATTTCCTTTCCGAAAATTAGTCAATCATAACTTAGTCAACAAAAATTTTGTGATTGATGTCTAAAATAAAATTTTGTAATAAAACTTCATTGTGTAACTAGAAATATTTGTTTACCAATTCTCCAAATTTCGTCATAACTTAAGTTATTCTGTTTTTATTGTTATTTTTAAAATAACAATAATTATATGACTACATGCATTCTATTATTTATAACATAAATTTCTTTAGTAAACACACTTAAATTTTACACGGGGCTTTGGTACTTTTTGTGTAAATAATACTTTTTAAATGCACGCGTCGTTATGTAAACAAATAACCTAACCTCCATTACTACTAGACATTTAAGGTACATTTTTAACTTTAATTTAGTAAAATACTTAATGTAGTATGATTAGAATTGCGTATTACTTTGATTATTATAAGACTGTTATTATTTCCATTATTAATTAATACATAAATTACTTAGTTTATCAATTTTATATTAACTAGAATATTAAGCAGAATCTAGCTAGAAATTAGGTAAAAAGCATGTCGTTTTTAACTGATTTCTAGCTAAGTTCTTAACCAGAACTAAAGCAGATTTAGTAAATCTAGCTAATATTTGGCTAAAAACCAGCTTAGATTTCTACCAGGGTGGTTAAATATCAAAAGATATTATCTAATTAATTAATATTCGTTATAATGTGTAATATCTATGTGTAAAAATTATGTTTGGAAATATTGATATGACTTCGCTAATAAGTTCTGTTTTTTAAACCAAATTCATTATAAATAATGTCCTTTAGGGCAATAATGATGTATTAATCACTATTTTATTAATAATACTTTTGTCATAAGATGTTACCAAATTTAACTTCCCAAGCTTCTCAACCGAATCAAAAATGTTATTAAAGACAAGTCTATATAATGAATAGGTAACTCGCTAATTAACTTTTGTGGGTTCTTCTCCAGCTAAGACTTATTTTTGTTTTCCTTTTATGTATCCTTGAACTCAAGCGTTTTTGAACGCCATAAATACTATTCTTGTTTTAGCTACACTTCATCACTATATATATATATATTTTTTTTAATTAACGTCACTATGTTTGTGCTCCCATGTGATGCTAATCGACGACGGGGGTCTGCGGTGTGTTTGTAAACAAAGCACATGTAATTTTTACAGAGGTGCTTGTATCAATCGGCAGAGACTAGGATTCGAACCGGGTCACCGGCGTGGGAATCCGACACTACCGACTGAGCTGCCGCAGGCCCCACTATATATAGTTTGTATTTAATCGTATCTTTGCCCTGGTAGAAATGTTGACGAGATATTCGCCATATACTACTCAATTTTATGGCGAATGGCTAATGTATGGCCCATATTATAGTCAGAAAGCCCGTTTATGGCAAACGCTTTCTGGTCAGAATCTGGTGTAAAAACATTTTCTAGTCAGAATCTGGTGTAAAAACATTTTCTGATCAGAATCTGGTTAATATTATATTGAATTTTTACAATTCATTAATAATAAAATTTAAATAATTAACACAATTCAATAATCATTTATTAAGTCAATACTTGAGTTGGATAATATGTAATAAATATTTTAGGTAAATTCAGGTAAAATTACAATACAAAATAATAATTTTGTATAATTAATTTCAGGTTAGGTTAGAGTTCTTAACTGTTCTTTAAAAAAGTGGAAGTGAAAGTTCTTTACGAATATGATTATTTATAATGAATTAATTAGTACAGAAGTGTAATTTATTTATTATTAACTCATGGATAGAGCTGTATGACTGTCATAAGATTTGCAATCATTTTTATAAATATATAGATAGATTAAAATAGATTATGCACGATAAAGGTTTATTAATTCAAATATACGTCTCTTGATATCATTACATTAAGTATTTATTGCTATAAATTGTAAGTGAAATAGGAATTAATAATATTAATAATAAAAGTGTTAGATAATCGTTAAATAATATGCGTGTAATCTTATACGACTCCAATACTATACTTCATTATACAGAGAGAGTCGAATCTCTAGCATTTTATCATATATACGAGGGTAGTTCAATAAGTCTTTAGAATAAAGTATAAAAACAATTTTTTTTGGATAAATTTTTTTTTATTTTTCAACATAATCTCCTTGGAGCTCTATACACTTGGTCAATCGCTTTTTAAGTTTTTTTAATCCTTCAGAAAAGTGCGTTTTCGGAAGTTCCTCAAAATAAGCACTTACAGAGGCAATGACGTCTTCGTTGTCCGTAAATCTCTGTCCACCGAGCCATTTTTTCAAGTTTGGAAATAAGAAAAAGTCACTGGGGGCTAAATCTGGTGAATACGGTGGGTGTTTGACCAATTCGAATTTTAGTTCTTCAATTTTAGCCATTGAAACGAAGCATGTGTGAACTCGGGCGTTGTCGTGACGAAAGAGAATTTTTTTCTCGCCAAATGTGGTCGTTTTTTTTAATTTCTTCTTTCAGCTGCTCTAATAATGATGCATAATACTCACCAGTAATTGTTTTACCCTTTTCCAAGTAGTCAATAAGTATAATTCCACGTGCATCCCAAAAAACTGTAGCCATAACCTTACCAGCTGACTTTACGGTCTTTGCCTTCTTTGGAGCTGGTTCGCCTGTGGAAATCCACTGTTTGGATTGTTCCTTTGTCTCAGGAGTGTAGTGGTGTATCCATGTTTCATCCACAGTCACAAATCGACGAAAAAATTCCTCAGGATTCCGACTTATGCGCGCCAAAAGAGCCTCAGAGGCGACCACTCTATTGCGTTTATTCTCAGCTGAGAGCAAACGCGGCACCCATCTTGCCGATAGCTTTTTCATGCCTAATTTTTCATGTAGAATTGAAACAACTGCACCTATAGATATCCTTGTGGCCTCAGCTAACTCACGCACTTTTAATCTTCTATCCTTCAACACCATATCGTGGATTTTATTGATGATTTCGGGAGTAGTTGCTTCTACGGGCCTTCCTGAACGTGGTTCGTCACTTATTGATGTACGACCACGCTTAAATTCATTTACCCAGTTATAAACCGTTGCTAAGGCAGGGGCAGATGTGCCATGAACTGAGTCCAATTCATTTTTTATCTCATATGGAGTTAAACCCTTTAAATGAAAATGTTTAATTACCGCTCTGAACTCGTTTTTTTCCATTTTTCTTAACAAGCAATTTTTTTTTTTCAATTGGTTATAAAAACACGTAAACTCAGAAGATGTGGACTGTGACTGCACCATATATCTAGTCGGGAGTGGTGCTGACTGAAAACAGATGATTTGGAGCGATTCGCGCGACATCTGTTGGTCATTCTAAAGACTTATTGAACTACCCTCGTAAATCATACTATAGTATTATGTTTGATTTCCTATTCTAAATTTCATCTATCAAATAGAAAAATCAACGGTTGTATATTGTTTGGATAATGTATTTGAGGTTATAACCATATTATCTCTTGACCAATTTTTGGTCAACAAATGGGTAACTGCTGGCTAAAAATTGACGAGTGAATCTGGCTAGAAGGTCGTGAACAGGCTAGAAGAGATGGTCAATTTTCTACCAAGGTGTATGCTTTTGCAATAATAGTTGTCAATGTAATTAGCATATTTAATTTCTTTTCAACTTTTTTCAAACTTTTTCGACTATTCTGTTTGCGACTGCCTGCGTGATTAAGTAGAAAAGTTTTTCTTTATTTATTAACTGTTTATATCATTCTGACTCTTAAATTTTTACAACCAGAAATTAGTTATATAACGTTGGGGTTATACTTAAGTGCTCTCAATATTTCATATGATTTAACAGCTGTACATATGTGTAAAGTTAATATTGATTACTCTGTAGGTCAGTGATTCATATGTATACTGGAATTGAAGTACACGTCAACAGAAAATATTAATTATCACCTTACTTGCTATATTTATTCAAACTTGTATATAAAGAATAATTAAAATACAAAAGTAACAATATGTTATTTCAAAAGTCATTCAAGTTTAACTTAATCTATTAACTCTTAAAAGTTCAAATCATTTTGTTTATTTTTAAGTCTTGTAGTGCTCCATAAATTGTAAACTAGAAGCTTACAAGCTTTGGCAATGTTTCTAAATTCAACATGATCGTTTCAAAATGGCGACCAAAATTTAAAAAAAAAACTTAAAATATAATATATTGTTCTATTAATTCGATTAGCTTGAGGTAAAGGCGGGTTTTATCTACTCGTTTAGTTGAGACATTTTTAGAGGGAACCCATAAAGTACAACTATTTTGTCATAAATATTGGAATAGTGAGGGGAAAAATTCATACAGTTGTTCCACGTAAAAGAAGATTATTAAAAAATATAGGCTTATTTATGTATATTTTTTATTCTCTTTGAGGCCAATGTATTGAATTTCTCGATTGAGATAACTCAATTTTGGTTCGACAACTATTCATATACGATTGTTGTTAATTAGTTCATGAATGATGTGCATGACGAGAACTCAGTAAATATGTAAGAACTCAGTAAGTATAGAAATGTTGTCAGAAGTAGCAACTAGTGTACTATTTGCAGTTAATTTTACTGCAATGCAACGTAATCATTAATCTTGCAACAATTATTTAAAACCTTTTCCATAATAAATTATAAATGTTATTGATACAAAAGCAACCGTTCGCGAATATTTAATCTCATCAAAAAGAATTTTAATTAAAAATATACACTGACAAAAGGATACATTTGCACTTAACATAATAATGTATAGCTTGTACTTTCTAATCAAACAATTCCTCTGATCTCATGACTTTAGATAGGTTTTTAATCTGCGCTTATGTTTACATTATTTATGTATTTTAAAAAACAGATCTGGCTCCGCCATATTTAAATTAAAAAGATTTCATATAAAGTTTTAGTAAGACGGCTCTATAGCAAAATTTAACGAAAAATACGATTTCTTATATTTTGTACTTTGTACATTTTTATAACAGAAAATGATTTTGTATTGGCGATATTGGCCACAAAAATCATTTTAATTGACTTGTTGGTTATTTATACGTTTATTTCTACCAACCTTAATTGCGCATAATTCAGCTCATTCCTAAATTAACCGAAACCTAACCTGTGCCCAAACCTACCCTATGCTAAGCAGACAAACTTCAGAAAACAGAATTTAAATTATTTAAATAGTAAATTAATTCTTATTTTTACAAAAGTGCTGTTTTCACAATTTATGGCTCTCCAATGTTAAGCTAGTCTTATTTGCATAGGATTATAATGAATCAATCTGAAAGTTTGAAAGATATTGTATTTGACTTATTCACATCACAATCACAAACTCCGATTTGTCAAGAAAGAAAATATATGAAGAAAGTGTTGCGCATAAATAGAGTTAAAAATGTGTTTTTCAGGTTATTTTAACAATGAATTTACAATTTATTTATTTATTTACACGAGAGTAGTTTAGAGAGTGTATTTACATACACCCGAAACTCCGCAGAGACAAACAAAGTTATCTATTCGCAGATACTGGCCTTACAAGAACACTTAAATAAACTAGATATAACTAGATAAAAAAAGCTTAATACTAAAACTTAAAACTAAATACTATAAACAAAAACTAATTACATACATTTCATTATCTACCTTTAACAACATATATACATATAAAACTTTTCATCTTAAAAAACTATATCAGGTTTCTTAACCACTATAATTTGGTTTGTTTCAATATATTTAACAGTTCGCTTTAACCCAATTTTTAATAATTCTTTTTGTGAGACATTATTAATATTTAAAACCTTCAGCTCGTTTGGTAGAGCGTTAAAAGTTCTAATTGCTTTATTATAACAATTCTTATCACTAATTCTTTTCTTATTTGCAGGTATATTTAGGTTTTTGTTTCTCGTAATACTAGACGAAGTGAGGTATTTCATTTTAAGGTCATAGTAGTGAAATCTAAGTGCTTCAAATGTAAACAATTGTTCTAAGTTAAAAGGAATGTCTTGTATGACAAAGTTATTTTTATTGATAATTTTTAGAATTTTTTTTTGTAAATTTTGCACTAAATCACGAGCATTTTTATATGCTCCACCCCAGGCTATGATGCCATAGTTTATTAAACTATAAAAGAATGCGTAATAAATCAATCTAAGCGTTTATGTAGACATTGCTTTACCAATTTTATAAAAAATATATATTAGATATTTTGTTTTCTTTATTATATATTGAATGTGTTTGTCCCACTTTAAATTGCAGTCAAAAACTACTCGCAAATATTTGTAGTTTTCCACTCTGTTTATATTTCTATTCTGTATTTTTACATTTATTTGTGTAGGTACACTATCGATATAGCTACCATACGTCATGCATACAGTCTTATCAGCATTTAATGATAATTTATTTACCATGAACCACTTATATTATGAAAATTCAATATAATTTTATTTTTCTTTATTATTGTGTTTTTCAAATTTTGGAATTTGTAGTTGTATGTGGTACAGGTGTTAGGAATTGCATAATTTTTTCAAACGCTGTACTCGCATCCCGATATGCTAGGGCAGTTTTGAAAAACCATACATTTTGATTGAAAATTGCTAGTTTTTCCTACATAACTTATACTATCTAAAAATTAATGAAAATTTACAAAACACTTTCTTGTCAGGTAACAAATACAATTACCAATTTTAAATGTTTTTATATTATAACCAGCAACCCTGGTAGAAAGTTAGCTTGATTGTCTGGTTAGCTTATTAGCCAGATAAATAAGCTACACATAAGCCAAATTGTAGCTAATTTCTGGCTAGAATCTGGTTAAGAGTATGCTAATAAGTAAATACGAATATTGATTGTAAATCTAACTTATTTATATTTTGATTCTATAATTTATTAGTGTTTAATAAAGTAACATTCGACGGACGAAATACACAAGGTTAAGTTAGGTCAAACATAAAATTTGGATACGGAAGCGTCTCAATTTCATATTTATCTTAACCTAACCATGTGTAATTTACACTACACACGCAAGGAATTCCAAAAAAGTTCGACGCGAAATTCAAAGTTATTTTTCTTAACATGTGCAAGAAATAGACACTTTTCCATGCGTGTAAAGCGGATAGAAAAATGCTCAATTCGACTGTGATTGCCGAACATACATGTAAAAAAATTTATAAAGAATTTTCAAACAATTTACAAATTTTCAAAGAATTTACAAATTTTCAAACAATTTACAAATTTTCAAACAATTTACAAATTTTCAAAGAATTTACAAATTTTCAAAGAATTTACAAATTTTCAAAGAATTTACAAATTTTCAAAGAATTTACAAATTTTCAAAGAATTTACAAATTTTCAAAGAATTTACAAATTTTCAAAGAATTTACAAATTTTCAAAAAATTTACGAATTTTCAAAGAATTTACAAATTTTCAAAGAATTTACGAATTTTCACAGAATTTAAAAATTTTCAAAGAATTTACACATTTTCAAAGAATTTACGAATTTTCAAAGAATTTACGAATTTTCAAAGAATTTACAAATTTTCAAAGAATTTACAAATTTTCAAAGAATTTACAAATTTTCAAAGAATTTACAAATTTTCAAAAAATTTATGAATTTTTAAAGAATTTACAAATTTTTAAAGAATTTACAAATTTTTAAAGAATTTACAAATTTTCTAGAAATTTTAAAAGTTTTGTAAGAATTTAAAATTTGTTAACGGTTTTGAAACTTTGGATTCTGGTAGTCCTTAATCTGTAGATCAAAAGTGACAATGGGCACTGAGTCCCTAAAACTCATAGTCTTAAGATATGGCTCTTTCAAGTTGGGCTTTCTGTGCGTTTTACAGTAGCGTTGACCTAGTGTAAGACTGTATGTCCATGTATATATATGCGTGTCTAAAACCAATAGCTCCAAACTCCATAACCCCAAACCCCATACCCCATAAACCCAAAACCACATAATCCCAAATCCTATGACCACAGACCTCATGACCCCAAACTTCTTAACCCCAAACCCTAGACCTTATAACCCCAAACCCTAGACCTCATAACCCCAAACCCCATAAGTCAAAATCCCATAAACCCATAACCCCATTACCCCAAATTCCATAACCCCATAAAGTCAGAACCTCTTAACCCCAGACCCCATAACGTTCTGAATTCTAAATACCATGTTCATAAATACAGCCCCGCTTCATACTTCCAAGAGATGTTATTTGTGTCACTCAGTTGTAGAAGCTAAAAGCTTCTGCATACATTTACATATCTACATACGAGTAGTAACTTTCATGTATTGCGACAATCTTATTCCCTTCATAATCACAGGCATCTTTTGAAAGGTACTTTTAGTTATGGCTCCTGATGAATCTATTCTGGCAATCTTAGGTCCATATTTTTCTGATTCTGCAAATAATGACGCTACAATCCTCAGACACGAAATTCAAAATGATGGAAATTCTTTGAGGGATTGGTTTTTAAATGATAACATCGTTTTAGTCGATAGACGGTATCGAGATGCCATACCGTTTTTACAACTTTTAGGTATTGAACATAAAATACCCGCACTACTTCCACCAGGACAAAGGCAACTATTCACCGCAGATGCTAATGAAACACGTACTAAAAGTAGGTGGATAGTGGAAAGCAGAAATGGCCACCTTCAATCGATGTTCAAGTTTTTTCGAAACACTTTAAACGTGCAGCATGCAAAACATATAGGTGATTTTCACCGCATTGCTGGTGCAATAATAGATCGATTTCATCCCGTTATAAATATGCTAGGTGCAACTGTCGAACTTGCTAAAAAAATCTTATTAAGATCACGAACTCCTAATACAGTCCAAGCTAGAGTTGAGACTGATAATCTTCAGAGGAGAAATAGCCAATAGAGACGTTTGACTCATCGTGATATTCCGGACTTCCCTGTTCTTGACTTCGATTGTCTGAAATACTCAACAGCAGGAGTTTATCAAGTTAATCTTGCCCTATCTTACATAGAAGATAAATTCATAAGAGAAAATGATAAGGAGCTTCAACTTTATGAATATATTAACGAACCAGGCAATGATGTCAATACGAATGGCATAAATGGCGCTGATAATGCTGATGATCTCATTAGCGGATATTATTGTACATGTCAATCTGGAACTAGAACTTTGGGTACATGCGCCCATATTGCTTCAATTTCATGGTTTTTAGGCTATGCACGACATCAAAATAATGTTCAGTATCCCGATGACACCCTTCTCAATTGAACGTTAGATGTTAGAAACAGACAGGAACAAGGAGCAGAGCAAAATGTCAATATTGATCTAATAGCATAAAACATACCTCTACGAACTGGCATGATACAAATCAACAAGTACAAATCGGCCCTTTTCAGGGCCAAATGATGTGCAAAGCCCGATCGCCCAACCTCCCCGCGATGCACATCGGGTCATGCTAATTGAGACAACAATCTCTCTCTTTATCTCCTTATATGTATACATAAAGACATACAGACGTACGTATATTCATATGCTTTTTGTTATTCGGGGTTACAAGGATGAAATTTATAGGGTGTGGGGGTTATGAGGTTTAAGGTTATGGGATTTGGCCTTACGGGTTTATGGGATTTAGGCTTATTGGATTTGGAGTTATGGGGTTCGACGTTTGGGGTTATGGGCTTATGGGATTTGGGGTTATACTATTAAATTATTATAAAATTTTTTAAGAATTTCAAAATTCTCCAAATTTTTAAAATGTTTAGATAATTTTAGAATAAACAAAAATTTTAAAAATATTTCCATATTTTCAGAACATTTTAGAATTTTCAAAAAATTTACTAAATATTTCAAAATTTTCAAAAACGAGCATATTTATAGACATACAGATATGTAACACTAGTATTTGATAACCAATTATTTCCGTTCTGAAAATTAGTCAATCATAACTTAGTCAACAAATATTTTGCGATTGATGCCGAAAATAAAATATTTTATGATAAAAGTTTATTGTAAATCTACAAATATTTGTTTACCAATTATTGTTTCTCCAAATTTCTTCAAAACTTACATTATTTTATTTTTATACTATTGTTTTTAAAGTAACAATAATTATCATGCCTACATGTTTTACATTATTTATAACATATATTTTGTTAATAAAGACACATCAGTTTTACTCGGGGCTTTGGTATTCTTTTTACGTAAATAATACTTCTTAAATACGCGCGTTATTATGTAAACAAAAAAAGTAACCTGCAATACTACGAGACATTTAAAGTACATTATAAAATTCAATTTAGTAATAGTATATTACGCAACTAGGGGCGAAAATGATGACTCGCATGATGATTTTGAGCACTCTTGTACGTCTCGGGCGCCTTCGGCGCCCTCGACTTCCACTCGTGCTCAATCATCATCCTCGCTTGGAAATACCCTTTTACCACAAGTTGCGTACCGTATTTTTTATAATAAGTGCATGAAGAAGGCCATTCTTTGTCGTCTACAAAGTGGATTGAGAATAGAGTTTTTCGAGTATAGGGAAGAACTTTCTAGTAAACTGGATGTATCGTATAACAATATTTTAGGCGATACCTGGAGGTAGGGAGTGACATCTAAAGTACCTAGGAAAATATCAAAAGTTGTATAAGAATGCTTAGTCTTAACAACGCAAATGAGATCACCTCCGCACATTACCGTGCTATAAAGGAACAAGCAAAACGAATTTTTTGTAATAAAAAACGAAAGTGGGAAAATAATGAAGTCTCAGCAATACAAGAAACAGTAATAGAAATAATATTCGGGAAATGTATACAGGTATAAACTTAATAAGGACAGGATCCCTAAGTAAAACTAACTTCCTAAGAGACGAACATGGGAACCTTATAGCGCACACAGATAGACTAACTAAATAGATGGAAAGATTATTTCGACGAGCTCCTAAACGTACACGAAGAACAAACCGCTTTAGACTATAACGAAATTCACACGGCTGAACCACAAATTAAGCAACCTAGCCTACAGGAGGTCTTCAAGGCAATCAAAAAGTTAAAGAACAATAGAGCCCCTGGAATAGATCATTTACGGGTCGAATTATTTAAACATGGAGGGGAACCACTTAAGAAAATAATTCATAATTTAATTTGTACCATATGGAGGAAAGGAACAAAGCCCAAAGAATGGAGAGACCTAATCGTAGTACCAATACACAAAAGAAAAAAGAAGATCAAGAATAAGATGTAAAATGTTTCACGTCCTACTTCTTGGTACTGCTAGGGAACCAAAAAAGTTGTTCAATTTAATCAGTATGTGCCTAGATAACAGTCAGAGCATAGTCAGGTGAGGTAAGAAAAGTCATTTGCTATTCTCAACGGGCTAAAACAGGGAGAGCTCTATCAACCCTCCTATTTAACTTAGTTTTAGAATACGTGGCCAGGGCGGTAGAAGAAAGTAAAAAGGGAATTATAATAAATGGCTCCCTAACACTATTGCTAGCATACGCAGATGACATAGACATTATAGGAAAAAGCAGAAAAACCGTAATAAAAAACGTACAAATACTAATAATAACAGCGAAAGAAATAGCCCTAGAAATAAGTGAAGAGAAAACCCAGTACATGGTCACTAGCAGAGCAGGGCCCTTGATTGTTGATACCGACTCAAAAGTCTCCGGCACAACTTTCAATAAAGTAGACAACTTTAAATACCTTGGCACGATAGTAGACCACAAAAATGAAACTCATAAAGAAATCAAGAAGAGGCTGCATTCGGGAAATGCATGCCTATTTTCGGTAAATAACTTACTAAAATTACGATTACTATTGCCGAAGACTAAATTAGAAATATATAGAAAAATCATAATGCCAGTACTTCTATAGAGAAATCTAATTACTAGACTGATTAAATCTCGAAGACTAGAGTCGGCTGGGCATGTAGCTAGTATAGGTAATGAAAAAGCAGCACTTAGAGTGCTCGTCGGGAAGTCGACAGGAGCAAAAACCCCAGGTAGACCGAGACAAAGTTGGGAGGACAATATTAAAATGGACTTAAAAGAAATAGAATAGGAACTCGCAAACAATAGAGAAAGATGGCGTGACTGTGTGAATAAGGCTATGGACTATATAGCTACGAATAGCTAGTCCCAACAAGTAGTTATGATAGCTATGTTGATGATGCAAACTCGTCTATAGCCGACATAAAGACTATGTGATAGCTGTTGCCCTGCAGGCACCGTTGCTGCTTACCATTACTACTTGGCTTTTATAATAATAATAATAATAATAATAATAATAATAATAATAATAATAATAATGTCAACGACAACGACAACGACAACGACAATGATAATGATAATGATAATGATAATAATAATAATAATAATAATAATAATAATAATAATAAATATGTATCTACATCGTGGCATAAAAGATGTATATGCTTTTTTAATGATGGAATTTCCGAAATATCGTGTATTAGTAACGAACATTATGAATATGTAAGTGCAGATTTATTGTTTTGGATCTCTTATTTTATTATTATTTATTATTTATTCTGTTTAATATAAAATCATAGATAATAAAAAAATTCTAATTTGTTTTTTCAATTATTTTCATATAGTCGTTTAAGCTACCTAATTGGGTTGTGTAATTTCTTTTCAGCGGTATTGGTGATTTCGTTAGAGAACTTAAGCTGATTCACCAATCTGTTTGAATTTTGCAAAAAGAACGAGATTTACAAGAGTTACACAAGGAGTTACACAAGAATTTTCGAAACGCTGTATCTTCTTCGATTTTGGTTGTATTGCAAAAATTCGAAAAGTTTACAAAAGAATTACGCTATAATCTATCAGAATATGATATAACGAAATCATGGAACAACCCAATTATCCAATACTGAAGGAGAAAGTGGAATATTGATATTTAACGCTTTTGTTGGGTTTACAAAGCGTCTCTCTGTCTCTCTTCACTCCTCCCCTCTTGTCTTGGAGAGTTTTATATTAAAACAAGATTCAAGGGGCTATTCACTCTGTGAAATCGCCAACCCCCCTTTCACGAAATTAACATGAAATCAAAGTGAAATTAAATAATAATCTGAAATCACTGAAATCATGTGAATTAATTTGATATACAGCCAAGTTGAAATCAATCGAAGTCATATATGAAATCATTTGAAGTCATGAAATCAGCTGAAATCAAAAACATAATATTATGAATCAACAAAAACAAAGCAGTGGCGATGGCGACGGCCACTAGCGATTTGCGTGCCACCATCGTTGTGCGTGGCGGCAAGAAAACAAGCAATTGGTGTAAATATAAATAATAAAACCATAAAACCTAAAGCCTATACCCAACGAATCCAAACTCAGTAATTTACAATTAATTATGTTGAAATAATAAAACCCTAAACCTTAAACCCAACTAACCCAAGCTGAGAAATTTGTAATTATAAAGAGGATTAAATAAAAAAAACGTAAATCCTAAGCCCTAAACCCTACTAATCCAAACTGAGTAATTTACAATTAATTATGTTCAAATAATAAATTCCTTGATCTGAGTAGTGATAGGTTACAACATGTTAGAGATTCTGAGTTACAAAAATATCTTACAAGAAAAAATGTACAGAAATCTGTATCTATATATTGGTGAGTTGTGTCTTTTCCAAAGATTAGATTGTAAAAAAAATTATTTGGGCCTTGTACTTAATTTTGGATACATGAGCGGCAATAGAAGTTTAGAATATTCGAGTAACTTTGCGGCGATTACTGTAAATAATTCTGTCTTTTACTATAGACGTTGGCATAATTACTTGCTATCCAATTTTTGTACAACTGATTACTATTTTATAAAAATTTATTGTCGAAAAATCGGGTATTATAATAATTGAAAAGGCATGTCTTTTCATAAGTATTGAGTTTTAGATTATGTGTGCTCTCGATCATAATTTAATAGTGTATTACAAAGTGTATATTTACAAAGTAATTTTAAAATGAATAGTATTTTTCTATTCTTTTATTTATTTATTTTTAAACGGGATAGCCCTTTACTTTCTAGTATAAATTTAAGTGATTTCGAAATCATTATTGAAATCAGTTGAAATCAGTTGAAATCATAAATTTGTGTACGGATCATATGAAATCATGTTAAGCCAAAAGTTGTTGAAATCATTTTTGAAATCACCGGAGATCGTATGAAATCTACAATCATTTGTACTCCTATTTTAGAGTGAATAGCCCCTCGACAAGACTCTTTATTAAGAAGCTTTCTTCCTGCCTTATAATCTAACAGATTATCAGCCCAGCGGCGTAGTGCTGTACGCTTCAACTGCGCGTGTTGCGGGTTTGTCTTTTCTTGTGGTGTGTTGTGTCCCGAGATACAAGGGAAAGAAACGCAGTTTTTCCCATCTTTCTTTTATCTGCAAAAAGAGTGATCAGGTGAAATCTTTTCTTTAACTTCTTCTGGAAAGCCGAGATGTGAGAGAAGAAAAAAGAAAGAAAAGAGAAAAAGGGATTTCGTGATGGAAAATCCAGATGGTAACCAGGCAGAAGGGGAGAAAGAAAAATTGACGAAATGAGTAAGTACACGACCATTCATCTTTCTTACTTGTGCAGGTGTGCGCGTTATTTAGAACAAACGGAGTAAAAAGGCGCGGTAAAATAAAGACCGTTTTTTAAAATAATAGCAAACATGCACGCGTAAAATCCACGAGAAGAAAAATCAAAATGGCAGTTATACAAAGTTTTCAAACTTTCGGTGTGTTAGAATAATAAAATCATTTAGCAGTTTAAGAGCTAATGAGAGATTTCGTTTGCGGTGCGAAATTAAAAATACTTTTGAAAAAAGTAGAAAAAGTGATAAGCATACATATAAAATTGTATCGGTAAATGGTGTGTTAACGGCGAGAAAAATCAAAGCGCGCCAAGCGAAAGATTTTGGTTTCGAATTCTGAGAAACGGCCGTGCAGGCGCTTGCAGGGTCGAGCGCGCAAAGGGCCGGGGACGGCGCATGCGGAAATCGAGATAGGGGGGGGAGCTGGAAGAAAGACGCGCGCGCATGCACATACACGATAGCTATAGTAATAGCTGTATAACAAAATCAGACGTCCGTATGTACGCGTGCAGGCGGGCATGTATGGATATATTTACGCGCGTATTTATATGGGTGTGTGTGTGCATGCGTGCGTGCGTGCGTATGTGTGTGTGTGTGCGTGCGTGTGCGTATATGAGTATATGTGTGCGTGTATGTGTGTGTGTATGTGTGTGTGTGTGTGTGTGTGTGTGTGTGTGTGTGTGTGTGTGTGTGTGTGTGTGTGTGTGTGTGTGTGTGTGTGTGTGTGTGTGTGTGTGTGTGTGTGTGTGTGTGTGTGTGTGTGTGTGTGTGTGTGTGTGTGTGTGTGTGTGTGTGTGTGTGTGTGTGTGTGTGTGTGTGTGTGTGTGTGTGTGTATATATATATACACATGTATATATGTACATGTGTAGCGGTATTTTAAAATAAATAAATTAATAAATAAATCGTTTTCATTAGAAATAATTCAAACTTATTTTGATGAGTAAGTTAAAATGTGAATATTAAAAAGGTCAGGTTCTTTTAAAACTAACGTAGTTAAATTCTTTTACAGCTGAAGATAAAATGTCAAATATTTGGCAGCATCTGATTGAATTAGTCAGTCTAGATGAATATCATACAGGAGAGAGTGACGATTAAAATTGATGTAGAATCACTCTTCATTACCCCTGAAAAGGGAAAATCATATATGACTAATGAGTTCACTAAACATGAGTTTGGTGTGTGACTGTGGAGTATAATTAAAATTATATACAAGTTCATATGAGATAGTGCAAGTGTATATGGGCTAGCACATATACACAAATAAAATTTTGCACATACAATAAATTTTTTATTTTAATCTCATTTTTTATGTGTGGAATAAATATTCTATTTTTTTTTTAAGGAAATAAATGTAAATTCAATAATTGAAAATTGAAATGACATTTACACATAAATTTATTTGGTTTCTTTATATAAAAGAATAAATAAATAATATAAAATCCTGATTAGCCATCTAGGAAGTGTGTGCTTGTTGTTCGGTATAACATAACCTAGAAGACTTAGATAAACATATAGAAATCTTGTTGTTCAGATTACTGCGTGTTTATTTATTTTTTTTATTTTATCTTGAGGTTAACCATACTTGTTGTTCGGTAGAACTGGCTGCAGACTACGTTCTCCTTGGTATTTGTATACAGTGACAAACATTGGCCTACTAAATAAAATTTACAGAGCAACGGATTCTGACCGATGTTCAATGGAGCAGCTTAACAAACTGGTGTGAGGAGAGACTACTGAAAGACCAATCTCTAGAAATACCAAGAGAACAAAATAGTTCAACATCAGAAAAAGCAACTGATTTAGAGGCGAGAGATGAGAATGTAGAAATGGCAAAGGATGAGAGTAAAATTGATGAGAATATGGCGAGTTCACAAAATGATGAGATGGTGAGAAAGCATGAAGAAAAAGATAAGAAAGAGGCGAATATGCTGGATGAGATAAAATCGGCCGTTGATGCTATAAAATCAGGTAATAAAACCATGCCAATTGTCACTCAAGATATTAAAACTACTTTCCATCCCGACTTACTTGCTTCATTAATATTTATTAATTAATTTTATTAATTAATTTAATAAATTAAATAACAAAAGTCGTAAAATCACAAATGAATAACTTATTTCATTCGTTTTCAAGTAAAAATAACGTAAATAGCAAAAATTCAATGGCGAGTGAAATTACAGATACTTTTTGTAACACAAGCACGATTTTCGTGATTTTCTGTACCTATTAAGCGGGCCTAAAGGCCCATTTTCCAGACCGGCGAGCGCTAATACGCATAAGCGGGCGCAAAAGGAAATAATTTAATAAAGTTACTTTTGCGCCAGCTAAAATTTTTCGGAAAATTGCTATTATATATATATATATATATATATATATATATATATATATATATATATATATATATATATATATATATATATATATATATATATATATATATATATATATATATATATATATATATATATATATATATATATATATATTTAGCCCCGCTTAATATGCCAGAAAAACGCAACAATCAATACATGCGTTACAAAAAATATGGTGTGCACCAAGGGCAAAGTGGGCTTTTTGACCTTGTGTGGTTGCAGTACTCGTCTTCGGCTCGTGCTAGCTCGCCTTCGACTCGTACTGCAATCTCCATACTCGGTCTAAAAAAGCCCACTTTGCGCCCTAGGTATACAATATACTATTAAAACTTGAAATCGTAAATAAAAGTGGAGGAATAAGGCGTGATTATAAATTAACTAATAATATGAAATATGAACATTTTTAAGATTATTTTCCCTCGGAATTAAGAACGAGTGATTTACTTCATACAATAGATAAAAGTATAAAGTCAAAATCAAATGATGAGAAACAATGAATGATCAATAGTTTAAAATTCGAGAAATTTTAATCAATCATCTGGACCAGCATTACCATTCTAAAGTAATGAATATTCAGGATCCACTTGAGATACCGAATAAGCTAAAAGAAATTAAGATGCGTGAAGTAAATTTAACGTCCCACTCGGTGAGAAAACAATTTTATAGCATGAAATATATAAGTGGGAAAAATAAAGCAGGAGAGTTTTGTGAAAAGTTTGAGGAAACAATAAGAAATTGCGAAGATTCACCCAATGCCACCCCTCTATCAGAAAATGAAAAACAAGATGCGATTTATAACGCAGTCATGGCCTCGGTGCCCCAAATACAATCCATTGATTATGTAACAGAACACACTCAAAAGAAAGGTCTGACATATGATCAATTAAAATTAATTGTCATGCAGGACTAGTCGAGACGAAGGCAGGTAAATGACCGGCCAGATGAAGTGAGAACAACAAATCTGGAATAACCTGACACACATCTCTATTACGAGTGTCAAGCAACAGGGCATATAGCCCCAAACTGTCCGAACAGGGGCCAGGGCATACAATGCTACAAATGCAAAACGTTTGGAGACCATAAGATGGCAGATTGTCCTGAATCAGCGGCATTCAACAACAACAATAGGAGAGATAATTAAAGGTACAAAAATAATAATGATGCAAAGAGGGGTCGATTTAGTAATAATAATAGAGGCTAAGGTAAAAGTAATTATCGAAATGAAAAAGGAGGGATCAAAGGAAATTTAGGGAAGAAACAGAGTCAGCATAACTACAAGAAAGGTGAGAAAAATATTGAAAATATAACAGATGATTGCATAGTGAAAATGGCGGTAGAGGATAAAGATATAAAGAAAGAAGCTCTGTACATTACTATGTAATCAGCTAAAGATAAATTCTTTTTAAAATTCCTATCGGATTCAGGAAGATCTGACCCATTCAAAATTAATATTTAAAACTTTTGATGAGTCAAATAACGGCGTAATTAAATGCGCGAATAAAGATGTTTTAGTAGATTTAAAAATGCAAGGAAAAGGTAATATTGAAATTTTATTAGAAAATGGGAAAATTCTAGAAATAGATAGTCATTTTTGCTGAAACTCTTAAAGAGAATCTACTGTCGTTGAGAACATTCGCAGAAATGGGACTAGGTATTCATTTGGATAATAAGAAAATAGATATCTTTGACCCAATTTCAAATGATCTGTTTATATCTGGTGTGTATGAAAGACTCTATTGGGTAATAGAGTTACAAATTGCGAAAAATAATTTACTAGGTGATAGTTTACCCAAAATAATAAATAGGCGGGTAATTGCAAACTTAGCAGAAGGAGGTTCAGACGAGAAGGTATATTACACGTAGTGTAGCGGCAAAAGATAAAAAAAAGATTGAGGAAAATTTAGACGAGATTATTAAAATAGGAGGGCGAGATAAAGAAAATAAAGAATCGATTGGTGAGGAAAAGAACATTCTGTATAAACAATCAAATTTTGATACGACCATCTGGGATCGTAAATTTCACGATATAGCTGAGTTACCAGTCATTGAGCTTTCTGAGCAAGAATCACCCTTTTCTAAAAATTATAATAAATTCTATGAGAATAATAAAGTCATGCTGTGGCATGTAAGATTTGGTCACGCATCTATAGCGTATCTTAAAGCTCTACAATTAAAGTTTCCTGAAAGCAAGCAACTAAATGAAGCAATTTTTGATGAGTCAATACTGGACTGTGAGGTGTGTAGAATTTCTAAGTTTAATAAATTGCCATTCAACTCAACTCGAAAATGTGCTACAGCACCGTTGCAAATAATTCATTCTGACGTCATGGGTCATATTACTCCACAATCTTATCCTAAAAATTATTAGCAATGGCTTATCCGATGAAAGCAAAAAGCGAAACAGGACATTATTTTGAAATATTTATTAGAATCGCCCAAAATTTACTAAGTTATGACGGTAAGGTGTGTTATCTACGGTCAGTCTAGGGTACTGAATTCACAGGCAGGTATACTATAGAAGTGTTAAAGAAACTAGGTGCGGAATTACAATTAGCTTGCCCGGATACACCAGAACATACTGGTGTATCTGGACGATTCAATCAAACTATTCAAAAGAAAGTCAGATCATATATGTATGATGCAAAACTATCCCAAAGTATGTGGGACTTGGCAGTAACTGCAGCAGTTTATGCCTATAATCGAACTCCCACAAGTCATATGATATGATTACACATTTGGAAAAATTTGCTCCGTAGCATAGCTTCGATTTAAAACAAATTAAAAGATTTGGGTGCGTAGCTTACATAAAAGTCCAGAGAAAAACAGACCCTAAATTTAGCTTTGAGCGCAGGCAAGTTATATTAGTTGGATACACATCCTCAGGTTATCAATTTCTGAAACCGGAAAAAGGGAAATATTACAAAAGTAGAGACGCGAGATTCAATGAAAAATTAGTTTATGGAGATAAATATAAGAGAAATGAGATTAGAGATATTCCTCAAATGTAAGAAGAAATAAACAAAGAAAAATGGTTTATTGAGTTTAATGTTGATGAAAATAAATTAGATAAATTATCAAAACCGGAGGGAGAGAACAAACGGAAAAGAGGTAGACCAAAGTAGATAGTACCCAAGATAGGCGAGAATAAATTCAAAGTTGCATTGGAGAATAAAAATGAGGTAATAAATGATACTAGTTTTTCAAATTTTCAAATGGATCAAAATTTAAAAGCAAACGTATTGTATTCCTCTTTTACTAATGTTGAGACAGAACAAGATGAAAACAAAAACGATGAGATATATCATGCTTTAATTGCGAGTATAAATTTGGATCCAATAAACTATAAAGAAGCAATGCAAAGTAAAGAGAAAATGATGAGTTGGAATCTATTAATAAAAATAAAGTTTGGAAAATAATAGACCGTCCAGGAATGATGAGAAATGGTCATAAAACAAACATTATAGATTCAAAATGGGTGTTTAAACGAAAAATCGAATCAGACGGGAAAACTAGATACAAGGCGCGATTGGTCATTCGAGGTTTTAAAGATTGAAATTTTTATGAATTGAATTAACTGATATGTATTTTAGGGAAGATATGGGATGGGCAAAGATTACCAGAAGAGTGGAAAATAGGGATAATAGTACTGTTACACAAGAAGGGAAACCCTGACGAACCAAAATATTAGCGAGGAATCACTCTCATGTCAACGGCTTACAAATTGTACACGGAAATAATTAGGAAGAGGTTAGTAAAAGAAATTGAAGAAAAAGGGATTCTACCAGGACAGGCAGGATTCATAAAAGGGAGGTTAACACTGGATAACATATACATAGTAAATCACTCAGTACATAGAGTAACAGCAAAAGGAAAGAAATTTTACTCCATGTTTATAGATCTAAAGACTGCCTTCGACCTGGTAGATAGGGACATATTGTGGGAAATTATGGAAAAGTTAGGAATAAGCAAATATATAATAGAAAGAATAAAAGAAATACGCACAGAAACTAAAGTTAGGGTAAGAGTAAATGGGGACATAACGGATGAATTTTGGACTGTAAAGGGGTTGAAACACAGATTCTATTCTTATTTGCATATATATAGCAGGGCTAGAAGAGGTCTTTAAAGGAAGGAACATCGGAGGAGTAAAAATAGGTAATATGAGGATATGGTCGTTAGCGTATGCAGATTAAATAGTCTTATTAGCAGAAAGTAGAGAGGCACTAATAGATATGATTTGAACGCTAAAAAAATTTCTTAAAAGCAGAAAAATGATACTTAGCAAGGAAAAACAAAGATATTGGTGTTTAATCGGGAGAGAAATAGTAAAAAAGAAAGGTAGAAATGAGATATGAAAGAGTCAGAGGAGGTTAAATATTTTAAATACTTATAGGGTTTACATTTAATAGTGAGGGAAATTACAAGGAACATTTATTAGAATAAGCAAAGACAAGCATTATAGAGGCAAAAAGGACATGGAGACTTGGAGAACGTAGGTATAGAAATGAATTCAAAAGAAGGAGAATGCTATGTAATTATCTAATGAAAAGTGTTATGCCTTATGGGTGTGAAATTTGGGACTGGAAAGAAAGAAAGAAATTAGAAAAAGTACAGGTTGATTATTTTAGATGGGTCTTGAATTTAGAATTCTGCACTCCGAGGTATATCATTTATAGAGAAACCAATCTGAATAAGATGAGAATCGAATGGGGTAGTAGGGTTGTTAAGTTTGAAGAAAAGATAAGTAAATTAGGGGAACAAAGGTTAGTTTAAATGTGTTTGAGAGATAATCCACTGAAAATGTACAAGGGGTGTATAATTTAGAAAGAAAACAGTATTATAATAATTTAGGATTGAGCGAGGTAGAAATAGAAAACATGAATGAGAGGAATCAGAGTATCCATGAGGAAATTAAAAAGAGAGATAGGGATATAGAGGCGCGAATAATAGAAATGAAAATTAGAGAATCGAAATACAACAAGAATTATAAAGAGATAGAAGTTAAAGGATTACCGAAATATTTAAAAAAGAATAGTAAGAATATAGACATACTATTAATTGCGAAAATTAGGTGAGGAAATTTGGAAAATGGAAATAAGTATTGGCTTAAAGAGGAGGATACAGTATGTAGAATGTGTAAAAAAGGTAGGGAAACTTTGGAACACATTGTGATAGAATGCGAGAAAACGAGAGGAACAATGAAAACGTTACAGGATGATGTTAATTTCAGATTCAAAGATTTATTTAATGAGGAATGAAATATGAAAATTGTGGACACTTACAAAAAGTTAATGAAAGAGAGAGAAAAAATTATAGAGATGATAGAAAATAGACTGGATAGGATAAAGCGTTAATAATAGTTATAAATTCAAGTAAAGATCAATGGTCCGAGCTGCCTACGGTGTGGAAGGGTGAAAACTATGATAAACATGTAATCCTATGTGAACTTAGGTCGTTTATAATGTAAGCGTAGAAAAAACGATGGTAAATTTATATATAGAATACTATAAAATATTGTAAAATATTGTTTAAAAAGTAAAAAAGAAAGAAAATTTATGTATTTTTTAATATAAAGTTTTATAAAGTAAGACTGAATATAATGTACACAGAAAAAAAAATTTGTTGAATCTAAGTAAACGTTTCCTTGAATCGTACTAAGAAAAGATTTACTTAAATAAAGTAAATATTTCTTAAATTTAGTAAATATTTATTGAATTGATGAATACCAGTCGAAACATAATTAAATATTTACTATTATCAAATAAAATTTACTATTATCAAATAAATATTTTCTTAGTACGATTCAAGGAAACGTTTACTTAGATTTAACAAAATTTTTTTTCAGTGTAATAAACTATTGTAAAGGGAAGAAGAAGAAAAGTACGGAAAAATGTGATATTAATGTTCATAAGAGCAACGACGATGTTAAAATGTACTAGAACTTAAATATATAAGATATAAAGTAATATGATTGTTGAAAAGATTAATGTACATAGGTATGGCTTGAAGTATGAAAGAATGTATGTGGTACGAAAAAAGATTGTAAACTAAGTCCGTTTCTGAGCCTTTTTGCTGAAATAAATAAATAAATAAATATATATACACATATAAAGTATTTGTTATATATATATATATATATATAACAAATACTTTAAATTATTTTTGAACAAAATACGATTTTAAATTTTGAATGTGCATTTCATATGATCATATTTTGTAGTCCATCACTTTTGAATGCATTTGTATTTTTCATCAAAAGTTTGTAGTTTGATTAGAAATAACTCCACATACAACTGATTAAGGTTTTGAACCAACAATGCGCCATTTTAATCTAGTTTAACGTCATAGTCTATAACATTGTCTATATAGCATTGTCGATTGCTCATAAAGTCACTTGTACCAATGCAAATATTCAATAAATGATTGTGCATTAAATCTCTTTGAGAAAGCATTATGCTAAAGCAGTTAACAGCGGTTTTTTAGGGGGTGTTTATTTTCTAAACTGAGAAAGAAACTTTTATAGTCTAAATCATTATAAGCCTGAGACATCCAAACTTCAGGGGAAAAATTATCCTGATGATCGGTAATAATTAACGTAATTCATACGACAGGAGGTCATACGACATAGAAAATCGATTTTTTTACAAAATAATTTTTTTCTCTGAAGCAGAAAAGTATTAAGACACAAATATTACTACTCTTTTTTCAATAAATTTCAATGATACGCGTATATTTCCGAGATATAATCGTTTAAAGAAAAATGACGTTTTCGTGTATAACAACCTTATCAAAAATTTCGGGTCGGTAAAGGTAGGTAATATTAAGCTCTTTTAAATGCATTTTATCCAAATTAATTATATTAGTTTTAACCTATGAAAACACCTAAAAACTAAAACCCAAAAATCGAACAATAAAACAAAATCGTTAATAAAACAAAAAGGATCGACTAATGAAATATATTATTTGTCAGCCACCTACGTTCGTCAAACCAAAAAAAAAGTGAGTCCTGAAATATTAAATTTAACCGTGGACTACTTGAGATATAGAGGGATACACAAACACACATCCAGACATTTTCTAAGAATAGGGTATTATGATTCCAAATGGCCCAAAACATGTTTCTAACATGTTTTTTAGAAAACTTTTTTTTACTCTTACAAAGCTCCTTCTACACTAGAATTCTTTTCAATACTTTCCTTTCAATCTGCGCTCTTAAAAATTTATAGAAATTTAAAAAATAAATTTTGAGGTTATGTTTACGGTTAAAAAAATCTAAACAAATTTTATGGTTATACATGTAATTGAAATTTACTGCTTGAATTTTTTCAGATTTTTCCATTTCAATCTACGAAAGATATAATAAAATAATTACGAAAAAACACATTTTTAAAAACATATTAGAAATATGTTTTGGGCCATTTGCAATCAAAATACACTATTTTTAGAAAATGTCCGTATGGATTTGTGTGTGTGTGTGGATGCGTGTGTATGTATGTGTGTGTGTGCATGCGTGCGTGCGTGCGTGTGTGTGTGTGTGTGTGTGTGTGTGTGTGTGTGTGTGTTTGTGCGTGTGTGTGGGTGTGCGTGCGTGTGTGTGTGTGCGTGTGTGTGTGTATCTATGTATGTGTATCTCCATATCTCGAGTAATCCACGGTTAAATTTAATGTTTCCGGGCATATCTTTTTTGTATTTTTTTAAGGAAGGTGGCTCAAAAATATTCTTTTTTGTTTTACGATGCGTTTTTATTTTTTTATCGGTTTTTCGATTTTTGAGTTTCAGTTTTTCGGTTTTTTAATACCTTAGAAATAATATCATCAATTTGTAATAATGCATTTGAATGAGCATTTGAAAGAGCATTAAAAAAATTTGTATACGCTATTTCCCTTCTGTTATATACGGAAACATCATGTTTTATTCAAACGGTTATATCTCGTAAATGTATCATGAAAATACATTGAAAAAAATTAAGATGATTAGTAACATCGAGTACAATGTTTAGTCAAATTTTTGAGCCATTTTATTTTTCTTTTGGCGAGAAAATAATTTTGTAAAAAAAAATCGATTTTCTATGTCGAACTATATACCTTGAATAAAACGGCATTACTCTTTTTGAAAATTCCCAAAAAGGTAGCTTTTAACTATTTCTTGGCTAAGTTCTTTGGCCAGATCATGAGAACTTTTCTTTTTCAAGATATTTGAGGTTATATTTTTCTCAAACTTTTTTTTGATCGCTTATATCTCGAGAACGGCTGGGTCATTTTTTGCCAACTGGGGCTCATTTCTTTCATTTCTTAATGAGGATTATGAATTAAGTAGAAATTTTAATATTCGTTTACTGATTTTTGTTTTAATTCGATTTTTCTATTTAGCGTTATTCTGAAATCAATGAGGTAAATTAATTTAATATGTAGCAATAGTATGATCGCTTTGGTGTAAATGTATTTGAAAGAGCATAAAATTACATATTTTCTCCGACGCGAATTTTTCTATAAGCTATCTTTCTTCTTCTGTTATACACGAAAACGTCATTTCTTGTTTAAATGTTTAAAATAAATTGAGCTGAAAGAGGAAGCTTTAGACTATCTTTTGGCTGAGCTCTTTGCCCAGACTGTAAGGTCTTTTATCTTTCAAGATATTTGAGGATATATTTATTTTTTTATTTTTTTATTGCCTATTTTTGAGTATTACACGGTAAACTTTTATGAATCGCTATTTGTTTTTGTTTTTGATGAAATTAAATATTTTTTATTTGTCGCTAATTTCTTGGGTATTAAGCGGCAATTGCTGTCTATTCAAAGCACATTTTTTTTATTTTTTATAAAGATTCTGAATTAAAAAGACTTTTTAAACTTCGTCAATTCGTTTTCGTTTTATAACGATTTTTATAATCCATACTTTTATTGTGGTGATATAATAAATTAACTCTCCATAAACTTAAATGTTTTACTAATTATAATAATTTAATGGTATCAATTTATTATTTAGCACGTAAAATGTGTTAATATAATATAAAAATGGTTGTTAATAAAAAAATAAATAGTATGATCGCTTTGGTGTAAATGTATTTGAAAGAGCATAAAATTACCTATTTTCTCCGACGCGAATTTTTCTATAAGCTACGAGTATCTTTCTTCTTTTGTTATACACGAAAACGTAATTTCTTGTTTAAATGGCGATATCTCGGAAACATATGATGGAAAATGTTTAACATAAATTGAGCTGAAAGAGGTAGCTTTCTACTATCTCTTGGCTGAGCTCTTTGCTCAGACTGTAAGGTCTTTATCTTTCACGATATTTAAGGATATTTTTTTTAATCTTATTACTTATATCTCAAAAATGTCGCGGTCATCTTTTATTAAACAAACGATTATTTAATGGCATTTTTGATGAACATACGAAATCATAAAAAGAATTAAAGATTCCTCGATTCATTTTTGTTTTATAACGATTTCTCTATTTTAATATTTTGTAATCGATAATGCAATTTATGATCACAAGCTTATACTTTTTTGTAGTTTATCTTTTGGCAACAATCAATTATAATGATCATAATGATCAATGAGAAAGAAATATAGCAATTTAAAATAATGTATTAGAATAAAGAAATTCATATCGGAACAATTTATTTAGTTTGAGGAAGCTAAGTGCCAATAAATTGGCAGCGGTACTTTTTACGGTTTAACTTCAACTGATTTATATATAAATCGTAAAATTATAGAAAATGTAACATGCACATTGGGGTGGTCCAACATTTTCGAATTACATCAAACTATGACATAAACCATTTAAAATGCTAGAAAAATTGCGCAATATTGAGACTGGAACAGTTTCTATATTTATATATATATATTTACGTTTGCTAATTTTTATCTAGATTCTATTCAACAAGGAACAAAGATTCAAAAACATTTTGGGTTTTGAAAAATCATCGAAAATTAGAGTATTGAATAATATTCAAAGATAGCCTGTTTTTTGTTAAAATTTGACGCATATAGCTCTTTACTTGGAAAAAATAAAATTTGTTGATGGCGCGGATGTAGTTGAATTTCCATTTAAGTGATATGGTAAGTTACTAAAAGTTTTTTTGCCTCGATTTATAAAGTTTTAATCATTCTTTTTACCAAATTTATGAAAAATGCATAAATGCATTTAAAAACTTTGAAATCGAGGTAGGAATCTTTAAATCTCAACGTCCAGTGCCTACCTTACAGGAGAGTTACTTTTTCACATTTGTCAACTTTGGAAAGGGTTACAAGAAGGAAAATCGAAACTTTAGAATTTTAGACCACCCTAATGCACATCTTTAAAATAAACTAGCATGATGACTTCACTTAATTTTGCAATTACTTTTCAAAAAGTGCAAATTATAACAATTTTGAAGTATAATAATTCTATTATAATAGAGAATGGACATGAATTTTCAAATATTTTTAAAAATAAAGTTCAGGGTGAATTATATATAACAGTGAAAAAATTAGAATTTTTACTGCAATATTTAATGAACAGGAATTTTGATTATATATATAAACCATATGGTTGAATGTCGTATTAGGTTAGGTGAGCGTTGTTTTGGACGCTACATTTGAAAAGCTACTTGAATTTTTAAATATTTAATACTAAAACATAGAGGCATTAAATAATTGTAGTTAACTTTCCCTCTATGTCGACATGTGTGTGTGTGTGTGTGTGTGTGTGTGCGTGTGCGTGTGCGCGCGTGTGTGTGTGTGTGTGTGTGTAATCTCTAATCTTGGTAAAAAACTTAATTATACCACACCGTGCAGAGAAAGGTAGCTATTATTATTTATAGAGGAGACATTTCCATTACATTTTAAGAATTGAGGAAAACAATAAACATTTGATAAGAGAACTAGCTGACCAAAGTAAGCAGCTGTATTTAACATTGTTAGGTTAAGTTCTCTAATGAGTAGGCATATAACTTTGGATCTAATGTGATATAGAGACTTCCTGCTCCACATTATTAGGTTACTTGAACAGTGCAGCATTGATAAAATTCTGTTAAAAAACAGTAATGTCTCAATTTTATGATGTATATACAGTAATGTTCACGAGAACCTTCTCTCTGTAAATAGCTTTTCACAACAACATCTTCTCCAAACGAAGCAAAAAATCATTTAAAGACGAGCAACGCAAACCCCATCTGATCAGAACAAAAATAAGAATTTATGCAGACTCGAAATGCAAAGAAAGGCAGGCAGACAGAGCAGACATCCAAAAAAGAACGACGGTTTGGCAGATTCATATTGGTGTGTTAAATACTCACGATTATAGTGTTATCGTGCCAGTCCTCTCAAAGCAAGCCTCCACTCGAAAAGTGTCTGCCGACCAGGGGCTAGTTCGACTACCTCTGTCCCAGCTTCTTCTTCCTCGTCTTGTTCGCACAGCTTTCCTGCAAAACACACACGCAACTAGACGTTAACTGCTGCAGCTGCTGAGAGAGAACAAATTCGTCATAATTGTGTCTCGATGATTGGACGAGACTGTCGTCGCCCTCTGCTTATACACAGAAAGCGACTCGTCACCGACTATCTTATCTCTCTCGCGAGCTCAACAGGTATGTATATATCGCAATTTATATATATATATATATATATATTGTTATAGATATTTGAATACGACATAGTTACACGCCTACATGACGTTCTATTGCTGCTTGCTGTTGCTGTTAGGCAATCGGTAAATGGAAGAAAGCAAAAGAAGAAGGAATACGCTTTGATGCAGATTCCGAGGCGGAGCTTATCAAAGCCTTGTATAGTTAAACGCGCGCGTTACGAGTCACGCGATCACTGCGCTATTGACATCCTAAGCTGGAGCTACCTATATACCGTCTCTCTCTTATACCTGACATCTAGATTATCGCAATAAGAAAAAATTTGAAACCCAGGTCATTTTTACTTTTACACTAATGTTTAGCTTATAAAATAGAAACAAGTTTTCGTTTGAACAGCATTCAAATTAAATTTTAAGTTATTTAAGCTTATAAAATTGGGCGATAAACAAAGTTTTTGTAGTAATATTGTAATTATTAAATATAATTAGGAGTTTAAAATAAGGTTCGCGGGCACAAATATGACGGAACATAAGACACATTTTGCATCGTTTACATGTGAAATTCTTTCATTTTAATTAAAAATAAAAGTGTAAAAGTGTTTGATAGCTAAATAAATTAAGCACTGAGAGTTTTAAAGCCTTACTATTCGGACAAAAATGGATTTTTCTCCACAGCACACAAGAACATCAAAAAGTGTCATAGTATAATATTATCATGCTAGACTTAATGTATAATGTATAAAATTCTTGAATAAACATGTAATTGCACTAACAGTAAATTCTTTTAGAATTAGGTTTTAACATTTCTTCACCACACTCAATAAAAATTCTGTAACACGTGCCTTGTGTACCGCCATCTTTATGCACGCGAACCTTATTTTTTTTTTTTGTTTTTAATTAACGTCGCCATGTTTGTGCTCCCATGTGGTGCTAATAGACGACGGGGGTCTGCGGTGTGTTTGTAAACAAAGCACATGTAATTTTTACAGAGGTGCTTGTATCAATCGGCAGAGACTAGGATTCGAACCCGGGTCACCGGCGCGGGAATCCGACACTCTACCGACTGAGCCGCCGCAGGCCCCAATAGCGAACCTTATTTTAAACTCCCAATATTATTTGCCTCTATACCCGTTAAGAAGGCAGGCCTGGGTTAAATCTAAAAAAAAAATTTTTTTTATGAGTCCAGAAAACTTTTTATGTTTAAAAGCAATCATTCTGAAAACTTTTATGATATCAATACTTATTAATATTTTAAATTTTACCATCGTAAAACCTCAACATTTTTTTTTATGTTTATTCGACTCCTTTTGACATGTAATACAAAATGAGCGAAGCACTTTTTCGCTTAATAAAATTTCTTTTATTATTCTTTTTCGTAGATCTAATCAATTTTTAAAAAAACATTAATTTTTTTTAATCGATTGGATTTACGAAAACAAAGAATAAAAAAAATTAACAAAAAAATGCTCCGCTTTTTTTGTAAAGTTTTTTGGATTCATAAAGAAAAATCTATTTTTGGATTTAGCCAAGACCTACGCCCTTAATAAGTATAAAGAGTGAAGTATGATACGGCGAGATTATTAATAAGCTTTTTTTCATGTGTATGTATATGCGCGATTCTCTATGAAATCGAAGATAAAAAAAAATTTTTATCTAACGAATTTGAACATGTATATAGGGTTCTTATAAGTATCTGTGAATTTTTTCAAATTTGTTTGACTAAGTATGTTCGAGTTACAGTGGGTCAAAGACGGTAATTTTAGCATTTTTTGCATTTTGGAGCTGTTTTGAATGATTTTTAGCTCAATAGGAGTGCATTTTACACAAAACTTGAATCTGTACTTTTTTTAAGCAAATTTTCTGAATTTTTAAAAAAATATATTTTTAAGGTCATATGACCCTTTATTACATGAATTTAGTCCATTTCAAAGGTCAAAAGTTGAAAAAAGGAGAGTTCGATCACTCGGTCGATTATCAAAAAATTCATGGAGATGACTTTTTTTAGTGCAAAAGTACCTGTACAAGTCCCTGAATGACAATCGAGCTTTATTTCTTGATAAAAATAAAAATAACAGTCAAATTATGCTAAAATATGACTAAAATGCCTATTTTGCACCTATAATAATGAATTCGACATAATTTTTTTAGTGATGATCCATGTAGTCGAACCCATTATTATTGGTGCTAAATTATTATTATTGTTACAGTGGCCAGCAATTAATGGTTAGCAGTGATAAGGCTTAAAAGACCGCACTTCCTATATCCGCTGTGGTCTTGTTAGCATAATCACCGTAGCCACCACTCATGGTTGATGGCACTACCCACAGGGCATGGAAGGTTTCTGCAAGGTTCCTGCAAGATTTCAGTGAAAGTTTCCAACCTTGCAGCAACCTTTTAATGAAAAGTTGCAGTAACGCTTTTTTGTCCGCGACAACTTTCCTTGCGAAAGGTTTCAGGAAATGTTTCCAAAAGATTTTTCTGAAAGTTTTGAAAAATATTTCGTGCAAGCTTGCAGCAACGTTTTCCCAAAGCGTTCAGTAATCTTTTACTGAAAGGTTTCTGAAATGTTCTTCATATAGGTCCCACAATATTTCCTGCAAGCTTATCACCGAGTTATCCAAAACCTTTCAGAAACCTTTCGCTAAAAGGTTGCTGTAACGCTTTTCTGTCTGCGACAACTTTCCTTGCTAAAGGTTTCAAGAAATGTTTCCAAAAGGTTTTTCTGAAAGTTTTGAAAAATATTTCGTGCAAGCTTGCAGCAAAGTTTTCCCAAAGAGTTCAGTAATCTTTTACTGAAAGCTTTCTGCAAAATTCTTCATAGAGGTCCCACAATATTTCCTGCAAGCTTATCACCGAGTTATCCAAAACCTTTCAGAAATCTTTCGCTAAAAGGTTGCTGTAACGCTTTTCTGTCCGCGACAACTTTCCTTGCGAAAGGTTTCAGGGAAGGTTTCCAAAACGTTTTTTTGAAAATTTTGAAGAACATTTCATGCAAACTTGTAGAAAAGTTTTTTGAAAGCTTTAAGTAATCTTTCACTGAAAGGTTTGCGCTACGTTTCTAATAACCTTCATACAATATTTCGTGCAAGCTTATCACCGAGTTTTCTAAAAACCTTTGAAAAAACTTTCGCTAAAAGGTTTCAGTAACGTTTTTATGTCCGTTAAAAATTTCCTTGCAAAAGGTTTCCAAAATATATTCTTAAGCCTTTCAAAAACCTTTCACTGGATGGTTTCTAGAATGTTTTAGTAACGTTTCCGTAATATTTCCTGCAAGCTTACGTAACAGTTTTCTGAAACCTTTCTGAAAGCTTTGATTGGAAGGTTTCTGCCACGTTTTAGTAACGTTTCCACAATATTTCCTGCAAACTTAGTGCGGAGTTTTCTTCAAGCTTACAGAAATCTTTTATTATTTTCAGAAAAATCCCTTACAAAATATTTAATACAATATTTCTGAAATATTTGTTAGTACATATTTATGAATATGTTATTTTAGCTGCATAAAGTACTTATATTTTTGGTGGGTACATATTTCCATACATAATAAATAAGGTATTGTTTTGAACACATGTTACATTTTTCAAATTTTAATGTCTGTTCACATTTGTTATATTTTTTTAATTTTGTCAAGCCTGTCCAAAACCGAGGTTTGTGCACGGAGTGTCGAAAAATGTTTTTCAATATTTGATAAAGATTTCTAAGATATTTTAACAATGTTTTAAAATATATTTATTTTATTTTTTAATTTATATCTTGAAAAATGTGCAGCAATATTTTAAACGATTTTGTAATATCTTTAAATAATTTCAGTAACATTTCGTGTAGAAATATTTGCTGATTCTTAAATTATGAAATATTTTTCTCATATTGTAAACTCTTTTTTAATTCATTAATAGAGCTAAATTTTTGCTTCCTCCTACAGAAAGGTTTGTAATAGTAAAATTTTAAGTTTCGCTAAAACTTTATAAAAACATATTTTGAGGTGTTTGGAGTTCGAATCATGTGTTTTTAGAAAATGTCCGTATGGTTGGGTGTGTGTGTGTGTGCGTATACCGTCATATTTCTGGAACTACGTAAAATATAGATATTTTGATTACTTCGGCTAAGTTATTTTTGCAGCTTATGAAACTCATTAGTTTAAAAGAAATTAAGGTCCCAATTCATTTTCTCTCACCCTGTATACCTGAAAATCATGATTTCTGTTAAACCTTACAACTCGCTAACTAAAGCTAAGAATGTTTTGAGAAAATTCATTGTGTTACGAGGTTCATAACCTCATAGGTCTATTTGTCATGTAAATTTCAATTCATTTAATTAAGTAGATCCGGAGAAAAAATCAAATACTGGAAATAATTGTTTTTTAATGGGACGTGATAACAGAAGTAAAAACGCATTAATCAAGTTGCATTTTGCTTCCTCTTAGAGGAATCTTTGTAATAATAATTTTAGAAAATGTCCGTATGATGTATGTGAGTGTATACAGATAATTATTCATACGGATGGAGATGAATATACATTTAGCAAACATAAATGAATAGAAAATTGTAATTGTTTTAATCACAAATAGATTTCTCTTAAAAAAAGGAAAATAAATTAACAAATTGTATATTGTAATTTTATAATATAAAAATAGTAACTATGAATCATTTTTGAGGAAGCTACGTGCTAATGCATTGGCAGCGGTTTTTTATTTATTTAATTTTTATATTTTATTCAATTATAAAAATAAACATTTTCTCTTACATTTTACGTTTTGTAAATAATTATTAAATACGGCGCCCCCATACATGAACATTTTAAATTCATCTTCTATTCATCTTCATCTTCTTCATCTAATCTAATTCGGAGTGGCGTAAATACTTTACGCTTCGTACTTTTGCTGAAAGAAAAATTGATTAATTGGTTACTTATACCATAGGTACTTTTTTTACAATATATTAAGAGAGACCACATTATTTCAAAGATATATGAAACCCTACGATTAATTATGATTTTTATAATATATATTTTTATGATTATAAAGATTTTAAATATATCCAATTAATTAAATTTATACATTAACATGCATTTTACATTGGCTTTGCAGAGCATAATTATTTATAATACCGATAAAATCAAATATTCTAATCTTATAAGTTTGCCACTTTATCGGGTTATAATCTAGAAATCATTTCAATTTCTATATAAATTTTAGTTCACGAATCTAGTTCTATGTCATTCTCGCATATTTTTTTCTCATAGGTTATGCAATTCTCACGGGAATTTTAAGCGAAAATCGTATGAATTTTACGTGAAATACAGATAGAATTTGCGTGACCATTTCAGATTCTACACTAAAACGTACACATTAAATGAAACGATTTCACCTTGACTTAACTTAGATTTTACCTAAATTTCAAGTATAAATACAGGTAAAAACCACGTGAACATTTAGGACCGGGGACCACACGGTTGCTATAAAAAATAAAAATAAAACTGATATAAGCTGAAGATAATATAAATAAACTATTGAAGAATATCGAAATTGAAACGGAAACGACTGTTATTTGATTTTCTTCTACAGTAAGTAGTTATAACTTGTTTTTTACAGTTATCAAAAGTTATGTTCATTTAATATACTTTTTCTTAAACGTTTTGATTTTAGTTAATAAATCAGTAGAAAATGTACTTTATTCTGGCTAAAACTGTTGAACAATGTACGAAAAAGTTAACAAAAACTAAAATAAAATTCCAAATATTTTGATGTATGCAATTTAATTTTGGGAATTTAACGTAACAGCCTAGTTAATATCCGAAAAAATTAGTTTTATACATCTAGCTGATACCATAAGTATTAATAATCGAACAAAACTGTTTATATATGTTGAGAAAAGTGAAAGAAGGGTAAAGAAAATTTTTATTTTGAACTTTATTTCTAATTTGGAAATTGACAATACTCAGAAAGTGAAGAAAACTATAATAACTGTTGTAATTCTTGCTAAGGACGATCTTACGATACTCAGACACCCTGTCAATATAAGTTAACAGAGTATTCCATATCGTTATTATTATTAATATTTTTTTTTTTTTTTTTTTAATTAACGTCGCCATGTTTGTGCTCCCATGTGGTGCTAATCGACGACGGGGGTCTGCGGTGTGTTTGTAAACAAAGCACATGTAATTTTTACAGAGGTGCTTGTATCAATCGGCAGAGACTAGGATTCGAACCCGGGTCACCGGCGCGGGAATCCGACACTCTACCGACTGAGCCGCCGCAGGCCCCATTATTAATATTATTATGCGACCAGCCATACCATCGGTAAATAAATTTTCGTTATTTTTCTTTCCAGGAGTTTTTAAATTTTTTAAAGGTGTCGATAAAATTTTAGCTTTAAACTTTGCAGAATACAAGACATGCGAATTCGCATAAGTCGTTAATTGTAATTCCTATGACAAATAATTAGTGTTCGGACTGTACAGTAAGTCGCATAATAATGATCGGCATGCGACATTTATTAAGATATAGATAATGTAAGTACCTATGATTACGTTTAATCCATGTTCTACACAAATCTAGCCAGGACGATATGCTGGTTTTGATGTCTTCGTCAGTCACATTCTGATGATTCAATTTTATGGCATCTATTTTAAGAGAAATTAACTATTATTTAAATATTTTATTTGTAGTTTCAAAAAATTGAATTGAAATTAGATTGATGATAATATTGTAATCATCAATAATGTAATTTCTGTTACTTTAGTCAGTTATACAAATTAATTATTTATTTGTAAAAAATATAATTTAAAAAATCTGTAAGTGAGCAACAAGTTGAAACTACATTCAGTTACAAAATTTGTGTTGTTACAAATTTACGTTATAACTTTTAAAATGCAATATAAATACTTGATTAAGAGGGGATATCGGAGCTATAATTATTGATTCATACACAACATTTTACATTATTTAAATTCATTTTCAGCCTTTACTGATATTATCGCTGTGAACAGTTTATAATGACTTGAAGAGAAGTGGATAACTTTTGGCATTGTTTAAATGAAAAATAAATAAGAACATTTAAAATACTAAAATTTTGGTAACTATATAATTCTACATAAGCGCCGACATCCCCTTATAAAATATTTATACTTCCATCAAAATAGATCTGTCCAATATTCGGTTGATAAATCAATGTATTTTACGTGAGGTATGTAAAGGGTTCAATTAAATTTTAATTGAATTATAAACAAGGGAATTATAATGATATTTTATGCGGTTATATATGTATATATATATATATATATATATATATATATATATATATATATATATATATATATATATGGGTGGTTCTCTGACAAATCGTGCGCGAAAAAAAATTTACCTTTTTATTGATTTGCACTATAAAAAGGTATCTCCATGAATTTTTTGGTGGTCGAGGCATTGATCGAACTCTCAGAATCAGCATTTTAAGGTTTAATTGGCATATAAGATAGTTAGAACATATATATATGACTTTGCAAGTATTTTTAATGCAAACTACAGAAAATTTTACAAAAAAAAGTATGTATACGTTTTTTGTGAAAAATGCTTCCCTGAGGAGTTATAAATTAATTTGTATGGCCAAAAAATGCAAAAAATGCTTAGATGGCCAAGTTTGACCCTCTGTAAGTCGGAAAATAATGATGGAAAAAATCTGAAAAAATTCAGGGATACTCATACATACTATAGGAACATAAAAAAAATATTTTTGGAAAATCCATTTTTTTTCGCGCACGATTTGATATATATATATATATGGGTGGTTCTCTGACAAATCGTGCGCGAAAAAAATGGATTTTCCAAAAATATATATATATATATATTTATATATATATCTCTCTCAAACCTCCGAGTCTGATGCTGTACGCATATTTGAATTTTATCTCGTGAGCAGCTGCGCTGAGTAAACAGAAGACAAATTAGGCCACAGCACACTCGAAAAAGAATATAAGTTCTCGAGTGTCGCACTCGAGAGTAAAAGGGTTGACTTTTTTCGGAAAATCGAGTGGATTTTCGATGATAAATACCGAGATCATTAAGATACTGCACCTAGCTTTTTCGACTTATGACGACGTTCATGTATATAGTAATGTAAAATACAAAAAATTTGTATATAGTAATATAAAATACAAAAATGCACAAAAATTTTCATGTCCCTGCGTTTAACTAGTTATGAAAAATTGACATATTTTCTAGTTTAAAAATTGAAATTCTCAAAACTGCTTCACCGTAGACACATGAAACTTTCACCCTGCGGTGAACTAGTTATAAGAATTTCAATTTTTAAAACTTAAAATTTGTTAATTATGGAATTTTTCAAAACTGGTTCACTGTACTCACATGAAATTTTATGTGCAAGTCCTCTTAGTCTATTCTAGCATGAATCTATTGATTGATCACTTATCACTAAGCCACAGGTATACTTTAGTCGAAAAGCCTTGCGCCAAAACTGAGATTTCAGTGCAAAGTACACTTTGACTTGGTGATAAGTGACCAGTCAATAGATTCATGCTAGAATAGACTAAGAGGACTTGCACATAAAATTTCAATACCCTTTGGTGAACCAGTTTTGAGAAATTCCATTATTATTAAATATTATGTTTTAAAAGTTGACAATCTCAAAACTGGTTCATCGCAGGGACATGAAACTTTATGTGCAATGCCTTTTTAGTACAATCTGTTGTATATCTATTATTATGTCACTTTTCACCAAGCCAAAGGTGTATATCAATCCAATACCCTTGCGCCAAAATAGTCATTTGCGTGTAAGGTACATTTTTGGCTTGGTGATATGTGACCGAATAATAGGTACTGAGCTGAATAAACTTAAAGGACTTGCTCATAAAATTTTATGTCCCTACGGTGAACCAGTTTTTGGAATTTCAATTTAAAAAAAAATAACTTTTTAAATACAGTTTCTAATGTTTCAAAATGTTTTCAAGGATATATCTTGAAAAATTTATAAAAATCAAAAAATGTAGTATGCGCAGGGATCATTTTCTGTCCAAACAGTACTTTTCGATGAACTAGTTCATCAGAGAACCTGTATGTCTCAACTATTACATTAAATTTGACCAGAGCCACTTTAAGAAAGTAAATTGAAAACAAGGGTAAAATTTTAAAAACACAAGTAAAAAATCAGTCATACTTACAGCAGAGCTATTCAAATGATATATACTGGAGGATATATACTGGACTATATGTATTCCAATTGCCTGTACTACTATATATTTACAACTGCCACTGCATATACTATTATATATAACTACTTCTATAGCTGGAAGCTGAAAATAAAATGAAACATTACAACTTTGAAATTTATACACATGCAATAAGACATTCAATGAAACATATACGAGCAATATGAAATATAAATAGGAAGAAACGACTAAGAAAACTTTCTGAATACCATAGAGGAGAATAAACGTTAGCAGAGATCATAGAGCAAGATTTAAGAGAGAAAATTGGAAGTATAACTAATTTGATAAATTGTGGAAGTATAACAATTTAAAAAACTCAAGGCCGTAAAGGTATATTAGTTTACTTACAGCAGAGCTTCTATTCCAAGGAGAGATCTTTGTAGAAATATAAGGCACCGGTAAGTACTAACTACTGGGGATAGTCGGCTAACCGCTAACTACTGGAGATATTCGGCTACAAATTTGAAAATAATATTAAATATTTTAGATAAAGAACGCAGTAACAGCAAAATTGACTGGAATGTGACTATACAGCAGGCAAATTGTATGTGAAACCTACGTACACATTCACACACTACGTGTATATATATATATACACACACACACACACACACACACACACACACACACACACACACACACACACACACACACACACACACACACACACACACACACACACACACACACACACACACACACACACACACACACACACACACACACACATATACATATAAGTTACAAAAAGAAATGTTTAGCTGTCAAGAAAAAATTAGCTAGGGCAAAAATTCGCGACTCGTGAGTACAAAATAGGAAGAAAGCTAGGTGTTTAGAGTAGACAATAAGCGCAACAATTTCAACTACATTTATATAATAAAACACCACAAAAGCTTCAAAATAAATTAAAAATATTCTTACCGTATTCACAGCACTCAGCTTTAGAGGTCGATGATGACTGTTAATACAATGTATTGAAGAAATCCAGTAAATCATGGAAGAGTCCAATAAGAGAGCATGCGGTCATAAATCACAGCGTGAAGTATGAGTATAAGGCCATAAAGAAAGGGTCGGCAGACTTGTCCGGCAGTCCGACAACGGAATCGGCGACTTTTACAGTTACACCATAGATAAAATTTCGCAAGTTTTAGCGCCACCTATCGGGCGCCTCAAGTCGGCTCCAGACTTCAAAATTCGATAATTCGCGTCTCTCCGTATCTCTCAATTTTTACATTATTTGTTGTAAATAGTATTTCTTTACTAAGTTTAAAATACGTCTATATATTTAGTGGTATATCTATTCATATTTTACCATAGAAAATATCTCACGTGATGTGTATTTATACAGATCTTAAGATTTATTTGCTTACATAAAAAATCATTCCTATATTAATTTTACGAAGCCTTTTAGAAATCGTGTAGCCATCTTACGTGAAAGGTTTCTCAAATGGTTCGCGCATGTTTCGTCGAAAGGTTTCGGCATTGTTGTCGGAACCATTCGCGAAACCTTCCGGTGACTGGTTTTGTAAGATTTCACGAAGCTTTTCAACAATCTTGCAGCCACCTTTCGTGAAAGGTTTCTTAAATGGTTCGCGCATGTTGCGTCGAAAGGTTTCAGCATTGTTGTCGACACCATTCGAGAAACCTTCTGTAGACTGGTTTTGTAACATTTCACGAAGCTTTTTAGAAATCGTGTAGCCACCTTTCGTAAAAGGTTTCTTAAGTAGTTCGTGCAAGTTTCATTGAAAGGTTTCAACAATGTAGTCGGAACCATTCGCAAAACCTTCCGTTGACTACTTTTCTATCATTACATGAAGCTTTTTGAAATCTTGCAGCTACCTTTCATGAAAAGTTTCTTAAATGGTTTGCGCATGTTTCGTCGAAAGGTTTCAGCATTGTTGTCGGAACCATTCGCGAAACCTTCCGTTGACTGATTTTGTAAGATTTCACGAAGCTATCCAAAAATCTTACAGCCACCTTTCGTGAAAGGTTTCTTAAATGTTTCGCCGAAGTTTCGTTGAAAGGTTTCAGCAATATTGTCGGAACCATTCGAGAAATCTTCTGTATACTGGTTTTGTAACATTTCCCAAATCTTTTTAGAAATCCTGTAGCCACTTTTCGTAAACGGTTTCTTAAGTGGTTCGCGCAAGTTTCGTTGAAAGGTTTCAACAATGTTGTCGGAACCATTCGCAAAACCTTCCGTTAACTGGTTTTCTAACATTTCCCGAGGCTTTTTTGAAATCTTTCAGCTACCTTTCGTGAAAGGTATCTTAACCGGTTCGCGCAAGTTTATTTGAAAGGTTTTAGCAATGTGGTCGGAACCATTCGAGAAATCTTCCGTTGACTCGTTTTGTAAGATTTGACGAAGCATTTCTGAAATCTTGCATCAACCTTTCGTTGAACGTTTCTTGAATGGATCGCGGAAGTTTCGTTGAAAGCTTAAGGGGATGTCGGAGCTAAAATCGTGTATTTTCTTTTAGTGATTACTTTTAAAATATAGAATGCAGGGAAACCTTAAGAGCAGAGCACCGTAGTGCTTTTTATAATAAAGCTTTTGCATGCAAGATAAAGTTGATCTGATGAGTTATTTTTCTGATTAATTGGAAATACAATAGGGTGTTTACGCATTGAAACCTAACCTCAAAATTGTAATCATACCAAACTTTTGCTAATAACTTCTTTTAATGTAATTTTATAGTAAGATTTAGAGCTGAGCACCGTAGTGCTTATTATAATGAACCGATCTGTACAAGATAAAGTCAGTCGGACTTGTAGTTTTTACAAACAATTGGAAATACAAAATAGGTCGGACAGCAAAAGGGGGGGCGGGGCTCCGACATCCCCTTAAAGCAATGTTGCCGTAATGTTTCTAGAAACGTTCCATTGACTGCTTTCGTAAGATTTCAGGAAGCGTTTCCGAATTATTGCGATAATCTTTTGTGAAAGCTTTCTTGAAAGATTAGCGCAAGTGTCGTCCAAAGGTTGAATCCATGTTGTCGAAATCTTTTGAAAACTTCCGTTAACTGGTTCTAAAAGATTTTACGAAGCTTCTTTGAAATCTTGCAGCAACTTTTCGTGGAAGCTATCTTGCATAAATTGCGAAAATATCTTTGAAAGCTTAAAACAAAATTGGCTAGAAAAATGTGATTACTTTTACGTATTAATAACCTTGTTTGTAACAAAAATAAAAAAAAAATCCGAGCATTGGAGTTGAACCTCGGCGGAAAAGTCGCAGTAATAACGCTTTAACCACCACAGCCATCGTCTTCAACAGCAGATAAGGATCGAAAGTTGCATATCATCATCGCTCCCCCCCCCCAGCGGGGGTTTGGATTCTGATTAAGTTTAACTGGGTTTAAGCTCAAGTATAAGCTTAAGGTTTAGTTTAAGTTTAATATTTACAATGTAATAAATATCGTTCGTGCGACTCGCTAGATCTCGGCAATCTGCTACGCGGATCTGGCGATGACGACTGGAAAAAGGGGTACACTTTTGTCAGATTTCACGAAGCTTTTCAAAAATCGTGCAGTCACTTTTCGTAAAAGGTTTCTTAAATGGTTCGCGTAAGTTTTGTTGAAAAGTTTCAGCAATATTGTCAGAACCATTGGAGTAACCTTCTGTAGACTGGTTTATTAACATTTAACGAAGCTTTTCAGAAATCTTGCAGCCACCGTTCGTGAAAGGTCAGTTAGTTACTTGGTTCGCGCAAGTTTCGTTGAAAGGTTTCAGCAATGGTTTCGGAACCATTCGAGAAACCTTCCGTTGACTGGTTTTCTAACATTTCACGAAGCTTTCTTGATATCTTGCAGCTACCTTTCGTGAAAGGTTAGTTACATGGTTCGCGCAAGTTTCGTTGAAAGGTTTCAGCAATGGTTTCGGAACCATTCGAGAAACCTTCCGTTGACTGGATTTCTAACATTTCACAAAGCTTTCTTGAAATCTTGCAGTTACCTTTCGTGAACGGTTTCTCAAATAGTTCGCGCATATTTCGTCGAAAGGTTTCAGCATTGTTGTCGAAACCATTCGAGAAACCTTCTGTAGACTGGTTTTGTAACATTTCACGAATATTTTTAGAAATCCTGTAGCCACTTTTCATAAACGGTTTCTTAAGTGGTACGCGCAAGTTTCGTTGAAAGGTTTCAACAATGTTGTCGGAACCATTCGCAAAACCTTCCGTTAACTGGTTTTCTAACATTTCCCGAGGCTTTTTTGCAATCTTTCAGCTACCTTTCGTGAAAGGTATCTTAACCGGTTCGCGCAAGTTTCTTTGAAAGGTTTTAGCAATGTGGTCGGACCATTCGAGAAACCTTCTGTAGACTGGTTTTCTAACATTTCACGAAGCTTTCCAAAAATCTTGCAGCTACCTTTCGTGAACGGTTTCTCAAATGGTTCGCGCATGTTTCGTCGAAAGGTTTCAGCATTGTTGTCGAAACCATTCGAGAAACCTTCTGTTAACTGGTTTTCTAACATTTCCCGAAGCTTTTTTGAAATTTTTCAGCTACCTTTCGTGAAAGGTATCTGAACCGGTTCGCCTAAGTTTTGTTGAAAGGTTTCAGCAATGTTGTCGGAACCATTCGAGAAACCTTCTGTAGACTGGTTTTGTAACATTTCACGAAGCTTTTTGAAAGCTTGCAGCTACTTTTCGTGAAAGGTTTCTCAAATGGTTCGCGCGTGTTTCTTCGAAAGGATTCAGCATTGATGTCGGAACCATTCGCGAAACCTTCCGTTGACTGGTTTTGTAAGATTTCACGAAGTTTTCCAAAAATCTTGCAGCCACCTTTCGTGAAAGGTTTCTTAAATGGTTCGCGGAAGTTTTGTTGAAAGGTTTCAGCAATGTTGTCGGAACCATTCGAGAAACCTTCTGTAGACTGGTTTTGTAACATTTCACGAATATTTTTAGAAATCCTGTAGCCACTTTTCATAAACGGTTTCTTAAGTGGTACGCGCAAGTTTCGTTGAAAGGTTTCAACAATGTTGTCGGAACCATTCGCAAAACCTTCCGTTAACTGATTTTCTAACATTTCCCGAGGCTTTTTTGAAATCTTTCAGCTACCTTTCGTGAATGGTATCTTAACCGGTTCGCGCAAGTTTCTTTGAAAGGTTTTAGCAATGTGGTCGGACCATTCGAGAAACCTTCTGTAGGCTGGTTTTCTAACATTTCACGAAGCTTTCCAAAAATCTTGCAGCTACCTTTCGTGAACGGTTTCTCAAATGGTTCGCGCATGTTTCGTCGAAAGGTTTCAGCATAGTTGTCGACACCATTCGAGAAACCTTCTGTAGACTGGTTTTGTAACATTTCACGAATATTTTTAGAAATCCTGTAGCCACTTTTCATAAACGGTTTCTTAAGTGGTACGCGCAAGTTTCGTTGAAAGGTTTCAACAATGTTGTCGGAACCATTCGCAAAACCTTCCGTTAACTGGTTTTCTAACATTTCCCGAGGCTTTTTTGAAATCTTTCAGCTACCTTTCGTGAAAGGTATCTTAACCGGTTCGCGCAAGTTTCTTTGAAAGGTTTTAGCAATGTGGTCGGACCATTCGAGAAACCTTCTGTAGACTGGTTTTCTAACATTTCACGAAGCTTTCCAAAAATCTTGCAGCTACCTTTCGTGAACGGTTTCTCAAATGGTTCGCGCATGTTTCGTCAAAAGGTTTCAGCATTGTTGTCGAAACCATTCGAGAAACCTTCTGTTAACTGGTTTTCTAACATTTCCCGAAGCTTTTTTGAAATTTTTCAGCTACCTTTCGTGAAAGGTATCTGAACCGGTTCGCCTAAGTTTTGTTGAAAGGTTTCAGCAATGTTGTCGGAACCATTCGAGAAACCTTCTGTAGACTGGTTTCGTAACATTTCCCGAAGCTTTTTTGAAATTTTTCAGCTACCTTTCGTGAAAGGTATCTGAACCGGTTCGCCTAAGTTTTGTTGAAAGGTTTCAGCAATGTTGTCGGAACCATTCGAGAAACCTTCTGTAGACTGGTTTTGTAACATTTCACGAAGCTTTTTGAAAGCTTGCAGCTACTTTTCGTGAAAGGTTTCTCAAATGGTTCGCGCGTGTTTCTTCGAAAGGATTCAGCATTGATGTCGGAACCATTCGCGAAACCTTCCGTTGACTGGTTTTGTAAGATTTCACGAAGTTTTCCAAAAATCTTGCAGCCACCTTTCGTGAAAGGTTTCTTAAATGGAAGCTATCTTGCATAAATTGCGAAAATATCTTTGAAAGCTTAAAACAAAATTGGCTAGAAAAATGTGATTACTTTTACGTATTAATAACCTTGTTTGTAACAAAAATAAAAAAAAAATCCGAGCATTGGAGTTGAACCTCGGCGGAAAAGTCGCAGTAATAACGCTTTAACCACCACAGCCATCGTCTTCAACAGCAGATAAGGATCGAAAGTTGCATATCATCATCGCTCCCCCCCCCCCAGCGGGGGTTTGGATACCTTTCGTGAAAGGTATCTGAACCGGTTCGCCTAAGTTTTGTTGAAAGGTTTCAGCAATGTTGTCGGAACCATTCGAGAAACCTTCTGTAGACTGGTTTCGTAACATTTCCCGAAGCTTTTTTGAAATTTTTCAGCTACCTTTCGTGAAAGGTATCTGAACCGGTTCGCCTAAGTTTTGTTGAAAGGTTTCAGCAATGTTGTCGGAACCATTCGAGAAACCTTCTGTAGACTGGTTTTGTAACATTTCACGAAGCTTTTTGAAAGCTTGCAGCTACTTTTCGTGAAAGGTTTCTCAAATGGTTCGCGCGTGTTTCTTCGAAAGGATTCAGCATTGATGTCGGAACCATTCGCGAAACCTTCCGTTGACTGGTTTTGTAAGATTTCACGAAGTTTTCCAAAAATCTTGCAGCCACCTTTCGTGAAAGGTTTCTTAAATGGAAGCTATCTTGCATAAATTGCGAAAATATCTTTGAAAGCTTAAAACAAAATTGGCTAGAAAAATGTGATTACTTTTACGTATTAATAACCTTGTTTGTAACAAAAATAAAAAAAAAATCCGAGCATTGGAGTTGAACCTCGGCGGAAAAGTCGCAGTAATAACGCTTTAACCACCACAGCCATCGTCTTCAACAGCAGATAAGGATCGAAAGTTGCATATCATCATCGCTCCCCCCCCCCCCAGCGGGGGTTTGGATACCTTTCGTGAAAGGTATCTGAACCGGTTCGCCTAAGTTTTGTTGAAAGGTTTCAGCAATGTTGTCGGAACCATTCGAGAAACCTTCTGTAGACTGGTTTCGTAACATTTCCCGAAGCTTTTTTGAAATTTTTCAGCTACCTTTCGTGAAAGGTATCTGAACCGGTTCGCCTAAGTTTTGTTGAAAGGTTTCAGCAATGTTGTCGGAACCATTCGAGAAACCTTCTGTAGACTGGTTTTGTAAGATTTCACGAAGTTTTCCAAAAATCTTGCAGCCACCTTTCGTGAAAGGTTTCTTAAATGGTTCGCGGAAGTTTTGTTGAAAGGTTTCAGCAATGTTGTCGGAACCATTCGTGAAACCTTTTATATTTTGATTACTGAAATTTTCTTTGTAACCTTTAGGTAACCTTTCTGTATCCTTTCACGGAAACTTTTCACGCAACCTTTTAGAAAGTTTATGGAAGGTTTTTGCAACCTGGCAGCAAACTTCCACTGAAACATTTTACTAAATCTTTTATTGAAACTTTTCTTGCCGTGTGGGTATGTTGTCCATATCCTTGTTCACACAATCACGCCATTTCTCTCTATTCTTTGCAAAGTTAGACCAGTTTTCCGCATAGTGACCTATTTCTCGCAAGTTGGCCCTGAGATTGTCATGCCACCTTCGTCTCGGTCTACCCGCAGGCCCTGCGCCTTCTGGTTTTCCTACTAGTACTCTAAGTGCTGTCCTATCGTTTTCGATCCTCGCTACATGCCCGGCCTATCCCAGTATTGTGCTAAATAGGCATTTTAATCATATTTTAGCATAATTTGACTGTTATTTTTATTTTTAGCAAGAAATAACGCTTGATTGTCATTTCGAACTTGTAGGGGTTCTTTTGTACTAAAAATAGCATTTCCATGAATTTTTTGATAGTCGACCAAATGATCGACCTCTCCATTTTCAACTTTTAACTTTTGAAATGGACTAAATCCATGTAATAAAGGGTCATATACCCTTGAAAATATTAAATTAAATTTGTATTATTAAATTATTATTAAATTAAATTAAAAATTAAGAAAATTTACATAAGAAAAGTACAGATTCAATTTGTGCGTAATATTGAGCTAAAAATCATTCAAAACAGCTCCAAAATGCAAAAAATGCTAAAATTACCGTCTTTGACCCACTGTAACTCGAACATACTTGGTCAAAAAAATCTGAAAAAATTCACAGATACTTATAAGAACCTTATATACATGTTAAAATTCGTTAAAGAAAATTCTTTTTGTCTTCGATTTCACAGACAATCGCGCATATATATAAAAGGTTCATTCATTTGAAAAAAAATTTTACTGCTATAGTTAAATAGTTTAATATTTTTTATAGCACTGTGTGACCTAAACCCGCACTTAGGCCACGTTTATCCGTCACCTAAGTGGCGCTTTATTACACAGTGTAATAATGAATTCACATAGGCCACAGATCCGTAGTATCCTATAATAAAGACTAAAAACACTCAAAATAAACGTTTTCGTTTATAATAATAGAAAGAAGAAGTAGTAAACCTGGTAAATACGCATGCCAAGTATCAGAGAATAATTATAAATTCTTAAAATAATGCTTCAAATTAAGAGGTTAGTTTAACTGATTGTATATGACAATTTGGCGCGTTTTTTGAATATTAAATCTGGAATTCAATTTAAAATTCAGTATTAATTTTTTTTTCATTATTAATATTATAAATTTATTAAAATTTAATTTAAATAATTTCAAGATACCGTAAATAAATATATTCAAATTAACTGTTAACAATAAACATTTATTATTTTTTCAAAAAACAAAATATCTTATTTATATAAGTTTCTATTCAAACAATGTATAAAGGTTGACATTGATTATTAATTAACTAATGAATTTTGGGTATATAATAATTAGTTTATACGATTCGTAATTTCCTTAATTTATTTTTTATGTTTTTTGGATTATATTTTTATTTTATTCATGCGGGGGGGGGGTCCGCCCCCTCCCCCTGAACCCCCCCTGGACCCCCGTCTCCACGCCCGGCTCACCCCCGCACCCTACACCCTCCCCTATGTCGATGGCGGGTTTATGTCACTCGTGCTACAAAATAGTATACGATACTCGTGACCTAAGTAGCCATAATTGCACGGCGCGACGGTATCGCCCTCGCTACGCTCGGGCGCTAACTACGCGCCGTGCATTTATGGGCTACTTAGGTCACATGTATCGTAATATACTATCTACCCATTTTTCTCCTGCAGTTAGTAATAAAATCATTAAAAAATTTAATTGAAGATTCCTTATAGGAATACGAAGGGCGTATAGGGCGATTTTTATGAAACATGTATTTATTACAGATAAAAAATTATAGCAGTGAGGCGCCGATAAAGTAGGAGTCGGTTTGTTTTTCTACATCATATATAAAAGAATAATCTGCAGAAGAGATTCATATTTTTTCATAAAAACGATATATGCTTCGATTTAGAAACTGTTTTCCATGTCAATCATGCATTAATATTATTGTATAATGAAATTAACAAGTCACTTCATAATAAAATTATGTTAATATTCCACAAGATTCTCTAAATGTAAAGTCTAATAAATAAAAAGAACAAAAAGTATTATCATTATATCATGAGAAAAATTCTTGAATATAAACTTCACAAGAAAAAATTAAAGAACAAGGTTGTAGGTACTATTTTATCAGCAATCCTAAAAAAGACAGAATTTTAATATAAAGTAAAGATATTTTACCAACACAAAACACTAATTCTTTAAACAATATATAGCTAAATACATTATATAGTTTTTGTACCACATGCACGATTTTCGCGCTTTTTTGTGCATATAAAGCGGACAAAGAGTCGCCGTTTTCCGACCGGCGACAAAAAAGTTACTTTACCGCCTATTGTAGCGGGCGCAAAAGTAACCTCAAAAGGCGTGAGAATGGCTTCAATAATCAATTTTCAACTTATTTATACATATATTTTGCATATGCATGCGCGTGCGTGTTCGAAATGGGTACGTTGGAATTTAAGTTATATTTCAAATAAAAAATAAATAACATTGATGATATTATCTTATCTTTGTTTTGCTTGAAAAATTTTAATATACAATAATAGTTATCTCTATACGTGCATGTATGTATATAATCTTTATGTTTGTATATATGTGTGTGTGTGTGTGTGTGTGTGTGTGTGTGTGTGTGTGTGTGTGTGTGCGTGTGCGTGTGCGTGTGTGCGTGTGCGTGTGTGTGTGTGTGTGTGAGATAGAGTATATGCGTGTGTGTGCGTATAAAAATCAATGTACGTGTAGGTATACACATTTTCATTCTAATACTTTCACCGTGTCGAAAAACGGCCACATTTGGTTCCGCTCGATAGACACGAAATACCGCGAAAATCAATACGTATGTCACAAAAAATACGGTGTGCAACATGAGCGAGAGGCTTTTTCTCGCCCTTGGTATACAATATACTATTTACGTAAAATTATAATCAAATAATGTTTAAAAAATGAAACTAAGTAAATTTTTTTAAATAAACAATTCTATGTAGAATATTTTAGAATTTATGTACGTTTTATAAAATCATAATCCTTATAAATTGACTACAATTGCCACAAAATTAAATTAAGCGTTCTTGGTCCTCGTTTAAAATTAGGTCTACTAACTTAATAAAACAATAATGCCTTTGTAGAATCAATAGACAGCCCCAAATAGTCACGGTTTTATTACATAATTCACTAACAAATTATATTTATAATTAATACATGAAAACAACGATCTTGACATATTTCTATCCGATTATAAAATTGAAGAAGCTAATCGAAGCCATATTTCTGCAAGGTCAAACGTGAGCAATGAGCAAGAAATATTTCTTTTAACAATGGTAAATAATCATGTTGCTTCGTTCTGTATAATTATTGTAAACAAAAATAGAAAAACAACTTTATGCGCCACTTCTGTAATTACACTTCGAGTTGAAAATAATAATGGAACACTGTGTATGACTCGAGACACTACACGGAACGTGTTAATAAATGTTTCATTAAAAATTAGACATTAAATTCTTGCTTCTTTGAATCAGTTAACGCGAAATCAACGCTTCGAGGACTTATAAGAGCAACGTCTATTAATGCGAGAAACCCTAAACATATAGATTTGAGTAAATCCGGGGCCAATAAAAATAAAAAAAGAATCCGGAAATGAGTGCAAAAAGCACCGAGAGAAGTTTAGTGTAGGAAATAGTCAGTACGGGATTAATCATCCCCAGGGTCAGTAGACTCCAAGTGGCGGTGCGTTGTTATTCAATGTCAAGCATTTGGGTCATTGTTGTATTTGTGTGCTGTACTTGTGCGTCTGCTGCAAGCAGCGCAAACGAAGCGCCGAGATGGGAGCGAGAAACAAAGAGTCCTTGTGAATTTTCGCATCGCCACAGAAGCCAGGAGTCACGAACTTCGTATTTTTGCTCAAATTTAGAGCTGCGTCATTCGTAATATAGCAGAGGAGTTTTGCAATCATGCATTAGCGTGGACATTTTTCGATTTACAAGTCATCGATTTTTCTGTTTTCTTTTTTCCTCATATATAGGCGTTCTTTCGTGAGATGGTTCTCAAAATTTTATTTTGTTTATAATCTTTTGAAATTTTTTTTAATCAAAGTAATTATATCCAAACCCTTATATTTAGGATATTTATAACATTTGAAAAAAAGACACCTCAAATGAATTTTATTACCGAGAATTTTAAATTATGATTTTTAACTCCGTGATAAAGCAGTAAAATGTACTCTCTGACTCTAATTAATAATAGTGGCGATGACTTATATTGGCTACGAGGGTAGTTCAATAAGTCTTTAGAATAAAGTATAAAAACAATTTTTTTTGGGTAAATTTTTTTTTATTTTTCAACATAATCTCCTTGGAGCTCTAGCTATACACTTGGTCAATCGCTTTTTAAGTTTTTTTAATCCTTCAGAAAAGTGCGTTTTCGGAAGTTCCTCAAAATAAGCACTTACAGAGGCAATGACATCTTCGTTGTCCGTAAATCTCTGTCCACCGAGCCATTTTTTCAAGTTTGGAAATAAGAAAAAGTCACTGGGGGCTAAATCTGGTGAATACGGTGGATGTTCGACCAATTCGAATTTTAGTTCTTCAATTTTAGCCATTTAAACGAAGCATGTGTGAACTCGGGCGTTGTCGTGATGAAAGAGAATTTTTTTTCTCGCCAAATGTGGTCGTTTTTTTTTAATTTCTTCTTTCAGCTGCTCTAATAATGATGCATAATACTCACCAGTAATTGTTTTACCCTTTTCCAAGTAGTCAATAAGTATAATTCCACGTGCATCCCAAAAAACCTGTTGGTCATTCTAAAGACTTATTTAACTACCCTCGTAGATAAAAATAGACTATATTTATATATTTATAAACACGAGCTTTTTATCAGTAAATTGGTTTATTTTTCAAAATATGCAAGTAAATGTTTATTTTGTGTACACAATTATGTGATAACTTAATTATCACAAAGCTTCCTGTATATGGACAATGAGGAAGTAAAAATAATAATATAATATCTAAGGTGATTTCACCAGTGAATGAACACTTATGCCCAATAAATGAACAGGTCACGTGACATTTTTGATTGCTTGAAAAAAAGGGTTTACAAAGTGTTATAAAGTTAAATACTGACATGGTCAAGCGTGGAATTCGGGGGGGGGGGGGGGCACGGTAGTAATTATTAAGACTTTCAAGAATATTCAGTTGCCGATCAGCGGGAACAAGTTTCTACTTTGCAAACTTGTTCGTCAAAGTGCTTGTTTACTGAACTATAAATAAGCTTACTACCTTTATACCGTTATTTAATAGCGTGTAACTGAATAATTGAACGTTCGTTTCGCTCCAGAAACTTCATATATTCTATCTCTAAGCGTTCTTTGAGTCTTATTACTTCATGAATTTTTTATACTTACAAATAAAAATTATAAAATTCACCCATTTATGCTTTTTTTAATTAAAAAAATTATACTTTAGCCAATTGTTGAAATGGTGTAAACTAGATAGAACGTATACGACTAAATATTATTCAGCTATTCATAAACATATACGATGATCTTTAAATTAAAATGTTTAATTACGTACGAATAACATCAAACGTGCATATTTACATAGGGGAGATTAAGTACGGACAACCATAATTATTTTGGCTGTATAACTTTTGAGTACCTAAATGAACATGAAAATTCTTTAATGAAATTTGTTATATGAATGAATCTTCTTGACGTAGTAAATTACTTTTGGTCGAATTGAATAATCTGACCCTGGCAGAAGTGTTCACCATTTTTTGGCCAAGCTTTGTAATAGTACAAAAAAAAGTTTTCTTAAAAACATGTTAAAAACATATTTTGGACCATTGGGAATCAAAATACACTATTTTTAGAAAAATGTTTATATGGATGTGCGTGTGTATGTGTGTGCGTGAGAGAGAGAGAGTGTATGTGTATGTATGTGTCCGTCTGTATCTTGAGTAATCCACGGTAAAAATTAATGTTTCAGAGCTATTTTTTTTTGTTTTTTAGGTTCTTTTATAGGTTAAAATTAATACAATCAAATCGAATAAAATTTTTTAAAAAAGCTTAAAATGAGTTATACCTTTTCCGACCCAAAATTATTGATAAGGTAATTTTACACGAAAACGTAATTTTTCTTTTAAATGGTTATATGTCGGAAATATGTCATGGAAATTTATTGAAAAAATTTGAGGTGATTAGGAATATGGAGAAGAAAATTCAGTAAAATTTTTGAGTCTTAATACTTTTCTGTTTTCGAGAAAAAAATAATGTTGCATAAAAATCGATTTTGTATATCGTACGATAACTTGAGTAAAACGGCATTATTCTCTTTGAAAATTTTCAGAAAGGTAGCTTTTAACTATCTCTTGGCTAAGTTATTTGCCCAGATCATGAGGACTTTTATTTTTCAAGATATTTGAGGTTATGATTTAAAAAAATAAATTTTTTGATTGCTTATATCTCGATAACGGCGCGGTAATATTTGCCAATTGGGGCTCATTTTTTCGAATTTTTAATGAAGATTCGGAAATAAAAAGAAATTTTAATATTCGTTGACTTGTTTTAGTTTTATAACGATTTTTTCTATTTTTCGATATTCTAAAATCAATGAGGTAAATTATTTTTGTATGTTAGAAATAATATGATCGTTTCAGTGTAAATGCATTTGAAAGAGCATACAATTACCTATCTTCTTTGACATTAAATTTTTTATAAGCTATCTTCCTTTTTTTGTTATACACGAAAACGTCTTTTCTTTAAACGGTGATATTTCCGAATCATATAAAGGAAAATCTTTAACATAAATTGAGCTGGAAAAGGTGGCTATCTACTGTATCTTGGCTGAGCTCTTAGCCCAGACTATAAGGTCTTTTATCTTTTAAAATATTTGAAGTTATATTTTTTTTAATTTTGATTGCTTCTATCTCGAGAAAGTTGTGATCATTTTGTATTAAACAATCGAATTCTTATTTGCTTTTTTTTATAAACATACGAAATCAGAAAAAATAAATAAAGATTTCTCGATTCGTTTTTGTTTTATAACGATTTTTCTATTTTAAAATCACATTAATATTAAAATTAAAAGTTTAATATTGGAACTATTTATTTTTATTTTTATAAAATCAACTGTATTTGCTTGAGAGTTGCTAATTGGGTGTTTTTGGAGTCGCAGATCACGCTAACACTAATACAAAATTCAAAATGGTAGACAAAATTTTTAATTTTTTTTGGTTAACGATATTGGATTTGTTATATTGATTTTTAAAATTCTATCAACAGATTAATATGTTTATTACAATTACATTCGTGGAAAGTGTAAATCAGTGTTTCGATATCGTTTCCACGCTACCATGAGGTAGATCTCTCAGCGTGTTTTTTTTTTAAGAAACATTAGATGTTTATTATATGTAATTTTGATGTAATTATTGCAAAAATAAAAAACTATTGTAAATTGCAAATATTTTATATGTCTTAAAATTTCATTTTGTCTAGTACTTAAGAGGATATTATAATTTCTCGACCAACAATTCGACCATGTTCAGAGATTTTTGTTATGATAAAATAATACTAAAAAGTTTTAAACTTTCCCAAGTATATTTTAATTTTAGTACCCTTAAGGTGGTTATGCCGTTGTTATTTGACCATTAGAAAAGTAATTATATAAAAGGCTGGTAAAGATTCTACAATTTAAATAATAAAATATATTAAAGAAGAGTGCGTACTGAAATGGAAAAAAAAATATTTCAACAAAATCGTGACAAGAAGCATAAATATTGTCAATTTAAAAGAAAAGTCTACTTAAAAAAGAATTTTCTTTATTTTTCAATCAATTTTAATATATCGGGGCTTATTTTCTTCTTTAAACATTGGTCTATAAATTCACCGTTATAAAAAATTATATTTTTTTTATCCTTAAGTAGAAAATTTATTTATATGTAAAATCGTTTTTTACGTAAAAACTTATAAACAATTATTCTTTTCTCCTAAAAGATAAATTAATCTATAATTTTTTAACGGTGAATTTGTAGGCAAATGTTTAGAGAATAAAATAAGCCTTGAAATATTAAAATTAATTGTAAAATAAAGAAAATATTTACGCTTCTGACGTCACGCTTTTGTTGAAATAGTTTGTTTCCATTTCGATGGCACCCTTCTTTAATACACTTTATTATTTAAATTGTAGAATCTTTCAAAGCTTTTTATATAATTTGTTTTTCTAATGGTGAATTAAAAATCGCACAACTACCTTAAAGATTAAGAAAAAATTTGAAATTCTTTTTTTTAACCAGTATCCGCTCGTCAAAATGATGCATTGGTGGCAGACGTGATCCTAGTCGACTAGAATAACTAATACAGAAAAACAAAGATTATCATTTTCTACGAGTATAGGAATCGCATGAACTAGGTAAAACGATTTTGGGCAACAATTTTCAAATAGGCGGCTTTTGAAAGTCAAAAGTACCGAAAATAGCTCTATTTATTCATTTAATTGATTTTAAAAAGTGAAAAAATAGTGGCCATTCATTATAATCCTAGTTAATGCGATAGCTGCTAATGTGTAGAATAACATTAAAATTATTGACCGATTTGTCGAGTAGTTGCCTTTTTATCACGTCCGCCACTCAAAAAAAGTCGTTTCGAGAAGTTTACGCGCGCTGCATGTACGCGCTATACTATACTGCCGCCGTAAGCAAGAAGGTCTGTAACTTCAAAATGTCACTTTCGCCGCAATTTTTATATGAAATTTGAAAGCCTGCCGTTTTCTATTAAATTAATCATTTTTATCAAAGTGAATTTTTTTTGTATATAATTATTAATGATCTAAACAAGAAGACATTTAAAAAACGAGTACAATTATGATTTCATTAAAAAAATGTTAGTTACGGCTTTTTGGTTATGAAATTAGAGGGCGACCATAAGCAAGAAAGCCGTTAAACCAACATAAACGATAATTTTTTTACTATGCATAAACTAATAAGTTAGAATATTGAAAATACTGTTATTAATAGTGGAACTGATTGAGCTTTATACAGAAAATAATAAAACTATTTTTTTATTAATTAAAAATATGCTAAAAATAATTATTAATGCATATTTTTTTAACAGGATTTATATTATTTCAACAGTTTTATTTAATATTTGCGTAAATAAAATATACATTTTAATGCTTTAACGTAAAGATTTCTAATATTAATAAAACATTATTTATTGTTTGCCAAGTTTTGCCTAAAAGAATGACGATTATTTGGCATTAAAGGGAGAAATGTTTTCACCATAAGATTTTTCACATCTTCGTCGATTCCGCAAGGTTTTTCTAAGGCATCAGGTTTTTTTGTTATGTTCTTCATCCCCTTTACTGATAAAAAATCGAGCTTGTAAGAGTCACCATTGAAAGAGGTTTTATACGTCAACGTCATTAACCCTCGTTCGGAAATGATTTGAACCATGTTTCCAAGTAATGGTTTTGGATTGTTTAATTTTAGATTGTTCGTCCTTTGCACAGAATGACCGTCTAGCCAGTTATAAAAATCAGTATGCTCCATGGCTTTTGTGATGGTGTGAGTATTCGCACCTTTGACTGCATCGCAAAAATCATTGATGTCATACGTTCTTTTCTGTTTTTTTAATGATTTTTCTACCTGATGCTGAAAACTATCAGCACTCATAAATGTATGACCTGGTTCAAAATAGTTAAATTCAATGGTATCAGATGATATTTCATTAGAATTAATAATGTGAACAAGATACGTTAAGAAACACCAATTTTTGTTTTGGGCAGTACAATTATCGAGCCACAAAATGATTTTCTTAGAATCTCTGTGATGTAAGAAAAAAGCATTATACGCAGAAATCAGATCCTCTTTGCGCCTACCCGAAATACCCTCACGCCATAAAACTGCAAAAGTATTTTTTTTATTTGATCCTACGAGAACGAAACTTTCGTTGTAAAGAGAAATTCTTTTTGTAAATAAAACAACTTTGAAAGTATCAATTCTGGGGAGCATAATAACTTTTTGCAAATCAACGGAACAACAAATGACACCATCTGGAAGTGACTGATCTGCGTATTCGCGGTATTTCTCGCGTCTGAGCTTAGCTTTGTCGATATGAGTTTTCCGAGTCGTACAGGCATCGCAATCTGCATCAAGATTCGTCTCATTGTGTTGAGAATTGTGCAATTTAAATGTCTCACATTTTTCGCACTCTTCATGCCCTAACTTTGTAAAACTAATATTCATTTCCTTCAAGCATCTACTGTAAATACTAATCGAAATCGTCAGCTCCTTATGTTCTTGACAAAAATCTTCATACATACTAGTAATTGAAAGTAATTCTGTGTTAATTTTGTGTTTCGATGGTTGACGGCCACGATTATCGGCAAGGGGAGTGATTTCTTGCTTATCCGAGCCGCGCACGATGCGCAATATCATCTTGTCGTTATTTGCTTTCAAACCCAATGTCGTGAGAAAAAAAATTCTACAAACTCGTGTTAATTCACCGGTGTTTTTTCTAAAATGATACTTTATAGACATCATTCGAATTCGTTTAGGGGATCTAGATGGTTTGGCCGGATCTTCACGAACACACATACTTAGAATAAACATATGTTTACCATTATAATCAAAATTCCAATATTCCTTGTTAATAGCTTTTCGTATTTCTTCGTCGAAATTCTCAGAACATTTTAATCGGCACTTTGAAGCATTGCAACTCTCTCGAACTGCATGATTTTCGGCAACTCTATCGCATTTTGCTTCTAACGTTTCTCTTGGAGCATTTGCTTTTCGTTTTCTGATCGTGAAAAAATATACGCTGATAATCTTAAATTAACCTCGATATCCACGAAATCTCTTTGTAAACAATAAAATAAAGCTATTTAATATTTAATTTAAAAAATTATTTAAAATAACAGTTTAAATTAAACATAAATAAATTACCAATCACATCTTGCGAACTAGCTGCAGTTTCACCATTTTTCCGTTTAACTTTTATAAATCCGTTTTCATTGACATAACAATTTATTAAATCGATTGGTTCCAACGTTATACTTTCGTTCATGATAAATAAAATTGATTATCACTAAATTGATGTCTTTCGATAATTATAATTATTGCAGGAATTAAAATCAAATCGTCGTTGTTTACTTTTCATAAACAAGAAAGGCGTAAAATCAATTGTTCATAACCAAAAAAGACGTAATCGTCGTACCGTAAACAAGAAAATCGCGACTTCATGAAGTTTACGTCGTTCTTGTTTATCATCGTATCTTTACGGCGTTTTTGTTTATGAAAATACCAAATATCACCAAAACCGTAACATTAAATATTGTGATTTTGCACAAAATATTACATTTTTACCTCATTTTCTATTTTATTATTATAGATATGGTACATATGTGTAAGAATAATCAAACATCTCATTTTTTAATTTTTTGAAGTTACAGACCTTGCTTCCGACGACAGTATAAACTTCACTCTAGATCCTTTTAGACACCAATAATCAATCTGTAACTTTGAGAATATATTCTCCTTTTTAATTAATACCCATTAATTGAAGTAAAAAAAATGGATTTTCAGGTAGGGTATAGGCACTAGTAGTTAGCCATCTAAGGAAAAACTTGTATTCAAGCTATTGCAAAAAATTCAGAAAAATCTTTGTTTATAAATTAGCGGTTCTATTACACTTTAAATGTATTCTAGTTTTTGATAAAATGTTTATTTTTGCTTAAAATATTTACAGGATTATTATATGTGTTTTAATAAAATATGACGAAAGCTCTAGTAGTCGGCCATCGGAATCTAGTACTCAGCCGCTTTATCGCTAGTAGTCGGCCATAGGACAATTTAAGGCAATACATACATCGCGCTTTTAAAACATTGTTTATTATTTTTAATAGTTCTATGATTTAAGTTTAGCTATAGAAAATTGAATAAATATTAAATGAATGAAATTAAATATTAATTAATCGTAATGATCATTACAATTAAAAGTGGCTTTGGACATGGGTTATCGACCAGGCCCGGTCGACAACTAAAATTCATCAAAAATTAAAAAAATTGTATTAACAAAGATATATCGAAAAAAGTTATTATTAATGGTTCTTAAACTGTTTTAATGTCAAAATTAAATGTTTAAATGGCATAGATCATTAAAAGATTATTAATCTTGCTATATTTTATCTACGGGTATATTTTTTTTTTAAAAATAGCCAAAGTGTCCGACTACTGGGGGGTGGCCGACTACTAGTGTCTCTACCCTAGTATCCCCTCATTAAAGCGTTTGCACTCTGTTCTATTTGAATATACGCGTAGCTGTAAACTTCACTCTAATAGGACCTTTTAAACATCGAATATCAATCTATAACTTTGGAAACATATTCTACACGTAAATAGCTACTGATTTATTAGTCCAATAGCCATGGGTGTCCATACTGGGATAGGTGTCATACTGGGGGACTATCGCCTACCAGGTTTGAGCAAAAATCAAAAATAGTTAAAAAATTAACATACTTTCTTTGTTGAAAATTAATAACTGACAATTGTGTGTGCTACAAAAATAAACATAATAAGCGTAGATGGTACAAACAAATATTTGTTGACTTTTTACTGCACATGAGAATATTATTTGAAAAGTAATACAAAAGTCTTATTTGACACATTTGAAATTTTTTACTTCTAAAAAGAAATGCTATATTTTAAAATTAGCAAAGATATTTTATCAGAGGATAAAATAGAACATATTACGAATTCGTCTTTAAGAGTGTGTATTTGTGTATTTGCCCTAGGTTGAAAATGGCCACTATTTGTCCTGAATAGCGAGACCATAATTACACTTTTTCCTGCAAGTGCGGGAAAAAAGTGACTTCCAACAATAGTCCAAATTCCTTTATTTCATCAAGTTCTATCAATAACCCTGATTTTCGATTTTCTTTTACCAGTCCATTAGTCCCGCGCTCCAAGTCAAAAAGTGGCCACAGTTGAGATAGGCTTATATGTAACTCGAGAAAAAAATCGATTTTTCCGACTGGTGATACTGCCCTCGCTTCGCTTCGCTCGCTCGGGCAGTAAACTCACCACTACCATTTCCTGAAATGTCTCTTAGTCCTAAATCGCGCAGAGAAAGCCGTTAATCAATTGTTCCCGACGTGCATGACGTCGGATTGAAACTCTGCGTATTGAAGCCGCTGCGTAGGCTCGCGTGCACAGCGATTTTATTGGATCGCCGGGGGCCGCTTTTACTCTTCGTAAGTCGTGATCGACTTGTAAAAGGAGAGGCTACGAGTAGCTGCGTAGGAACGTGGCGAGAAGGCGAAGATGTTTTTCTCGTGCTCGGAGGGACACAGAGACGGGTTGCCCGGAACGGTATACGCCTGAAGAAGAGCGGGCCAGATACGGAGTTTCGGTGCGGCTGACGTGCACGTGGTGACGTCAACCTAGGCGCGAACGATTTGAGGTTTTAGTAGGTTTTCTCATCGTAAGAAAGATACGTGAGTTTTTCCTGCGTAACTGGTTTATGCCAGGGCGAATGCGGGAATAGTAAACGCGTTGTTTGCAAGCTGTACATCTATAAGAGCGGGGTATAAGTTGAGAACTGCGTTTCGATTATAGGACGAGCGGCCGACGCGCGCGGATGTCGGAAAAAGTAGAGGCCTTTGTTCGACGAGCGCACGAAGTGGTGACTCAATCTATGACTTCGCGGGGACAAATAAACATTCGTGTCCGAAGTTGGATTTCGAGTGCCTGCGTCTGGTAAGACCCAGGGCAGAGTCGAACCGGTACACTACGCGAGAATAGCGCGCGCGCGCGCTGGGTTTGGGTCGACGAGCGGACCCCGTTTTTATGACGGTCCAGATTAGCGCGAGGCCAGCGCTGAAGCGAGGCGCTTGAATTACTTAAGCGCTTCGTCTATAGATTGAGTGTGAGTGAGTGAACGATAATGCCGTGCACATGTTGTGCGACAAGTGCATGAAGAGAGGGAAAAAGGGCGGCCTTTTCCGTCGATCGACGATGAGCGGGAGGACCGGCGGGTTGATCGGCTACGAGGGTGGCTGCAGCGCAGGCAGTCAAGTTTTGGACACCGAGTTGTGCGCTTCGAGTGTCTCAAACATTGAATTTATGTAAACGTATTCTAAGTTACGTTTTCGTGCGTGCGTATAAATATTTTAAATACTTGCGGGCGCAGTCGCGCTATTATTATTCTTTGTACGATCATACAAGTCTAGCAAATATACCAAAATTCAATTTACTCTTGTTCAATTATTTAAATTATTTCCTTATTTAATATTAACATTTTGAATTGTTTTAACGCGTACAATATTCGATAGCAGTAGCTACATCAATAATTAATAAAAAGAACAAAGTCGCTCCTTCTTGACTTGATGACGTATAGCGTATTTTCCTATTAGCCGCGCGCAAACACGAGAGCCTGACGCCTGCACAATGCACATTGCACATGCATGAGCTGGTCAGCCACCTATCCGCCTATCCGCCTAGCAAAGTATAAAGGCGAAGAACGGGCAACCTCAAAGGCGAACGAGCGCCGCGGACTATACGGGGCGTGTAGCGTATAGCGTGTGCAAGACTAAGGATTCCTCATGCAGCCGGTGCAGTGTAGCCACCAACCGCAGCCTATATAATGACATTAGCCGGCCCTGAGCTTATTGATTGATAAGAGGCTCACGGATGCGAGCTCTCTTCTTTTCCTTTATTTCCGTTTCCTATACTGCACTTTACGCGCCTGCACTTTATACGCCGCGACCCCTCTCCAAAGAAAGACAAAACATGCCGGCCGTTGACTTTTTCTTTTGATAATTACTTACAACGAGAGTTCGTCAATGAGCTTCTCTTACAATCGCTCCTAATTCTTATCCTGCAGATATAGCAACTATGCTTCAGCATAATTGCAATGCACTAGTTTAGTAAAACTTGATACTCTCGACAAAATAAAAATATCTGATCGAATTTCTTTGACATTTATTTTAAATAGTAGGTACAGCTTCACTGGATCGAACTGCACTTTCGCCAACCCCATTGAACAATTTCAACAAATTCAAACAAATTCGGTCAGATATTTATACCGTCGAGTATACTTCTATATTTTTCATCATATTACCTATACGGTTGCTGCTATTGATGATGGGCTATATTTTTAGGTACCAAAACACACCTCCCAAAATCTCGTTAAAAACGCTTTATCAAAGGTTCCGTGTTCTCCATCATATAAAACAATAAATATACATATCGATGAAGCAGTTATTTGAAAATAGCACGGAAAATCGCCGTTTTGCTAGTTGGCAAATAAATTAATGTAAACGATATAATATACGAGGTCTGTCCCAAAAATATCCGACCTACGTTCATATCTTCGCGCGGAGAGACTCAGGCGACCTCTGGAGGGTACGAACGTCACCAGCAACTCCTAACCTTCTCGTCAGTAGCCTGAGATACCGATGAAACGCCTTAGTTCCCGCGCAGCGTGTATTTGTTTACAACGACTTTTTTGCGTTCGTCGCAATTTGCTTATTGCTAAAAATGGCAGAACGAACCGAACAGCGAATTTGCATAAAATTTTGCTTTAATCTCGGTAAAAGTTGTGCGGAAACTATTGAAATGTTGCAAAAGGCCTTTAAAGATGAGTGTATGGGCAAAACACAAATAAAAGAGTGGTACAGGCGGCTCAAAAGTGGCCGCACATCTGTTGACAGTGATCCTCGTTCTGGTCGACCTTCGACGGGAACATCGTCGGATAATGTCGAGCGTGTGCGTGTCGCAGTTGAACAAGATCGTCGTTTGACTGTGAGAGAACTGGAAGATGAACTTGGAATACCAAAAAGTACTGTTTGGCGAATTTTAACCGAGAATTTGGGAATGACTCGTGTGTGTGCAAAATTCATCCCGAAACTGCTCTCAGACCAGCCAAAATACCTTCGATTAGAAATCGCTCAGGACAATTTGGAAATGATTAGTAGTGATGAAAACTTTCTTAAAAAGGTTATTATTGGTGATGAGTCATGGGTTTATGGTTATGATCCTGAAACAAAACAACAATCTTCGCAGTAGAAGCTTCCATCTGAGCCTCGGCCGAAAAAAGCTCGTCAAAGTCGAAGCAACATCAAGTCAATGTTGATTGTTTTTTTCGATTATGAGGGCGTTGTGCACCACGAATATGCCCCTACAGGTCAGACAATCAATAAAGAGTACTACGTTGAAGTTTTTAAAAGATTACGTAATGCAATCAGGAGAAAACGACCGCAACTTTTGGAAACCGGTGACTGGCTTCTTTATCACGACAATGCTCCAGCGCACGCATCAAACCTTGTGCAGCAGTATTTATTGAAACACAGTGTTGCGCAGCTCCGCCAGCCTCCATACAGTCCTGATATAGCTCCCTGCGACTTTTGGCTGTTTCCTCGATTGAAAATGCCGCTTAAAGGACATCGATTCGACAATAAACAGACTGTTGAAACTAATGCGACGAATGCAGTAAAGGCAATTCCGAAGTCTGACTTTCAAGAGTGCTTTAATAAGTGGAAACATCGATATGAGCGTCTTGTTCAATCAAATGGGGACTACTTTGAAGGATGCCACCCCCCGGATGACGAAGAATAAATCAAGCGCCGAGAAATCGAGGTAGGTCGGATACTTTTGGGACAGAACTCGAAGGTACTACCTTTGAATGATATTGAAAAGACAGCTTGACTACGCAAATAATTTTCGTTTTTTGCTATCAATTAATGAATTGTACACCAACATTTATAGAATCTTCAAGGATGAACAAACAGAAAAAATAAATTCTTTTTCATTTATATAACTTTCCTTGTGTCAAAGTACAAAAATGCATAAATATTTGTTTAGGTGTTTAAGGGTGCCGCCTACTCGAAAATTAGTCAAATTTTTGGAAAAAATCATTTTCTCAAAAGTCATATATTATCATTCTACATACAAATATCCATGAGGCCCTAAACAATTTTTTTCGAAATCCTACGATACTTTATAGATTATAAAACAAATCATAGAAAATCGATAACTTTGATACTTTTTATTTTTCTTATTTCGAGTTATATTTTCGAGTTATTATGAATATATATACATTTAAGTATATGCTAATACTCCGACTATAACTCTGCCAAGTTTTTAAATTGTGCGCTCAATTATTAAATCTGTTGCTACAAGTCGTATCAACCTGCAGTCATTGACTTACCAACCGCGACGCAAACGTCCAGCAGCAGACGACTACACAGTTTACTGGGCTGGTGTAGTAGCTCGCAGCTGTCATTGTTTCAGTAATATTGTTTATAGCACACTAACCTCAAAATGCCAACTTTATTGTCGATTTTGAGGTTGTTGTGCTATAAAATATCGTATGAGATTGTTGTGGGAGGTGTTTTTCTACCTTGCTCGATTTTCTCACTCGCTCGTGCGAAAACCCTCGAGCAAGGTAGAAAACCATCTCCCACAACAGTGTCATAATATACTAAAACATCTGCTTGGAAATGTGTACTCGAGTATATTTGTATTATAATAATCAGATAAGTTGTTTAATTCTTTAGATAGATTGTATAATTTAGAGTATTTCTCTTTCTGGTACTTTCTATTTTCAGGCTGACTAGAAACCATACTGAAGAGTCACTTTTCTACACAATAATGAGTCAAGGTTAAGTCTAATAAAATGCCACATAAAGGTTGAAACATTTAAGTAGAGTAAGTAAATTATTATAAAACAATACTAGTCATAATATGTATATTTCTGTGTTATGCGCATAATGTTCTATTATGTTTCTTACATGATTACTAATATTGTGGAAATGAAGAATAAAATAAATAATATTTATTGATTCATGTGAATATTTTAGACATAACTGAATTTTAATACACTCATGTTTCCATATTAAGTTCAGTCATAAAAATGATTTTAGTCTTTGCACATATCACAAAAACATGTACTTGAAGTTTCGAACGTCAGAATCAGACGAAAATGATGAAAAATTTTTTTTTGATTTAGTATTTTATTCTGACAGATACATGCGAAATATGAACTAATACGGCTTTAAAAAATTTTCTAACCCCTAATTCGACCCGAAATCCCTTGAAACAGGGGTTGGAAGGTGGTAAACATAGGTAAAAAATTCTAACTTGGCCTAATAAAAGTCTTACGGTTTTTTACTTTACACATATCCTCATTACGATAGAATACACTTATGAAAAAAATGTCAACCCTTAACTCGTCCCGGAAGCCCTTCAAATAGGGGTAGGAAGGAGGTAAATATAGGTAAAAAATCTAACTTGGCCTAATAAAAGTCTTACGGTGTTCTACTTTACACATATCCTCATTATAATAGAATACACTAACCAAAAAAATTTCAACCCCTAACTCGTCCCGGAAGCCCTTCAAATAGGGGTTGGAAGGTGGTAAACATAGGTAAAAAAATTCTAACTTGGCCTAATAAAAGTCTTACGGTTTTCTACTTCATACATACCCTCATTAGGAAAGAATACACTTACAAAAAAAATTACAACCCTTAAATCATCCCGGAAGCCCTTCAAATAGGGGTCGCAATGGGGGTAAATATAGATAAAAAATTCTAACTTGGCCTAATAAAAGTCTTACGGTTTTCTACTATACACATATCCGCATTACGATAGAATACATTAATGAAAAAAATGTCAACCCTTAACTCGTCCCGGAAGCCCTTCAAATAGGGGTTGGAAGGAGGTAAATATAGGTAAAAAATCTAACTTGGCCTAATAAAAGACTTACGGTGTTCTACTTTACACATATCCTCATTATAATAGAATACACTAACCAAAAAAATTTCAACCCCTAACTCGTCCCGGAAGCCCTTCAAATAGGGGTTGGAAGGTGGTAAACATAGGTAAAAAAATTCTAACTTGGCCTAATAAAAGTCTTACGGTTTTCTACTTTACACGTATCCTCATTGTAATAGAATACACTTATAATAAAAATTTTAAACCCTAACACGTCCCGGAAGCCCTTCAAATAGGGGTTGGAAGGTGGTAAACATAGGTAAAAAAATTCTAACTTGGCCTAATAAACGTCTTACGGTTTTCTACTTTACACATATCCTTATTACGATAGAATACACTTACGAAAAAAATTTCAACCCTTAACTCCTCCCGGAAGCCTTTCAAATAGGGGTTGGAAGTGGGTGAATATAGGTAAAAAAATTCTAACTTGGCCTAATAAAAGTCTTACGGTTTTCTACTTCATACATACCCTCATTAGGAAAGAATACACTTACAAAAAAAATTACAACCCTTAAATCATCCCGGAAGCCCTTCAAATAGGGGTCGCAATGGGGGTAAATATAGATAAAAAATTCTAACTTGGCCTAATAAGAGTCTTACGGTTTTCTACTATACACATATCCGCATTACGATAGAATACACTAATGAAAAAAATGTCAACCCTTAACTCGTCCCGGAAGCCCTTCAAATAGGGGTTGGAAGGAGGTAAATATAGGTAAAAAATCTAACTTGGCCTAATAAAAGACTTACGGTGTTCTACTTTACACATATCCTCATTATAATAGAATACACTAACCAAAAAAATTACAACCCCTAACTCGTCCCGGAAGCCCTTCAAATAGGGGTTGGAAGTGGGTGAATATAGGTAAAAAAATTCTAACTTGGCCTAATAAAAGTCTTACGGTTTTCTACTTCATACATACCCTCATTAGAATAGAATACACTTACAAAAAAAATTACAACCCTTAACTCGTCCCGGAAGCCCTTCAAATAGGGGTCGCAATGGGGGTAAATATAGATAAAAAATTCTAACTTGGCCTAATAAAAGTCTTACGGTTTTCTACTTTACACGTATCCTCATTGTAATAGAATACACTTATAATAAAAATTTTAAACCCTAACACGTCCCGGAAGCCCTTCAAATAGGGGTTGGAAGGTGGTAAACATAGGTAAAAAAATTCTAACTTGGCCTAATAAACGTCTTACGGTTTTCTACTTTACACATATCCTTATTACGATAGAATACACTTACGAAAAAAATTTCAACCCTTAACTCCTCCCGGAAGCCTTTCAAATAGGGGTTGGAAGTGGGTGAATATAGGTAAAAAAATTCTAATTTGGCCTAATAAAAGTCTTACGGTTTTCTACTTCATACATACCCTCATTAGGATAGAATACACTTACAAAAAAAATTACAACCCTAAATCGTCCCGGAAGCCCTTCAAATAGGGGTTGGAAGGAGGTAAATATAGGTAAAAAATCGAGTTAAGGGTTGACATTTTTATGTAAGTGTATTCAATCCTAATGAGGGTATGTATGGAGTGGAAAACTGTAAGACTTTTATTAGGCCAAATTAGAATTTTTTTACCTATATTCACCCACTTCCAACCCCTATTTGAAAGGCTTCCGGGACGAGTTAAGGGTTGACATTTTTTTCGTAAGTGTATTCTATCGTAATAAGGATATGTGTAAAGTAGAAAACCGTAAGACGTTTATTAGGCCAAGTTAGAATTTTTTTACCTATGTTTACCACCTTCCAACCCCTATTTATACGGCTTCCGGGACGAGTTAGGGGTTGACATTTTTTTTATAAGTGTATTCTATCGTAATGAGGATATGTGTATAGTAGAAAACCGTAAGACTTTTATTAGGCCAAATTAGAATTTTTTTACCTATATTCACCCACTTCCAACCCCTATTTGAAGGGCTTCCGAGACGAGTTAAGGGTTGACATTTTTTTCATAAGTGTATTCTATCGTAATGAGGATATGTGTAAAGTAGAAAACCGTAAGACTTTTATTAGGCCAAGTTAGAATTTTTTTACCTATGTTTACTTCCTTCCAACCCCTATTTGAAGGGCTTCCGGGACGAGTTAGGGGTTGAAATTTTTATTGTAAGTGTATTCTATCCTAATGAGCGTATGTATGAAGTAGAAAACCGTAAGACTTTTATTAGGCCAAGTTCGAATTTTTTATCTATATTTACCCCCATTTCGACCCCTATTTGAAGGGCTTCCGGGACGAGTTAAGGGTTGTAATTTTTTTTGTAAGTGTATTCTATCCTATTGAGGGTATGTATGAAGTAAAAAACCGTAAGACTTTTATTAGGCCAAGTTAGAATTTTTTTACCTATATTCACCCACTTCCAATCCCTATTTGAAGGGCTTCCGGGACGAGTTATGGGTTGACATTTTTTTTATAAGTGTATTCTATCGTAATGAGGATATGTGTAAAGTAGAAAACCGTAAGACTTTTATTAGGCCAAGTTAGAATTTTTTTACCTATGTTTACCACCTTCCAACCCCTGTTTCAAGGGATTTCGGGTCGAATTAGGGGTTAGAAATTTTTTTAAAACCGATTTAGTTCATATTTCGCATGTATCTATCAGAATAAAATACTAAATCAAAAAAAAAAATTTCATCATTTTCGTCTGATTCTGACGTTCGAAACTTCAAGTACATACAAAAACTCAAATAAGACATAAACTTATTTATCTCAGAATTAACATTTTAATAAACTTTCAAACTTAGAAATCTTCCAGGCAATGAACCAATAAATGAATCCGCATTAAATTTTGTACAGTATATCTTTACTGTATTATAAACAAAATGATGTAGGTATTTTTTGATTGAGTAAGTAAGCACTTTGCTAAATATGTTTATTCAAAAAATTACACTAAAAATAAGCTTTGTTTCTAAATATAATAATAGAAAATCTTTATTTTAATTATTTGAGGATATAAAATAAATTCCCTACACAAATATGTTTATATTGCACATATAAAACTATATTTTTCTGAAATTCTGTTCTTTGCTTAGATCATCGCGCAAGATACTTTGACTGGGGTATGGTTTTACAGTAATTTTAATAGTATTTTACTATTGTACTTGAATAAAATGGTGACCTTTTTACGTGTATTCAAATATAGAATTAGATAAAAAAAGTTTGAAAATTTTATGTATCAAATTAAAAAAAAAGAAAAATCTCAGGTAGGCGGTATTCTTAAGTATAGAACTATGTAAATATTCAAACTTTTTAAAATATAACGCGGTTGCAGTTGCAGTATTAATCCCAATGAAGCCATAAATAAGAACTCTTTATTGTAAAGTACTGTCAAAGATTAGCATAATTGACAAGAGTAAAGAATAGTCAGTTTCGTGTTACAGTTTGTTAATCAGATGACAATGGAATACACTAATATAAACTAAGATGCTTAATTAAAAGGTTTTCTTAATAACAAGAATATAAATGGTTATAAACTTTGCTAGAAACTTATCTAAATAGATCTGAAAAATAAAGAAGTATGCATGTTCTCAATAAAAAAATTAATAAATCAGAAAATCTATATTAGATTTGTACCTAATCCAATGAAATATATAACCATTAGAATTATAAGAAAATGCCTTAAAAGTAGATAGAAACTAATACATGATTCTTATACCGGACGTTTTCGATTAAATTATACAAGCATTGTTAGTAGGGTATCAAAAAATTTTTTATTTATCGTACTGATTCATCAAAATGTGATTTAGCTTTGTCTTACATTAATATTAGTTTAAACAATTCTAAATATAACTTCCAATTTATCAGTTTTATGTCTTCTTTAGACTATAGAATAAACTATACTTCTATTTCGATTCAATAATAATCCGTTAACAATCAAAGATTGAGTTTAATTTAAGGTCTCACTGGAATATTTTCGTCTTTCAAAAATGTGTATACGCAAAGTATGTTATTTTGTAAATACGTAAAAAGTTAATAATGGCGATTAGCTTATTACCACGCTTTTTTAAAACCAATTTTTAATAAATTGATCTAAAACTTTCATAGATCTACAACTTTCATAGATCTACAACTAAGTTTGATCGATAATTAATTCTACATTTTCATTCTCAGGAATAAACTGAAGTGAATTGTAATGAGCCCTTCATAAATGACATGATCGAATCATTTAAAAAACGAAGCATGTTTTCCCGTGTTTTCCCCTAATTAACTTGAACTCAGAATAAAGAAAGCATCTTTGTGCAATCAACACTTGCCGTACAGTATTTTTATCCCAAAGCATTTTACAACGTTGATTTGTTAATAGCAGACATGCGCGCATAAACGCGAGCTTACTTGATTGTTTGCTTGCTTGCTTGCCCTTGCACCGAAAACAAAGGGTCTACGTACTAAACGATTTGACGTCGGGAGAGCGTCTTGTGCGCGCGCTCTTATCTTCGACGCCGCGCCGCGCCTGACAGATAATAGCAAGATCAAGGGGCGCGGTAGCGCCCGCTTGCACGTATTAGACACTACACTATAATATACGCTTCGCCAAGGTAAACAACCTTTTCTCGCAAGAGATTTGTCGCCCTGTATGTAACACGTACTTTTCGGGACGATTTTAGAAGAGTAATGTGATCCTATCTCTATTTTTCATATTTTTAATTTTCTATACCAAGATTTAATTTTCTTCTACACATTGATGATTTTGTATGTACAATAACTATTAAGTTTTAAGGGGAGACCGGATCCCTGTATATTGTACCCAGTACCGACATTATCGATTTTTCGTTTTACGCAGTCAATTTTTCCTTTAACGTAATTTTACGAACGTACACACATCTGGAATGTTTTTATGAGAAAAATAAACACTTTCTTTCTTCTTCATTAGTTAACAATATCTACTCTTACAATATAACAAATTTAGTTAAAAAAATTTAATTCGTCATGTGATGAGCCCTTCTATTATATATCGTCATTAAACAAATCATACAAACCATTAAATTGAAAGATTAGTTATATAATGATAAAATGTTTTGCATTTTACAGTTGTATTCAACTAATGTAAGACACTTTTATAACGAATATGATCGCCTTATTTAAAAAAGATAAAAGCTGTCTAAAAAGACATTTTAAAATATAAATTCAGAAAAGCTTTTATTGCTAAAAAAATCGTACTTTTCATGTTCAACTGATCAATCTTGATTTGCAAATAATTTTAAATCAATAAGAAAGCATCATACTAAATTTTATTTAAGAAATGTTATTGTTATTATTTGATAATTATTATTAAAAATTAACGTCAAACGTCTATATATATTTTCATTCATTTTACAACTTGCAATCTATTTGAAAGACAACTATGACAACTCATCACTAGGATAAAAAACACAAGAAAGTGAGTATCCTTGCATGAAAGAAAAACGTGACTCGCATGTATTACCACTTCTTACTTTTACTGGGGCATAATTTTATAAGTGTATCATGCATTTCACTGATACAAGCAACATGCGTTTCCAAAATCCATAATTACGAAGTTTTTCAATGATTGTTGCACTAATCATACATTTTTGACACTCCATGCGATAAGTGCCACTTTTGCGTACGCTTGCGTTAGCAAAAAATAATGTTCGATACACGTGATAAAAATGATTCTTGCACGAGTATGAGTTTGTTGCCCGAGCGAAGCGAGTATCGCACTGGTATCGAAAAATACTATTACAACGTGTAAATTTATCTAATTTAGTAGTTTTCATTAATTTAAATAATGCATGGTGCTTGAAAAATGTTAGCCTTAATGTGTATCACCAAAGTTAAGTTTTAAATGGTGATAAAGGCACGTTTCCACGCTATTATATAAGTGAATATTAATCAGTAAATAAAATCCATTGACAAATTAGATCTATCAGCATTTGAAGTTCAAAGTTGGTGACATACAATTATGCTAACATTCTATAAAGCATAATTAATTATTTAATTTGATCAGAAATTCTAAATTAGATAAGCTTACACACTGTAAGTGTATATTCAGTGCCACAATCGTTGAAAAACTTTATAATTATGGATTTTGAATATCTTTGTCATTTGTATCAGTGAAATGTGTGAGACACTTATAAAATAAGGCCCCTGACAATTGTATAATACAATTAAAACTCTTATCACAATTGAATTCAAGATTTTGAAAATAAGTAGGACCTTAGAGGAGGTCGAAGCTATCCTGATTGGTGCAGATTTTACCTAACCTCAAAAATTAATATCATAAAAATAAAAATTTGTGGTCATTTATGGTACAAAAATGCGGTTGTCCGGTGTTCTTGTCATAATAATAAATGTTTATAAAGCTTCAAGCGTACATAATTGCGTACAATTTCGTAAAATAATGAAAAATACGGCGCGAGGTGAAGCTATCAGAAGGCTAAGAAACGGTAAGATGACCATCACTTTTACCGTTTTCCATTCGTCAATTGTAACAATATTTCATAATATAAAACTTTTGAGGCTACTAATAAACAAAATTGCTGTTGTCCAGTGTTCTTTACATAATAACAAACTATTATCAACCTCGATTTTGATGTTACTATGTGAATTTTAGACGTATAATGAAAAATACGGCGCGAGGTGGAGGTCACAATAGTAAAGTTTGCTCCGACCTCCCCTTAAGGGGTACATATGACTCAAGAGATAACCTGTGTATTAGAGCTACACACAAAGGAGTACACTGGTATAAATACATATTACCGTGACAAAACATTAAGTTTCTGAATGCATTTAATTACATATTATTCCTTATCGATAAAAAATTACTCTGATTCTTTGATAATTATTGAAGCATTGTATAAATAACAGATTTAAAAAAATGCAACTTGAAATAATAAATATATATACTTTTGATTGTAAGCAGCTAAAGGGAGATTGGAAATTTAAAAAATATAATCAAGCAATATTCATAAAAGTATTAACATAAAATTCTGAATAGCATTAAAACTACTCTGTAAATCATTACTTGGGTCTTCTTTTACATTAGTCATACATTAGTTAATGAAATAGAAAGGAAATTTATTATCGTAATATATAAATGTAATTCTTAAGTAGTAAGAGAATATGAAACATGAAACAATTTCTGAGGATGGAAAGAAGCATTAAAAAAAATGAGTTCTGAGAAAAATTATTTGATAATATGAAGATATCTTTAGATTGGTAAAAAGTAAATGAAATACTTAAGGGGGCCGCCAGATATCTCTGTCCTTGTCTAATTGAGTTTTCATTCATATTTTTAAGAGAAATCATTTTTTTGAAAAAACAATAGTTGTCCCTGCTTCGTTTTATAGTAATCTAAATATATGTCCAAGCTGGGTTCATATGATTGTTTTGTGTTCGGGAAAACTTTGACACACTATGAGGGCCAACTACATGAAGATTAACCTTTACATACTAAGTTTGTCAAAGTTTTCTCGAAAGCAAAACAATCATATGAACCCAGCTTTGACATATATTTAGATTACTATAAAACGAAGTGGGGACTATTATTTTTTCAAAGAAATGATTTCTCTTAAAATTATGAATGAAAACTCAATTAGACAAGGACAGAGATATCTGGCGTCCCCTTAAAGGATCATACAATATATAAATAATCTTTTGGAATTAGCCGAAATGAGCATTTAAACATTTAGAAATACTTTCATTCATTAAATTACATTGTAATACTTGTTTTAACAGGATGCGTATATAGAATGTCTGTCAAGTGGAGAATGACTTTTGCACACAATATTCGATCATTGGCATCTGTTTCACACATTAAGAATGAAATGAAAGTCTATAAAGTCCCACAGAACAATGCAGTTCTGACAAGTCTGTAGGACGTACTGATGGTTTCACACTAAGCATCATCAATAAAGAAGTAAGTAAGACTTACACAATAGGCAAGTGTATATCAGCATAAGAGAAATAAGAAACTCTTTTCTGAGTCTGTTGCAGTGAGTTTGTCGGAGCGGAAGGCACAATCTGTACTCTGCAGTATGGAAATAGAGATGGTAATGTCATTTTCTGGCAGAATAGCAGAGAGCAGTTAATGTCGGAAGTGGAATTGTCCAAGTGTAATGATAAAGGAGAGAAGGAAAGCGTAAGGCGTAAGTAACTGTAGGTAGGTGAACACTGGAGCGTGCTGCGTGACTCGCATTCGTAATGGGCATTGCTCGCGCTCGTCCAGTCGGTCCAGTTAGCAAAGAGAGCGACAATATAGAGCGCGTTGTAGCAGTACTAGCGTTGGACGGAAGAGAAGAGAGAAAGACGGAAGAGCTGAGGGGATGGCCGCCGATTGACTCGGAGAAGCTGAAGTACCTAGGCAGTACCTATGGAAGTCCGAATCTGCGGCCGATCGGAGCAGACCAGTAGAGCACACAGATTGCACGAGCATTGAGCGTTGGTGCGAGCGCGGGACGGCCTCGCCCTCGCCCTCTCTCTCTCTCTCTTTCTCTCCGTTTCGTAAATAAAGGGAGGATCGCGCGCCTAGCTGCAGCTTCAACACTCAGTACTCACCTTCGCTCTCGCGGCCGCCGCCGCCGCCGCCTCCGTCGTCGACGTAGCAGTGCAGGACACTCGGGCCACTCTAGACTATAACCCACTTGACAGATGTATATATATATAGAGAGAGAGAGGGTGGGGTGGGGGCCAGCAAAGTTCCCAGCAAAGTTACCAGCAAAGTTTCCAGCAAAGTTCGGGCGCGGACGCACTTTCCTCTGTGCGTGCGTTTTCACGAGGAGTCGCGGCACTTGCACTATTGGGAGGGCAGCAGCGACGATGACACCGCACTCACTGGACTAGGTATATGACTCGACTGGCGCACCAGCAACACACGCTTTTTTCACTCTGCACGAGTATATTTATTGCCTCCGCACTCGACACTCTGCACTTGACACTCCGCACTCCGTCTGTGTAGTGTGTATCACTGTTACACTGCAAGTCTGCTGATCACACTGCTGCTGCTGCTGCTGTGCAGTGTGCGTTTGCGGGCGCACTCCCCCCCTCTCTCTCTCTTGCCTTTTCCGCTGATGCGCGACTTTGCAGCTGTCTCCGTCTTCCTCCTTTAATAAACTCCGGCTTCTTGCTTTCTTGCTTTCTTTCTTTCTTTCTTTCTTTCTTTCTTTCTTTCTTTCCTTTTCTTCCTTCTTTCCTATATACCTATAGCCAGAGACAGTCCAGTCCAGAACTACTTTGATCCTCCGATGCCGTGCGTGTGGATCTTGTGTGGGTGCACCGTTACTTTAAGGCTTTAATGTTCATTGACCGTCATGACTGGCCAAACTCGACGAATGACGAACTCGAATCACATAAACACATTTACACATTTACCCAGATAGCAGCCCGTGCCGAGCACGGCGTGCTGGCACGGCGTGACGAATTTGTGCCATCACTGTGCAGTCGCGGCGTGCTGTCCGATTCGGTGGCACGTCGTGACCGCCCTGTGCCGTCATCGTGCCGTCACGCAACATCACTTTTTTGAACTTTTAGATTCCAGCAGAATGACGGCACAGTGCAAGCCCGCCGTGTCGGGAAAATCGTGGCCGCAATGTGACGGATTATGGACAGCACGACGTGCCATCAATATAATTATAAAAATATAATTTAATTGCATATTTAAGTTATTATTTCTATTACAAATAAAATTGATAATAATAGTAATGATTTGTTAATTTATTTATATGGGGCTCAATTGGTGTAATTGAATAAATAAATAAATATAAATAAATAAATAATAGTATAATTTTATGATTTATATTTTTATTAATAATAAATATATTTGTTTATAATTGAATATTAAAATTGATTTACATTATAAATTTAAAGTCTTGAAATAATTTCTGTTGTTTGAAGTAATATATCGCATCCCGCCATTGCAGTAATCTCCCTGCTTTCATGAAGACTTGATCTTCAATTGCAGACGCGTGCAATAAGTGAAATTGTTCTTAATAATTATAGCGGTATTATTGTAGTTATTAATTATTGTAGTTATCTGTGGTGTAATTTGGAATTCTGAATTATATAATTCGACTGTGGCAAGTTTGTGGTGGATGTTCGAGAGGAAGTGCAGCTCGTCTTGTGGATCATCCTGGCGCGCGCACGTGCAATTGCAGTTCATAGTAAATAATTACTATCATTAATTATTTACATGCTGCAATTTGGATTTTCCAAGAGAACTGTGGCAACTATCTGGACATTTCAGAGTGAAGAGATTGTCTTGAGGATCACCCTGGCTGAGATGTAAAATTTTTTTATTTATAATTATTCTAATAATTATATTATGTTAATAAATAGGTTAGTTTTGACGAGGAAGGACGAGTGGCCAGGACGAGGAAGTGCGACGATGGATGCAGCAGGAGGGGTATCTGGGCTACGGTCCCCACGAAGGGGCACGAAGACGAGAGCTGCAAGGCCCAGGACGGCGTACTTGCGGCAGCAGCAGTGGCACGGTTAACCTCGAAGAGGTTATGTTTACATACAGCTTCCTACTGCATTCGTCCACTGCCAATATTATCAGGTGAGATTAGTGTTTAGTTTATCACTGTAATCTCCCCTTACTAATGCTGCGTTGTTTCTAGGTGTCTGGTGAGTGCTTCGGAGGTTAAATGAACACTCAAACTCTAAAATCCATGAATCTTCAAACATATGAAACCTACAACCCATGAACCGTCAAACCTCTGAACGCAAGACTTAGTTTTATAATTATTAAATTTTTCATTTCTTAAATATATCCTTTATGTTTAGGTCAACTACTTGATTTATCTTGGTGGTAGAAATACCGATGACTCTGACTTTGCAGTCAACACAGAGCTTCTGTGCAATGTTACTTGGCTTGGAGATAAGAAAAAAAATGTCACAAGACTACGTGATACCCGTTTTGTGTCAGCTTGTGAAGGTATATTGTTTTATATATTTTATTTTACTTGTCACACTAGACTTATTATATTAATTATGAATGTTTCCATTTTTGACCAGGGCCCTGAAAAGCCTTAAGCAATGTCTACGGCGTCTCGAAGAGATACGCAGAGACGTGCTACTGCCCGAAGAAAGAGATGAGGAGCAGCTGCCACCATCTCCGAGGAGAAGACGAGCTCCTGATGAAGAAGAAGAAGAAGAAGAAGAACATCAAGAACCCCTGCCATCCAGTCCAAAAAGAAGAAGAGTTTTTGAATGCGACATTCATGAAATTTGTTTTGCCGTCTGGGAATTCTTTAGTGTTATTATTACTTCTATTAAAATAAAAATAATAATTGTTTTCAGATGCCGTTGAGAGACGTTAGAAAATAACTCTAGAACCGATCCAGCACGTACTGAGAGACGACGTCAAGGAATAAAGACTGCCGATTCAGCGACTGACCCAAGACTGAGGTAGACAAGCTGAGGCTGGGAGCGACAAAAATGACATCGTTTTCAGACTTGCAAGCTGAGCTTCAAGGAGGGCCTAGCAAAGGTAATTTATTCATCATTCTATTATAACTTTCCAACCCATAATGCAATAAAAATCTTATTTTTTTGTTTGTTTTCAAAAGAGTTCATAACACTTCGAGCGCAGAAACGGTGTGCACCTGCCTGGAAGTGATAGCGATCTGCTGAATGGTTCCCAAGGTCATGCTGTTGTCGTACGAGCGCGTGGACATGCCTGCAAAACTCTCGATGACGCAGGGGCAACGAGAATGATGTTGAGTAGGAGGCTTCTTGCGAGTTGCAGCTCAGACAATCCCTGTTAAAAAATTGAAGCTGGATTTCAAGCTTGAAATTCAGCGATGAGGTTGAATCTGGTTTGATCGAACTTAAAATCCAGCTCGATTTCAAGCTCGAAATCAAACTCAAAAAATCCACCCTGATCGACCTACATTTCAAGTTTGATCAAGCTGGATTCAACCTCATCGCTGAATTTCACGTTCGATCGAGTCGGATTCAAACTCATCGCTGAATTTGAAGCTTGAGATTTAGCTTGATATTTTCAATAGGGGAACCTGCACACGGCCTGCACCATTATTTACGTAAATATTTTCAGGGACTATATATATATAAAATTTCTTCATATATATATATATATATATATATATATATATATATATATATATATATATATATATATATATATATATATTCCACGTCGACCATGGAAGAAATTTTTTACATTTCGTTTTAAAATGTTTTTACTAGTTCAGAATAGTTAAAAAATGTATGCAAAAAAAATTTAGATTACAATACCCTAACTATGCAGAACTGTGGCCCTATTAAAAATAAAGTTTTTTTCAATTCTTAGAAACAGAGAAAACTTTAATAATTTTTAGCTCCAGATAGGTGCAATTTAGGTATTTACACATATACATTTTTATTATTTTTCTGTATATTTTTCTGTAAATTTTCTATAGAATATGCTAGCACTTTTTTTAGGCCCTAATTACCACGTTTCTGATTGATTTATAAAAGATATACCGTTATATAGTAATAAGAGCTTCAAAATGAGACCAGGTAGACCATGGACCGAGCTTATTAACCGAAGTAACAGAATTTTGAAGGAAATCTACATACAATTTGTATATCTATATATGAAGATTTATTTTATAAATGATATACCCTACATACATATAGATATATAAATTGTATGTAGATTTCTTTCAAAATGCTGTAACGTCAGTTATAAAGCTCGGTCCATGATCTACCTGCTCTCATTTTGAAGCTCTTATTACTACAAAATTTTGAGATTAAAATAAACTGCCGAAATTTTTTAAATAGCATATAACAGTATATATCTTTTATAAACCAATCAGAAACGTGACAATTGGGGTCTGAAAAAAATGTCAGCATATTGTACAGAAAATTTACAGAAAAAAATGCATATATATATGTAAATACCCAAATTGCACCTATCTCGAATTGATTTTTCTACTTTTCTAAAAATTTAAATAAACTTTATTTTTAGGGTCACGGTTCTGCAAGATTTGGGTCTTATGAGCTAAAATTTTATTTACATGCTTTTTTCACTATTCTGAACTAGTAAAAACATTTTCAGCGATTTGTAAAAAATTTCTTCACGGGTTTACGTGAAATATATATTATTATGAAATATTGAAATTCGTTCAGAATGAACTTTTACTACAGTTTCTCTATTAGTCTTGACGTTTCTTTCGCCTTTACAATACATCAGGAAAGTATAATACATTTTTAGGCCAATTTTTTATTTGAAAATTTTTATATATCAAATTTTTAAATTTTAAATCTCACCTGAGATCTTACCAGAGATCTCGTGTAAGATTTTGAGTAAAAATTCATGAGGTTTTCGCATGATATTTCACCTGAGATTTTTTGGTAGGGATATATAAATATATATATATATATATATATATATATATATATATATATATATATATATATATATAATCATGCGAAATATCATGAATGTTTACTCAAAATTTCACACGAGATCTCTGGTAAGATCTCAGGTGAGATTTAAAATTTCAAAATTTGATATATAAAAATTTTCAAATAAAAATTGACCAAAAATGTATTATACTTTCCTGATGTATTGTAAAGACGAAAGAAACTTCAAGACTAATAAAAAAAACTGTAGTAAAAGTTCATTCTGAACGAATTTCAATATTTCATTAAGTGTACATATAATAACATGAGATTTTGGTATGAGATCTCAGGTGAGAATCTTACTTGAGATTATTCAGTAGGAGTATGTGAATAATCATAATTAAAGTATAAAATTATAATTAAATTTAAATATTTACGTAAATAAATGGTATATATATGTTATTATTGTATGTATATATCTGCTGCGGATTCCCGGAAAAACAACTCAAGTCCATTTTTTTTAAAATTGAGTTTTAAGCGATTTTAATATCTTTATATAGTATATTTTCAGATAAAAGTGCACAAAATCAAGAAAGTGTAAAAATAAGTAGCCTTATCTACTATTTATGATTTTTTTTACATTAGTTCAAATGGAAAATAAAAATTTTAAGTATTAGTATCTTCAAAACAGAAAAGTGGACTTATGTTGTTATTCTGCAAAACCATATATATATTATGTATTAACTTATTAATTTATTGTACAAAAATTAAATATTTAAAGTATATAAATAAAAAATTACAAATATAAAATACAGTATTTTTATTATGATAAAATTATACATTTAATATAAATAATATATATATATATATATATATATATATATATATATATATATATATATATATATATATATATATATATATATATATATATATATATATATATATATATATATATATATATATATATATATATCGCCGTGCTGGCATATTGTCGGCAAATTGCACCGCACAGTGCTGACACGTTGCCGGCACGCGGGCCGCAGTACCAATCGCGCATGCAAATTGCGTCGGCAAAATGACGGCACTATGACGGCCCGCGTGCCAGGACCGCGTTCCTGCACCGTGCCGTCTCAGAAGCGGGGCAGGAATCCGTCACAATGCCGGACCGCGGGCGGCCCGCGGGCCGTCAGCGTGCCGACACAGTGCCGACTCAATGCTATCTGGGTATACGCGAGCTATCCGCGATCGGCAAATTGGCGATGAGCGATTGGAATTGTATTTGACCGTCGCTATTACGGACAATACGGTAACATGTTACATGAGTCATTACATTTTTCCGGACAATTTACCCTATTCGTGTAATCCAAATACCTGAAATTCCTTCTCCAAATCCTTTGACATATGACATTTTTTGTAATTAAAGCTTAGCAAATTTCTTACCAAGCAAGCTTTTTTCTTAAATTTGCTTTTTTATTCATTCTTTATGATTATTCCAACAGTTGACAACGATTTCTGTATTGACGAAACTCGGATTGTTATTCAAATTCATTTTATCATTACTTTAAGCAAAGAAGATAGACTTTGAGTTTTAACACGAACTTTCCTTGAAAGTCAATTTCTTTGGTAATTGTAAATTTATTCCAATTATTAATATTATTATAATAATATAAATAAATAGAATTATAAAGAATAAACAGTTCGTTGTTCTTATTTAAATTTCGCGCCGCTCAAATCAACAACTACCCAGATAGCAGCCCGTGCCGAGCACGGCGTGCTGGCACGGCGTGACGAATTTGTGCCATCACTGTGCAGTCGCGGCGTGCTGTCCGATTCGGTGGCACGTCGTGACCGCCCTGTGCCGTCATCGTGCCGTCACGCAACATCACTTTTTTGAACTTTTAGATTCCAGCAGAATGACGGCACAGTGCAAGCCCGCCGTGTCGGGAAAATCGTGGCCGCAATGTGACGGATTATGGACAGCACGACGTGCCATCAATATAATTATAAAAATATAATTTAATTGCATATTTAGGTTATTATTTCTATTACAAATAAAACTGATAATAATAGTAATGATTTGTTAATTTATTTATATGGGGCTCAATTGGTGTAATTGAATAAATAAATAAATATAAATAAATAAATAATAGTATAATTTTATGATTTATATTTTTATTAATAATAAATATATTTGTTTATAATTGAATATTAAAATTGATTTACATTATAAATTTAAAGTCTTGAAATAATTTCTGTTGTTTGAAGTAATATATCGCATCCCGCCATTGCAGTAATCTCCCTGCTTTCATGAAGACTTGATCTTCAATTGCAGACGCGTGCAATAAGTGAAATTGTTCTTAATAATTATAGCGGTATTATTGTAGTTATTAATTATTGTAGTTATCTGTGGTGTAATTTGGAATTCTGAATTATATAATTCGACTGTGGCAAGTTTGTGGTGGATGTTCGAGAGGAAGTGCAGCTCGTCTTGTGGATCATCCTGGCGCGCGCACGTGCAATTGCAGTTCATAGTAAATAATTACTATCATTAATTATTTACATGCTGCAATTTGGATTTTCCAAGAGAACTGTGGCAACTATCTGGACATTTCAGAGTGAAGAGATTGTCTTGAGGATCACCCTGGCTGAGATGTAAAATTTTTTTATTTATAATTATTCTAATAATTATATTATGTTAATAAATAGGTTAGTTTTGACGAGGAAGGACGAGTGGCCAGGACGAGGAAGTGCGACGATGGATGCAGCAGGAGGGGTATCTGGGCTACGGTCCCCACGAAGGGGCACGAAGACGAGAGCTGCAAGGCCCAGGACGGCGTACTTGCGGCAGCAGCAGTGGCACGGTTAACCTCGAAGAGGTTATGTTTACATACAGCTTCCTACTGCATTCGTCCACTGCCAATATTATCAGGTGAGATTAGTGTTTAGTTTATCACTGTAATCTCCCCTTACTAATGCTGCGTTGTTTCTAGGTGTCTGGTGAGTGCTTCGGAGGTTAAATGAACACTCAAACTCTAAAATCCATGAATCTTCAAACATATGAAACCTACAACCCATGAACCGTCAAACCCCTAAACGCAAGACTTAGTTTTATAATTATTAAATTTTTCATTTCTTAAATATATCCTTTATGTTTAGGTCAACTACTTGATTTATCTTGGTGGTAGAAATACCGATGACTCTGACTTTGCAGTCAACACAGAGCTTCTGTGCAATGTTACTTGGCTTGGAGATAAGAAAAAAAATGTCACAAGACTACGTGATACCCGTTTTGTGTCAGCTTGTGAAGGTATATTGTTTTATATATTTTATTTTACTTGTCACACTAGACTTATTATATTAATTATGAATGTTTCCATTTTTGACCAGGGCCCTGAAAAGCCTTAAGCAATGTCTACGGCGTCTCGAAGAGATACGCAGAGACGTGCTACTGCCCGAAGAAAGAGATGAGGAGCAGCTGCCACCATCTCCGAGGAGAAGACGAGCTCCTGATGAAGAAGAAGAAGAAGAAGAAGAACATCAAGAACCCCTGCCATCCAGTCCAAAAAGAAGAAGAGTTTTTGAATGCGACATTCATGAAATTTGTTTTGCCGTCTGGGAATTCTTTAGTGTTATTATTACTTCTATTAAAATAAAAATAATAATTGTTTTCAGATGCCGTTGAGAGACGTTAGAAAATAACTCTAGAACCGATCCAGCACGTACTGAGAGACGACGTCAAGGAATAAAGACTGCCGATTCAGCGACTGACCCAAGACTGAGGTAGACAAGCTGAGGCTGGGAGCGACAAAAATGACATCGTTTTCAGACTTGCAAGCTGAGCTTCAAGGAGGGCCTAGCAAAGGTAATTTATTCATCATTCTATTATAACTTTCCAACCCATAATGCAATAAAAATCTTATTTTTTTGTTTGTTTTCAAAAGAGTTCATAACACTTCGAGCGCAGAAACGGTGTGCACCTGCCTGGAAGTGATAGCGATCTGCTGAATGGTTCCCAAGGTCATGCTGTTGTCGTACGAGCGCGTGGACATGCCTGCAAAACTCTCGATGACGCAGGGGCAACGAGAATGATGTTGAGTAGGAGGCTTCTTGCGAGTTGCAGCTCAGACAATCCCTGTTAAAAAATTGAAGCTGGATTTCAAGCTTGAAATTCAGCGATGAGGTTGAATCTGGTTTGATCGAACTTAAAATCCAGCTCGATTTCAAGCTCGAAATCAAACTCAAAAAATCCACCCTGATCGACCTACATTTCAAGTTTGATCAAGCTGGATTCAACCTCATCGCTGAATTTCACGTTCGATCGAGTCGGATTCAAACTCATCGCTGAATTTGAAGCTTGAGATTTAGCTTGATATTTTCAATAGGGGAACCTGCACACGGCCTGCACCATTATTTACGTAAATATTTTCAGGGACTATATATATATAAAATTTCTTCATATATATATATATATATATATATATATATATATATTCCACGTCGACCATGGAAGAAATTTTTTACATTTCGTTTTAAAATGTTTTTACTAGTTCAGAATAGTTAAAAAATGTATGCAAAAAAAATTTAGATTACAATACCCTAACTATGCAGAACTGTGGCCCTATTAAAAATAAAGTTTTTTTCAATTCTTAGAAACAGAGAAAACTTTAATAATTTTTAGCTCCAGATAGGTGCAATTTAGGTATTTACACATATACATTTTTATTATTTTTCTGTATATTTTTCTGTAAATTTTCTATAGAATATGCTAGCACTTTTTTTAGGCCCTAATTACCACGTTTCTGATTGATTTATAAAAGATATACCGTTATATAGTAATAAGAGCTTCAAAATGAGACCAGGTAGACCATGGACCGAGCTTATTAACCGAAGTAACAGAATTTTGAAGGAAATCTACATACAATTTGTATATCTATATATGAAGATTTATTTTATAAATGATATACCCTACATACATATAGATATATAAATTGTATGTAGATTTCTTTCAAAATGCTGTAACGTCAGTTATAAAGCTCGGTCCATGATCTACCTGCTCTCATTTTGAAGCTCTTATTACTACAAAATTTTGAGATTAAAATAAACTGCCGAAATTTTTTAAATAGCATATAACACTATATATCTTTTATAAACCAATCAGAAACGTGACAATTGGGGTCTGAAAAAAATGTCAGCATATTGTACAGAAAATTTACAGAAAAAAATGCATATATATATGTAAATACCCAAATTGCACCTATCTCGAATTGATTTTTCTACTTTTCTAAAAATTTAAATAAACTTTATTTTTAGGGTCACGGTTCTGCAAGATTTGGGTCTTATGAGCTAAAATTTTATTTACATGCTTTTTTCACTATTCTGAACTAGTAAAAACATTTTCAGCGATTTGTAAAAAATTTCTTCACGGGTTTACGTGAAATATATATTATTATGAAATATTGAAATTCGTTCAGAATGAACTTTTACTACAGTTTCTCTATTAGTCTTGACGTTTCTTTCGCCTTTACAATACATCAGGAAAGTATAATACATTTTTAGGCCAATTTTTTATTTGAAAATTTTTATATATCAAATTTTTAAATTTTAAATCTCACCTGAGATCTTACCAGAGATCTCGTGTAAGATTTTGAGTAAAAATTCATGAGGTTTTCGCATGATATTTCACCTGAGATTTTTTGGTAGGGATATATAATATATATATATATATATATATATATATATATATATATATATATAATCATGCGAAATATCATGAATGTTTACTCAAAATTTCACACGAGATCTCTGGTAAGATCTCAGGTGAGATTTAAAATTTCAAAATTTGATATATAAAAATTTTCAAATAAAAATTGACCAAAAATGTATTATACTTTCCTGATGTATTGTAAAGACGAAAGAAACTTCAAGACTAATAAAAAAAACTGTAGTAAAAGTTCATTCTGAACGAATTTCAATATTTCATTAAGTGTACATATAATAACATGAGATTTTGGTATGAGATCTCAGGTGAGAATCTTACTTGAGATTATTCAGTAGGAGTATGTGAATAATCATAATTAAAGTATAAAATTATAATTAAATTTAAATATTTACGTAAATAAATGGTATATATATGTTATTATTGTATGTATATATCTGCTGCGGATTCCCGGAAAAACAACTCAAGTCCATTTTTTTTAAAATTGAGTTTTAAGCGATTTTAATATCTTTATATAGTATATTTTCAGATAAAAGTGCACAAAATCAAGAAAGTGTAAAAATAAGTAGCCTTATCTACTATTTATGATTTTTTTTACATTAGTTCAAATGGAAAATAAAAATTTTAAGTATTAGTATCTTCAAAACAGAAAAGTGGACTTATGTTGTTATTCTGCAAAACCATATATATATTATGTATTAACTTATTAATTTATTGTACAAAAATTAAATATTTAAAGTATATAAATAAAAAATTACAAATATAAAATACAGTATTTTTATTATGATAAAATTATACATTTAATATAAATAATATATATATATATATATATATATATATATATATATATATATATATATATATATATATATATATATATATATATATATATCGCCGTGCTGGCATATTGTCGGCAAATTGCACCGCACAGTGCTGACACGTTGCCGGCACGCGGGCCGCAGTACCAATCGCGCATGCAAATTGCGTCGGCAAAATGACGGCACTATGACGGCCCGCGTGCCAGGACCGCGGTCCTGCACCGTGCCGTCTCAGAAGCGGGGCAGGAATCCGTCACAATGCCGGACCGCGGGCGGCCCGCGGGCCGTCAGCGTGCCGACACAGTGCCGACTCAATGCTATCTCCCAGTCATCGTGCCGTCACGCAACATCACTTTTTTGAACTTTTAGATTCCAGCAGAATGACGGCACAGTGCAAGCCCGCCGTGTCGGGAAAATCGTGGCCGCAATGTGACGGATTATGGACAGCACGACGTGCCATCAATATAATTATAAAAATATAATTTAATTGCATATTTAAGTTATTATTTCTATTACAAATAAAATTGATAATAATAGTAATGATTTGTTAATTTATTTATATGGGGCTCAATTGGTGTAATTGAATAAATAAATAAATATAAATAAGTAAATAATAGTATAATTTTATGATATATATTTTTATTAATAATAAATATATTTGTTTATAATTGAATATTAAAATTGATTTACATTATAAATTTAAAGTCTTGAAATAATTTCGAGCTTTCTGTTGTTTGAAGTAATATATCGCATCCCGCCATTGCAGTAATCTCCCTGCTTTCATGAAGACTTGATCTTCAATTGCAGACGCGTGCAATAAGTGAAATTGTTCTTAATAATTATAGCGGTATTATTGTAGTTATTAATTATTGTAGTTATCTGTGGTGTAATTTGGAATTCTGAATTATATAATTCAACTGTGGCAAGTTTGTGGTGGACGTTCGAGAGGAAGTGTAGCTCGTCTTGTGGATCATCCTGGCGCGCGCACGTGCAATTGCAGTTCATAGTAAATAATTACTATCATTAATTATTTACATGCTGCAATTTGGATTTCCCAAGAGAACTGTGGCAACTATCTGGATATTTCAGAGTGAAGAGATTGTCTTGAGGATCACCCTGGCTGAGATGTAAAATTTTTTTATTTATAATTATTCTAATAATTATATTATGTTAATAAATAGGTTAGTTTTGACGAGGAAGGACGAGTGGCCAGGACGAGGAAGTGCGACGATGGATGCAGCAGGAGGGGTATCTGGGCTACGGTCCCCACGAAGGGGCACGAAGATGAGAGCTGCAAGGCCCAGGACGGCGTACTTGCGGCAGCAGCAGTGGCACGGTTAACCTCGAAGAGGTTATGTTTACATACAGCTTCCTACTGCATTCGTCCACTGCCAATATTATCAGGTGAGATTAGTCATTAGTTCGTATACCGTTTGAAAATAAAAAAAAAAGGTGAGATTAGTGTTTAGTTTATCACTGTAATCTCCCCTTACTAATGCTGCGTTGTTTCTAGGTGTCTGGTGAGTGCTTCGGAGGTTAAATGAACACTCAAACTCTAAAATCCATGAATCTTCAAACATATGAAACCTACAACCCATGAACCGTCAAACCCATGAACGCAAGACTTAGTTTTATAATTATTAAATTTTTCATTTCTTAAATATATCCTTTATTTTTAGGTCAACTACTTGATTTATCTTGGTGGTAGAAATACCGATGACTCTGACTTTGCAGTCAACACAGAGCTTCTGTGGAATGTTACTTGGCTTGGAGATAAGAAAAAAAATGTCACAAGACTACGTGATACCCGTTTTGTGTCAGCTTGTGAAGGTATATTGTTTTATATATTTTATTTTACTTGTCACACTAGACTTATTATATTAATTATGAATGTTTCCATTTTTGACCAGGGCCCTGAAAAGCCTTAAGCAATGTCTACGGCGTCTCGAAGAGATACGCAGAGACGTGCTACTGCCCGAAGAAAGAGATGAGGAGCAGCTGCCACCATCTCCGAGGAGAAGACGAGCTCCTGATGAAGAAGAAGAAGAAGAAGAAGAACATCAAGAACCCCTGCCATCCAGTCCAAAAAGAAGAAGAGTTTTTGAATGCGACATTCATGAAATTTGTTTTGCCGTCTGGGAATTCTTTAGTGTTATTATTACTTCTATTAAAATAAAAATAATAATTGTTTTCAGATGCCGTTGAGAGACGTTAGAAAATAACTCTAGAACCGATCCAGCACGTACTGAGAGACGACGTCAAGGAATAAAGACTGCCGATTCAGCGACTGACCCAAGACTGAGGTAGACAAGCTGAGGCTGGGAGCGACAAAAATGACATCGTTTTCAGACTTGCAAGCTGAGCTTCAAGGAGGGCCTAGCAAAGGTAATTTATTCATCATTCTATTATAACTTTCCAACCCATAATGCAATAAAAATCTTATTTTTTTGTTTGTTTTCAAAAGAGTTCATAACACTTCGACGCAGAAACGGTGTGCACCTGCCTGGAAGTGATAGCGATCTGCTGAATGGTTCCCAAGGTCATGCTGTTGTCGTACGAGCGCGTGGACATGCCTGCAAAACTCTCGATGACGCAGGGGCAACGAGAATGATGTTGAGTAGGAGGCTTCTTGCGAGTTGCAGCTCAGACAATCCCTGTTAAAAAATTGAAGCTGGATTTCAAGCTTGAAATTCAGCGATGAGGTTGAATCTGGTTTGATCGAACTTAAAATCCAGCTCGATTTCAAGCTCGAAATCAAACTCAAAAAATCCACCCTGATCGACCTACATTTCATGTTTGATCAAGCTGGATTCAACCTCATCGCTGAATTTCAAGTTCGATCGAGCCGGATTCAAACTCATCGCTGAATTTGAAGCTTGAGATTTAGCTTGATATTTTCAATAGGGGAACCTGCACACGGCCTGCACCATTATTTACGTAAATATTTTCAGGGACTATATATATATAAAATTTCTTCATATATATATATATATATATATATATATATATATATATATATATATATATATATATATATATATATATATATATATATATATATATATATATATATATATATATATATATATATATATATATATATATATATATATATATATATATATATATATATTTATATTTATTAGTCTTGACGTTTCTTTCTTCTTTACAATACATCAGGAAAGTATAATACATTTTTAGGCCAATTTTTTATTTGAAAATTTTTATATATAAAATTTTGAAATTTTAAATCTTACCTGAGATCTTACCAGAGATTTCGTGTGAGATTTTGAGTAAAAATTCATGAGGTTTTCGCATGATATTTCACCTGATATTTTTTGGTAGGGATATATATATATATAATCATGCGAAATATCATGCAAAAACCTCATGAATTTTTACTCAAAATCTCACACGAGATCTCTGGTAGGATCTCAGGTGAGATTTAAAATTTCAAAATTTTATATATAAAAATTTTCAAATAAAAATTGACCAAAAATGTATTATACTTTCCTGATGTATTGTAAAGATGAAAGAAACTTCAAGACTAATAAAAAAAACTGTAGTAAAAGTTCATTCTGAACGAATTTCAATATTTCATTAAGTGTACATATAATAACATGAGATTTTGGTATGAGATCTCAGGTGAGAATCTTACTTGAGATTATTCAATAGGAGTATGTGAATAATCATAATTAAAGTATAAAATTATAATTAAATTTAAATATTTACGTAAATAAATGGTATATATGTGTTATTATTGTATGTATATATCTGCTGCGGATTACCGGAAAAACAATTCAAGTCCATTGTTTTGAAAATTGAGTTTTAAGCGATTTTAATATCTTTATATAGTATATTTTCAGATAAAAGTGCACAAAATCAAGAAAGTGTAAAAATAAGTAGCCTTATCTACTATTTATGATTTTTTTTACATTAGTTCAAATGGAAAATAAAAATTTTAAGTATTAGTATCTTCAAAACAGAAAAGTGGAATTATGTTGTTATTCTGCAAAACCATATATATATTACGTATTAACTTATTAATTTATTGTACAAAAATATTAAATATTTAAAGTATATAAATAAAAAATTACAAATATAAAATACAGTATTTTTATTATGATAAAATTATACATTTAATATAAATAATATATATATATATATATATATATATATATATATATATCGCCGTGCTGGCAATTGTCGGCAAATTGCACCGCACAGTGCTGACACGTTGCCGGCACGCGGGCCGCAGTACCAATCGCGCATGCAAATTGCGTCGGCAAAATGACGGCACTATGACGGCCCGCGTGCTATGACCGCGTTCCTGCACCGTGCCGCCTCAGAAGCGGGGCAGGAATCCGTCACAATGCCGGACCGCGGGCGGCCCGCGGGCCGTCAGCGTGCCGACACAGTGCCGACTCAATGCTATCTGGGTTTAGTAAGAAATTGCAGTCTCCTGCAGGCGCTGCAGCATGGTATCTAAAAATAATACCGCAAAGCTAATGGGTTTTTATTATATATTAAAATGTCAGTCAAAAAATACAATATTGTATTAAATAATATTATTAATTGCAATTCCATAATTGTAAGTAAATATTTATTTATCAAATTTTTATTTTGTGATCATAACCTTAATTTTCTTATCAACACACAATTTTTTTTTTAAATTACAGGAATTTTAAGATACAATTAAAGAAAATGTTACTACATAAAATACTCTTACGCTCTTTTAATTACGTAAGATTACAAAAGCTTAACTTGGATGCTAAACATATAGGTAAATTGAATCCTGACATTTTCCAATCCAAGATAAATTGGAGCAACAAACGATTATACTCCCAAGATGTAAAGGATTCTGACTTGATTTGTAATGTGGGTACAATTGGACATGTAGATCATGGCAAAACTACACTCACAGCTGCCATCACAAAATACTTGTCAGAAAAGGACAAGAATTGTAAATATGTTTCTTACAATGAGATTGATCGTGCACCTGAAGAAAAGGCCCGTGGTATCACCATCAACATTGCTCACATTAGCTATAAAACACAAAAGAGAAGGTATGCTCATACAGACTGTCCAGGACATTTGGATTTCATTAAAAACATGATCAGCGGAGCATCACAAATGGATGGAGCAATTCTCGTAGTTGCAGCTAATGATGGCCCCATGCCACAAACTATGGAACATCTTCTCTTAGCAAAGCAAGTTGGAGTTAAACAGATTGTTGTGTACATTAACAAAGTAAGTATTACTATATTAATATCTCTTTATTAAATGTTTAATCATTTGTAACTCAAAGTTTTTAAGAATAATCAACATTTAAAATAATTTAAATACAATAATCAAAATACTTAATCTTATCAACCATAAGAATAAAAATTGATTTAAAACCTACTTTATTTAATACCATTTTCAAATGCTTTTTGAATTATTCTTCCATAGGAAAAGAAAGTAAAGCAATAATTTGAAATATAATTTAAATTCTTTTACTACATATTAATAATAAAATTAAATATTCTGTATGATTCTTCTACATTATTGTGCATATATATTGTATATATATAATTATTTATATTTCACATAATCAACATATTTCTTGATACTTCAATTAAACTTTTAATTATGTAATTTTACGGTATAGGCTGATCTTGCGGATGAAGAAGTATTGGATCTTGTAGATCTGGAGATTAGAGAACTTCTTGATAATTATGGATTTGAGAATGAAAACTGTCCTATAATACGGGGTTCAGCTTTCTTAGCACTGAAAGGTGATATATCCACGTATGGAACTCCATCTATACAAGTCTTACTGGATGCTCTTGATACATACCTTTTACCTCCTACAAGAGATTACGATTCTCCATTTATTTTACCAATTGATAATGCCTTTAATGTACCAGGAAGAGGTACTGTAGTTGTTGGAACAATTAAAAAAGGTACTATTGTAAAAGGTGTTGAAGCAGAACTTATAGGATTCGATGAGAACATAAAAACTGTTGTCTCTGATGTACAGGTATCATTTAAGCTATTTTTGAGATTTCTTATGAATCTTCATTTAAATATTTGTATTCAAATCATAAAATTAAGATAACAAAGAACTAAATTTCTAAACTATAAAAGTAATTTGAACAAAATTGATAACAAAATTATTAAAATAATAAAGAATTATGTACTATTGTATTGTATTGTATTTATGTTTTTTCTTAGTGCGTAAAATCTTTTTCAAAAAAACATTTTTTTCTGTTTTGTTTAGATTTTCTTTCTATTTTTTTTCATTAAGTGCATATTTGATAAATGTCTATGGATAGTCCTCATTAAAACAATAAAACTACTTTTGAAATTAACCTATTTAATTATAAAATAATTTTGAATTGTAGATTTTTCAAAAAAGTGTACCACAAGCCTTAGCAGGTGAAAATGTTGGAGCTTTACTAAGGGGGGTAAAGATTAATGCTGTACGTAGAGGAATGTGGGTTTGTGCAAAAGGTTCACACAAATTTAGTAATCACTATGAAGCTCAGATATATTTACTAGATACTTCTGAAGGAGGCAGACACCGACCCCTTGGAGTAATATTTATCACTAAAACGTTAATTTTTCTTATTAACCTTTTGCGGGGCGAGTGCCACTATAGTGGCACCCTATTTTTGTTCAATTTTTTGTGCATAACTTAGACAGTTTGAGCTCAATATCGGTCAAATATTTTTCTATATAATCCTAGATACCTAAGGAATAAAATCCTGAGCTAAATCCTAAATTTACAAATGATTGTTTATATAATTAGTTATAAATAATTTAAGATCAAAAAACTTCGATTTTTTAGATTAAATTCGCCCCGTAAAGGGTTAAAGGCTCAAATAAACAACTAAGAATAATGGTTTTTTTTTATAGAAAAATGGATACTGCTCCATCCTATACTGTTCAACTTGGAATATATACACAAGAGTTGACTTATTGTTACCAGAAGGTACAAATATATTGATGCCTGGGGAACAAGCCACAGCTAGGTTAACACTGCTGGACTGTATGCCAATGATGATGGGTCAAACATTTACGATAAGAGAACAAAAATGCACCGTTGCTACTGGAGTAATAACTGCAGTTAAAGATCGCGTGTCTTTTGACAAGAGGAAAATGAATAAAATAGAAATTCCTGGAGTTAATATGTAAAAACATTAAGGATTTGTAATATATTTTATTAAAAAATTTAAATTAATTGATAGTCTACTTTAATGCATAATGTCCTAATGTATTTATACAGAAATTAATAAAGGACTTGTAGTTTTAAATTTGATAAAAATTTAATCTTTATTGAAGTTTTTGTGTTTATAATACTACATTACTTCTAACAATTGCTCTGTCTCATAGCCCCTTTGCAACAATTGAAGTAATCTGATTCCAATGATGGGTGTTTACATTGAAATGTCGGATTATTACGAAATAATAGGTACTTTTTATTATTAAAGAACCAACGTGTAACGTATTAACATATGTATATGACTATCGAGTTTATCGTTCGAATGTGGAATTGTTGCTTCTTATTCTTTCTGCATTCCTTTCTTTCTTGTAAATGACGTTACAGCACGTGCACGTGGAGTATATTCACAGCCAAGCTTCAAAATATACTACGCATGCACAAGATTCAGCGCCGGCGCAGCAGCTGTTATAACTAAGTAATCGAGGTCTCGGTTATTAATTCGAGTCGCTCGACGTTTACGCATTGAAGGAGGACAAGAAGTCGATGACGATCTGCTTCAGTTTGGCGTCTGATGTTTCACTGATGGTGTTCTCTTTCGCTATGGTGGCCAGGAGGTCCTTCTGGGAGGCTCTGTAGAAAATTTATTCAAATTAGTTAGGTCCTTTATTGGATATTTACTTTCACGCTCAATAGGCAATTCGAAAATGAAATACATTGATCTAAATCTTGACATTATAAAAGTAATTGCTCAAGTGTTACTCACTTGATGTGGGCAAGGAATTCCTTCTCAAAGGCAGTGATTTTGGCAGGATCCATTTTGTCAAGGTATCCACGGACACCACAGTAGATGACTGCTACTTGCTCTTCAATGGCCATGGGCACTAAAAGCAAGTAAAATGTTGAAATAGGATATTCATAGAAATATCAAGATTTTTCAAATTTTGTTTTTAATAGTGAATAGTAAATCATTACGTACCGTACTGTCCCTGCTTCAGCAATTCGGTAAGACGAACACCACGGTTCAGCAGTTGCTGGGTTGCGGCGTCCAAGTCAGAACCGAATTGGGCGAAGGCGGCTACTTCACGGTACTGGGCCAATTCCAGTTTCATGGAACCGGCAACCTTGACAAGATACAAGGATACAAGGGAATGAGAAAATTTCATGAACATGAACTCGAAGAGAAAAAGCTTGAAAAGCAAGAAGAACAAGAGCAAGATCAGGTACCTGTTTCATGGCCTTGGTTTGGGCGGCCGATCCTACGCGGGATACAGAGAGACCGACGTTGATGGCCGGTCGGATACCCTTGTAGAACAACTCGGTTTCCAAGAAGATCTGTCCATCCGTGATGGAGATGACGTTAGTGGGAATGTAGGCCGATACGTCACCAGCCTGAGTCTCGATGACGGGCAAGGCGGTGAGGGAGCCACCGCCCAGGGACTCGTTCATCTTGGCGGCACGCTCGAGTAGACGGGAGTGCAGGTAGAAGACGTCACCGGGGTACGCCTCACGACCTGGGGGTCGCCTCAGCAGCAGGGACATTTGACGGTAGGCCACGGCCTGTTTCGACAAGTCGTCGTAGATGATGAGGGCGTGCTTGCCGTTATCCCTGCAATTCATTCAACTCTCATATTTCTACCTATTTATCGCTGCATTATGATTGGAATACAGCAACTAATCAATTGATTTTGCCCTTCACACAAGACTAAGCAATTATATTAATCAACAACAAGCATCCAAGATTATTGAACTTGGGTTAAGAGCATACCTGAAGAATTCACCCATGGCACAGCCAGAGTAGGGGGCGAGGTATTGCAGGGGAGCGGCATCGGAAGCGGTAGCCGAGACGATGATGGAATAGCCGATGGCACCGCTGTCCGTGAGACGCTTGACAATCTGTGCGACGGTGGATCGCTTCTGACCGATGGCGACGTAGATGCAGTACAGCTTCTTCTTCTCCTCTCCGCCGTCGTTGAAACGCTTCTGGTTGATGATGGTGTCGATGGCCAGGGCAGTCTTACCGGTCTGTCTGTCACCAATGATTAACTCACGCTGACCACGGCCGATGGGCACCAGCGAGTCGACGGCCTTGATACCAGTCTGCATGGGCTCTCGTACAGATACCCTGGGAACATGACAGTTTCATTTGTGATGATTAAAAAAACTCATGTTTTATTAGAAATCAATTAAAACGTCATTCTTAATATAACATTTATCTTTGTTAATTGAAAATAAATGTTAATAGATATTTAAATGTCGTACCTAGGAATGATACCAGGGGCCTTGGTACCAATACGGAATCTGAGCTTATTGTTCAGAGGACCCTTGCCATCAATAGGGTTACCTAGAGCATCGACTACACGTCCAAGAAGCTCTTCACCGACAGGTACATCAACAATCGCACCAGTACGCTTCACAATGTCACCCTCCTTGATGTGCCTGTCGTTACCAAAGACGACAATACCGACGTTGTCGGGCTCCAAATTCAAGGCCATACCCTTCAGTCCAGAGCTAAATTCCACCATCTCGTCAGCCTGGATGTTCTTGAGACCATAGACACGGGCAATACCATCTCCAATACTGAGCACACGACCAGTCTCTTCAAGGTTGGCCTATGTCAAGAAAAGTAATAAATTAGAAGAAGAATATTAAAAAAAGTAAAATTATTGAAAGAGAAAGAAGAAGAAAACAGAAGAGGAAGTCAAATATTAAATTGACAGATTCAAACAAAATTACCAACGACAGTTTTTTCCTCAGTTATAACCTTGAATAAGTTAAAATAATTAAATCTACCAAATATTTATGCTAAAAAACTCTTTTCATTTTTAATTGCATGTTATATAATCAACTCATCATCATTATAAAATATTTATCTATTTGTTCTGTATCTATAAATAACTAGTAAAGTGTACAGCATGATAAAAATAAAATGTTGAGCATTGAAACTTTGCTCATGACATGTTTAAATAAATAGTTGAAAAATGAAAGAGGTACATATAATGTGTTAAATGTAATAAAATATTAAAGTGTTGTATTAAATAGTTTACTTTGATGATTTTAATCGAGCAGTGAGATAATTTGATAGATACAATAGGTAGAAGAAAATGATATGTGTATCATACAACTGACCTTAGTGGTAGCGCCGAGGATGCGCTCCTCCAGAATAGATGAGATCTCAGCGGATCTGCGACTGCAGGATACATGGTACTTCCTGGAAGCTAGGAGAGCAGCAGGCCAGCTCACCTAAAAGGAACAATCATTCCAGAGTGGAATACGAGATTGGAGTCCATGGGCTGCAAAACTTGCTTAAAAATACTCATTACATAACTGGCCCTCTCAGACTCTACAAGCCACAAGCCATCTCTCTGTTTATGTAATCCACGAGAAAGTATTGTCAGGCAAGTAATCCTCGACAGATCCGTGTCGAGGAGGCCCCTTATGTCTTATTACGGATTATTCGGCAGGAGTGAGGGATTAAGAATCGTATGTATAAAATGTGAGCAGATAAAACGCGGTTCGGCCAGGTGGAAAAATGTCGGCCTCCCCCCCAGCGTCGAACGGGCCACGGCACGGCTGGGAAGGGAAGATCGAGGAGGCTTGGCACTCGGTGCCACGCCGAGCCGTTATCCCGGGCTAAATCATCGCCGAGTAGACGGCCGCTGGCTTACCTGGGTGCTCGGGATCTGTCTCGCCACCGAGGCAGCAAGACGTACGCTCAGCAGGGCCATGGCTGCTTTTTTCGCCGTTCCTTTCACACGAGTTATGCACGCCCGTCAAGCCGGACAACGTCGTAGGATGAAGAGCGCTAGTGCCTGAGGAGCAGAAGAACGAGGGAGCCGCCGCCGCCGCTACCGTCGCCGCAGCAGCAGCAGCGCCAGTCCAGTCCTACCCCCTCTCTCTCCTTTCCGCGCAGCACTCGTCTCGTTTATCTCGCTCTCGCGCGCGCCACGACCGCGAGCATCCTTCTCCGTCTTTTGATGCTGCTGGCCTGCTGCTACTGCTCATAATTCGTACTGCTGCTGCGCTGCGCTGTGCGCCGATTGTACGGCGCACAGCAGGAAGTAGGCTGCTGCCTGCTGGGCACTGCGCCGCTGCCTGATCACCGCGACCACGGCCCGCCGCCGCTTATCGATTCTCGTTATGCATGTTCCGCGCGCGAGCAGACGTCTTCGCACTTTCGCAGGCTCTTGCCACTTCCGCCCTCTCATTCTACCTACCAATTTCTCCGGCGACTCTCTCTGGCTTTTTGCATTCTTGCAGATTCTGATTTCAGAGCGAGACAATGGCCAACGAGAGATTTTCGGAGCCGTCTCTTTGGCTGCAAATGCCTTATTTTACCCTTCAAGAAAAAGCTTCGTCGTACAGGTACCTACTGCACCTGACGCGCGTAGTGCTTGAATTTCACGCCGCGACATTCAAATTATACTCGCTAGTGGTCAGGAGGGGCTTAACTATTTCTCGCGATTTTCCTGCTCAAAAAAGTAAGACTAATGTATAATATACGTACTTATTAAGGCACTTTTTAGTATTCAAATTAATAGCTTTGAAAATTTTAAACTAATTTCATATTCTCTCATTTCTTTGATTAACTTACTACTTACTAGGTATATAAATATTCTTAATAAGTAAAGTTTTAATGAATTTGCTCAAAATTTACGAAAAAATGCATAACTAAATAATACGAGAATGAGATTAAGAATTATCAGCAATATTGAACCAAGTTTTGGCAAAAAAGCTTTGTGCTTCGCTGTAAAAAATCTCGCTGTGAAATGACTACTTTGAGAGTAGGAAAAATATTATACTAGCTTCAATGCAGTGAATAAGTAGCAAAGTGGTTTGATTACACGGAGAAACTGTTAAACTGCAAAAGAGCGTGCATCACCGCGCGGCAAAAGACGGTGCTGAAATGCACCACATATCGACGTGCGTAACTTGATTTTTAAAGTCACGCACGTTCATAGTCTATGCATCTGATGACCGCTGTTTTTTGTTCATTATGCACGGCGTTTTGACGTGCAAAAATATACAATCTTCGATCACCGACTATTATAGTGGTTTTGTTTGACGCTATAATACGCCAGATCAGTTTTCGTGCAATCGCTGCAGTAAAATGGACGATTTAAGAATTTATTGAATGAGTAGAATTTCCCTGATCTGACGTATTTTTTTAAAGGTAAATATATGTTTGTTTATTTATTTATTACAATTTTGAGACTACAATTTAAACATTCAAATCCTATTTATAAATATTATATTAAAATCAATGTAATTTACATATAATTTCATTTTTATATTTTATAAATATATTTTTAATGAAAATATAAAATTTGTAGTTAAATCAACTAATGAAGAAAAATTTTACAATTTGTCTGAAGAACTAATCGAAAATATTATACCTATTGATTATGACTCAAGTGATCTGTTCAAGATATGTTACAAAGTATTTTTAGTGTCGCCGCTAGTGCGAACGACGAGGCGAACGAAAGTTGATATTTGCACGTCAAATCGCCGTGTATAATGAACAAAAAAACAGCAGTAATAAGATGCATTGACTATGAACGTTTGCGACTTAAAAAAAACAATTTACGCACGTCGATATGTGGTGTATTTCAGCACGGTCTTTTACCGCGCGGTGATGCATGCTCTTTTGCAATTCGACAGTCTCTCTGTGTACTATGGCGTTGTAAATTTACAACTTTGGACGTTTTGATGCATTTTTGAGGTTATGTTATTTACAACGGCGCTGTATTTCTACAATAGGGCTTAATATTACCAGCAAATAGTAAATTTACTATTCTACTGCATTTCTGCAAAATTACAGCCATTAAAATAAAATATCATATAGGGTTTAATAAAAATAAGAAAACTAAAAATCAAGAGAAAGAGGACTATTATGATGTTACGTCGTGTGACGAATCTTTTGATTGCATACATAAGAAATAAACACATTCGAGTCACACCGCGGCAGCGAAGAATCAACTTGCGAAATACCTACGCATCAGTTATTAATCAAATGAATCAAAAATGCTCGCGAAAGCGTTTTATAAGATTTTGTAACTGACACAATTACGTTAAGTGCATTTAAAAAAATTATATTTATGAAACTTTGGTAAATATTATAAAATTTATGAAATTCGGCAAGCATATATATTTTATATATTCAGACTCTACGTCTCAAGAATCAATTGGAATATAGGGTATTGACCCCAGTAGTCGGCCACCGGAGGAGAAACTTGTATTCAAGTCATTACAAAAAATTCCGAAACATCCTGCTTAATAAATTACCGGTTCTATTACACTTGAAATGCATTCTAATTTTTGATAAAATGTTTATTTTTGCTTAAAATATTTACAGGATAATTATAATATGTGTTTTAATAAAATATGATGAAAGCGCTAGTAGTCGGACACCCGATTCTAGTACTCGGCTGCTTGATCGCTAGTAGTCGACCAGAACAAGTTAAGGAGGCTTCGGCGTTTGGTGCCGTATCAAGTGAGGGGTACCGTAGGGGCACGTATCGCATGAATGCTCGTTGCTGCTTATTTTTTGATAATCGTGCGTATTATAGTCATACGTATATATAACAGTAAGAAATCGCGGTAAAGTCGTCAGAAAAAAGCGATAAACAAATTTTATTAGTTTTACCGGGGCGCCTGATTTGAATGTGACGTTCCTATCGTTGTAAAACTGGCAACGCCGCACATTCGGTAGAAGTACTGCGCCGACTTCACCTTTACATACCGATATGTCATGTGCTCTACTTCATCCTCAATCTGGCGTGTTGTTTTTGTACCGGCGACTGTTAGAAAATGCCTTATAATATCGTGGTTGTGTGGGAAAGCAGAAAGGCAAATTTATTAGGATAAAGGAGAAAGACAAAATAGCAAGACTGTTGACAACTACAGATGGAAAACAAGGAAGGTGCAGATGTACAGAGATTGAGGTTAGTTTGCAGTTTGTAAATATTGGAGATTAAATATTAATTCACTCTAGCATAGATAAAAAGAAATATTATACATATTGTATCAATAATATTTAGAGAATGAGACTTCTGTTTTTCTTCTATGACCAATTACTATGAAATCTTTTTCTCTTTTGATTTCAAATAAAACTTATAGTAAAAAATAGTTATTGTAAGACTTATACTAAATAATAGATTTATTTTATTTACAGGTATCTGAAAATGTTGACGACGAAGAATCAAAATGTTTATTACAAGGGCGTACAATCATTGAAAAAGACACTTTGGCAGAGAATATGTGGTGTCGTGCGTGTGAGAAACCATTGTCTCTCCGTTACTTACAGCATGAGAAAATCAAAGGAATAGTGTGCAAATGGCTTATAAAATGTCACTTTTGTGGTATCATTGTAGCTGTAGAAACTGGGAAGAAATCAAATAATTACTTGTACGATATTAATCTCAAATCAGCTATTGGTAGGTAGATACTGTGAAATTAAAAGTTAAATAAAAATTAAAAAATAATTTTAATATTGACAGGTATGCTTGATGCAGGTATTGGCGAAACTAAAGTAAATACCTACTTATCAGCTTTAAATATCCATACATTCGATGACAAAACTTTGAAGAGACATGAAAGATATATAGGCAAAAAAATTGAGTCTTTAGCGAAGAAGTCTTGTGTGGTAGCCTTAGAAGAGGAAAAATCGTCAACTCTCGCACATCAAAAGGAGAAGTAAGTTCTCTTGGATAGCCACATTTATTGAACTATGTAATTATACAAAGTGCATTAGAATGTATACACGTGATCAATTTTTATATACAAACGTAATTTATCTTAAATAATTGTACTATACAAATTCATATTTACAAATATTTTACAATAATATGATTAATTTTAAGCACATTATTGTAATTTTTAATTTTAATAACTAAATAGGTTACAACAATACGATTAATTAATTTTAAGGAAAAACTTGATTACTTAGTTTACAAGAACGTATTCAGTATGTAATCATGTTATTGATTTTATATACAACTATATTTTTTTATTTACATTATGACAATATAATAAATTTCATGTAAAAATATGTTATTTTTATAAAACATTCTTCAATCCATCCAGATTCGTTAAACATTATCCTTTATAATTTATTTTTAATATAGCAAAGATTCTACGATTGAAGATACAAACAACAATGTAACTGAGCTAACAGGATCTTTTGATGCTGCATGGATAAAGAGGTCTCGTCAAAATAACAGTTATAGTGGTACACTGCAATATCAGTTTTTTTAATGAATTGAAAATGATTTGATAGATTTTTCATAACATTTATTTATTATGTAGGTCATGCTTCTTTAATAGGCTATTTTAATAAAAAAGTCATTGGGTATGCTTGTCGCAATATCTATTCTAAGCAATGTAAAATGAATAAAAACAAAAATCATGATTGTAGAAAAAACCATAGTGGTTCTTCGAAATCTATGGAGGCCGATATGGCTGTAGAGCTAGTTTTGAAAAACGATGATCTAGTCAGGGCAGAATGTAGAGTTAAAACATTGATAGGCGACGACGACTCATCTTCCATCGCAGCTTTGAGACGATTATCACCTTATACGATAATAAAATGGTCAGATTTTAATCACGTTTCAAAAACGTTTAATTCGAAGTTATATGATATGAAACTAAATGCTACTCTGAGAGATTATTTTTTCCAAAGTTTTCACTATATCAGTGAAGAAAAATAAAGGAGATGAATTGAAAGTAAAAGTCGCACTAGAAAATATTATACCTCATACATTTGGAGAGCATCAAAATTGTGGTTTATTCTGTACACTAGAAGATGATGGTACACATAAATATAAATATTTTAAGGATGAAAAGTGTTTGACAGATCTAAGTTTACGAGAACGATTAGAAAAAATAATACAGCCATTTATAAAAAGCGCACCACAGATATCACATTGTGCATCTAGTCAAGTGAATGAGTCATTCAATAATACAGTAATATCAAAGCATCCAAAATCAGTATTTTATGGTGGCTCAGAGTCACATTGCCTTCGAGTAGCTATTGCCGTGTGCCAAAAAGATCTTGGACATACTTTCATTGTTCATTTGAATAAAGAACTGAATTTATCTCATGGAAGTTTTACTACAACTTTTCGTAAAAGAAAACAAGATTGTCGCTTGCATGAAATAGAAAAAAAGCAAACCATTCCTAGTAAAAAACGGCGCCGTATTTTGAAAAAAGAAAGATCGTCGAGAAACTGTGTAACAGAGAATCTCGAAGGACTTTCGTATCAGTCTGGCTGTGGATATTTGAATACTTCAGATTTGATCGACGAAACTCTCCTCATTGGTTATAATCAGACAGTTTTTATTTTTTATTTTTTATTTTTTATTTATTTGCTTTTAAATTGTATCATAACAAAAATTATTTTCTTTTAAGATCATTTTGACATCAAAGACTCGGAAATCGTTGTATTTGACATTGAAACAACAGGACTAGCGAAAACAGATGAAATAGTTCAGGTAACTTTTTTTATAATCAATCATGATGCGTTTTTTTACACAAACTTTTAATATTGCTATTATTATTTACATAGATTGCGGTCGCCTGTGGAGATAGTTCTTTCAATATTTACATAATGCCAAAAAAACCAATGAATGAAAAAGCGTCTGAAGTAACTGGGATCGAAATTCGAAACGACCAAATGTATGTCAATGGAACAGCTGTGATAACGTTTTCACCTAGAGAAGCCATTCTGAGCTTTTTATATTTTTTGAAACTTCAAAAGAAACCGTGCATACTAATAGCTCACAATAGGAATACATTTGATATACCTAGAATACTCGATTTAGCTAAATCACTAAGTCTTATGAATGAATTAATGTTATTTGTCAAAGGTGTATGTGATTCTTTACATTTATTTAAATCTCTATTAACTGACCGAAAAAAAAACAAGATATCCTTTAAGCAAACTGATTTGGCAAATGACTATTTAGATAAGACTGATATAATGGATGCTCATAATGCATTAAACGAAGTATTAGTTTTACAAAAATTATTGAACAAGATATGTAACGATGATAAGACTGTTATAGTACAAAGTACTACAAGTATTGAATTCATGTTGAATTCTAAAGCTAGGTTACAAAAAACCAAAGAAAATAATAAATCTTTATCAGATTTACAAATTTCGAAAGCCATGAAAGGAAAAATTTCAAAGGCCGGTATCAATAAGACGATACTTCAACAGGCTTTTGAAACAGGAGGCTTGGATGCATTGACCATCCTTTTGGGAGAAAATTTAAATAATAAACCGCGCGTTACAATGAATAAAAAAATTATTAAAAGTATTTTTGATCAGTTGAATGAAAGAAAAAATGAATAACTGTGATTTCATAGAATAATGAATGTTACCATAATGTTAATAAATATTTATTAAAATGCTCAGTATTATCGTTTTATTATTTTTCAATACCTACATTATTTTTTAATACGAAAAATAGAAATTTCTTCCAGAATCAATTCTGCGTTGAGATTGATCTTTTTTTATTCATAAGGAATATTTTAATTTCAATGTCTTTTTACGTCTTATGAGTTTTGTTTTGCATGAAAAGAACATTTAAAACGCTTTTTATTTATCCATTGGGATTTATCATATACTTCCCTTTCAGCTCGTTTGAATTGTACGCCATCTCATCGATGCGCTGTTGCCAAACTTATGGCGCATGCGCATTAGCAGTAGCTGTGAAATAGGATTTTCGTATTTCGTACTTTTCTCGCAATTTTCTCTTAATTGAAGTCGTCAGCCCTATTTTTTTATAAAGCTAATAGATTCCTCGGAATCTAAAGTATTAGTACATATTTGATTTATGGGGACTCGTGATTTTATTCCGGAGTATTAATCGATTTTCATGAGGAGTCCCATAAGACTACGTGTTAAAATTCGATTTTTTCGGCAGCGATTTTCTCGAAAATAACATCGTCAACCCTGGTATTTCTTTTTTCGAAATGAATCTAGCATACTTTATTCAGATAATCTCCAAGTTTCAGAGCCGTTTGTGATTTTTTTGAAAAACGCCGATGCCTCCTTAAGGCAATACATCGCGCTTTAAAAGCATTGTTTATTCTATTTACTAGTTCTACGATTTAAGTTTAGATATAAAAGATTGAATAAATATTAAATGAATGAAATTAAATATTAATCAATCGTAATGATCATTACAATTAGAAGTGGCTTTGGACATGGGTTACCAATCAGGCCCGGCTGAAAACTAAAATTCGGCAAAAATTTAAAAAATTTTAATAGTCGACCATCTGTAAACGCATATCGATAAAGACATATTACACTACAAGAAAACAATTCTTATTTTATGGTTCTTGAACTGTTCTGAATCAGGATTAAATGTTTAAATGGCATAGATAATTAATAATTATTACCCTGGCGATATTGTGTCTACGGGTTTATTTTTTAAAAGAAAATAGTCAAAGTAGCCGACTACCCTAGTATATATTAGTTCAGTTCGTTCGTAAGGCCCACAGTAGGCCGTCTCGCGGTTCGATCAAATACACAGCTAAAAGCATAAATCTTTATAAAAATTATAGAACATCCATTTTCAATAAAGATACAGTCAATCAATTATACAAACCGATAAACGTATATTAGCAAATTCTTTAGTACACTATAAATCAATTAATGCGTGACTCCTTCATTATTACAAGCAATAATACATTGTGCTAATTAAGAAATAAATAAAAATTTTATTTGTGGATACGAGGATTCATAAAGATTATTAATTCAATCAACCTTCAATTTCACAACCCAACAGGAAGCAGTTCATAGATCTAGCAGTAGACCAAGGTAAGAACATTTTCAAAAATCTATAAAAATATAAGCAGGTATCTGGTTGTGAGAGAACCAGATTTCATGGTAGAGCCTGCCACTAGATTCACTCCTACATGTTCTGAATTCTCATATTTTTGGGAGTTCAGGACATAACAATGAATTAAATGCTTTATTATATATGTATTAACGTTTACAAGAGAGTATCCCTACTGAAAATAATCAAGTAAGATATTAAGTGAGAAATCAGGTGAAAATTCAACTGAGAAATCAGGTGAAAATTCAACTGAGAAATCAGGTGTGATTTTAACGTGATTTTTCACCTGATTTCTCACTTGATTTCTCACCTGATTTCTCACCTGATTTCTCACTTGGTTTCTCACCTGATTTCTCATGTGATAATTTGCGTTCTTACACATTTTACACTATTGAACAAATTTGGACACAAATTTCCCTGGTAACACAGTCTGACACACTCGCGATTGCGCCGAAAGTGCACGGTCTGCTTCACACTCTGACTAGGTTTCTGCTGCACGACGATTGCGGCAGACGAGTGCGGCAGGATTGCAGCAGAAGTGCAGCCGACAAGTGCGACTATGGGGGATGAAATAACGCACTAGCGAGTGCAACAGAATTGCACCCAAATTGCGTACGACGATTGTGGCAGACGAGTGCGGCAGGATTACAGCAGTCGTGCAACCGACAAGTGCGATTAAGGAGGATGAAATAATGCACTCGCGAGTGCAGCAGGATTGCATTCGAATTGCGTATGACGATTGCGGTAGGATTGCAAAAGACGTGCAGCTGACAAGTGTGATTAAGGGGGATGATGTAACGCATTTGCGAGTGCATTAAGATATACTTAAAAAACGATCACACACCTCGTAACAAAAAACCTCAGATCACCGAGAATGGTAACAAAAAAAAGAGCTCCAAATTGTTTTATCTCCCAGACGGCTTGTGCGCGGTCTCTTATAGTATTTACCACGCCAAACTAGTCGAGTGAGCCCAAAACTGATGCGCTCGCCGCCTGGTGGCGGCGACTTATGTCCTATATGCTTTGCTTCCACCAGGTCTGCGGACTGCACGTCTGTTGCAATCCTGCCTCACTCGTCTGTCGCAATCGTCGTACGGAATTCGGGTGTAATTCTGTTGCACTTGCGAGTGCATTATTTCATCCTCCTTAGTAGTACTTGTCGGTTGCACGTCTGCTGCAATCCTGCCGCACTCGTCTGCTGCAATCGTCGTACACAATTAGGGTGCAATTCTGCTGCACTCTCGAGTGCATTATTTTACTCCTCTTAGTCGCACTTGTCGGCTGCACGTCTGCTGCAATCCTAACGCACTCATCTGCCGCAATCGTCGTACACAATTCGGGTGCAATTCTGCTGCACTCGCGAGTGCATTATTTCATCCCCCTAAGTCGCACTTGTCGGCTGCACTTCTGTTGCAATCCTGCCGCACTCGTCTGCCGCAATCGTCGTGCAGCAGAAACCAAGTCGAATTGTGAAGCAGACCGCACGTCGGCTGCTGTAATTTTTGTGATTGCACGCACGATTGCAGCAGAATTGCGGCGAAATTGCGATGCTTTTGTTACCAGGGTTCTTTGTTCCTTTTTCATCATTTTATAAAGAAAAATGAAAAGCCGCATAATAAGAGTTGGTACAGATTGTAAGTGACATATCAACAGGTTTTTGAGGGCGTTGATCGCGTTTTTAAGGTTATAATGTTCGTTTAATAGGAATAAGATGTCCATATACCCATACGGCACGTAATGTTTCTAAAAGATTTCGGTAATATTTCACTTGAAACATTACACCTTTCAGAAATATTTATACAATGTTTCATGGACCTTTCTGTAATGTTTCAGAAACATTAAATGTCCGCTAACATGTCAAATTTAACATTTCAGATAGATTATGGAAACAGTACTGTGACATTTGTGTAATCTTTCTGTAATTTTTAGATATCGTGATTACTTTAATGTAATAATACCGAAATGTATCAGCAACATGTCAGGTATGTTACTTTAATGTTATCGAAAGCTTTCAGTAACATTTTAGTAATGTTACTTTAACATTACTGAAAGGTTTTAAGTAATGTTACTGTAACATTACTGAAAGGTTTTAAGTAATGTTACTGTAACATTACTGAAAGGTTTCAATACCACCTCAGTAATATTGCTTTACAATCCTGTTAAAAATATGATATTGAAATCGATAAAAAAATGCATTTTCTTTTGGTGCTAATCTTAATCTTTAATCTTGATTATCGTTCTACTCATTAGATATTTAATCGGTTTTAATCCAATCTACTCATTTATTGACATTTATTTATGAATTTCTACTATAATTTTAGAATTTAAATTTTTTATATATTATTTATATACCTAGGTATTTATTGATCTGAAACAAATATTTTAAACAAATATGGAAACTCCAACGCTCTAACCGTTCCGTTACAGAAGAACTTTGAAATCGATAAAAAAAATCTGACTTATAATCTACAATTACTGGTCATGAAAATACTTTTATATTTCGTAAAAATAAACACCCACAAAGTTGGCTGAAAATTACACTTGTAACATTTTGTTGGTAATATTTTAGAAACTTGTCACGTGCAACGGGAGTGAAACATTATAACTGATACGTTAGGGAAATATTTCTGAAACCTTGCAAACGTATGATCTCATGTGAGATATTACAGAAATGTTAGGGATGAAAGCTCATTTTTCTATTATTTAGGAAACCTTTTTGAAATATTTCTGACATATAACACTTGCAACATTACGTAAGGAATGTTGCGAAAACATTTTCCGTGTAATGGAATTGAAACGTTATAACTGGTACGTCAGGGAAATATTTCTGAAACCTTGCTATCGTAACATCCCATGTAGGATATCACAGAAATGTTAGGGGTGAAAGCTCATTTTTCTATTATTTATGAAACATGTCTGAAATATTTCTGACATATATCACATGCAACATTACGTAGGGAATGTTTCGGAAACATATTACGTGCAATGGAATTGAAATGTTATGACTGGTACGTCAGGGAAATATTTCTGAAACCTTGCTATCGTAACTCCCATGTGGGATATTCCAGAAATATTAGGGGTGAAAGCTCATTTTTCTATTATTTATGAAACCTTTCTGAAATATTTCTGACATATAACACTTGTAACATTTTGTTGGTAATATTTTAGAAACTTTTCACGTGCAACGGGAGTGAAACATTATAACTGATACGTTAGGGAAATATTTCTGAAACCTTGCAAACGTATTCTCTCATGTGAGATATTACAGAAATGTTAGTGGTGAAAGCTCATTTTTCTATTATTCATGAAACCTTTCTGAAATACTTCTGATATCTAACACATGCAATATTTTATTGGTAATTTTTCAGAAACGTTTCACGTACAACAGGATGGAAACGTTATAACATATACGTCAGGGAAGCCTTTCTGAAACCTTGCAAACGTAAGATCTCATATGAGATATTACAGAAATGTTAGGGATGAAAGCTTATTTTTCTATTACTCGTGAAACCTTTTTGAAACATTTCTGACATATAACACCTCCACCATTACATCGGAAATGTTGCGGAAACATTTTGCGTGCAACATGATTGATACATAACAATTAGTATATTTCTGTAACGTTACTGGAATGTTTCTATGGATGAAATTCATATGAAATCGTTTTGAAAGGTTTCTGAAAGATATCAGTTGAAACAATTCGATTGAACGATACCTGAAACATTACTGAAACATTACCAATGAGCGCATACCTTTCGGTAATATTACGTGCCGTGTGGGTAGGTATTTGATGACCTGTTATTTATTTTATTGTTTTCAACTATTATTTCATGTCTCTGATTTAATTTCTTTTTAGTGAAGATGATAAATTTTGTTTTTTTCAGATGAGATTGGGAGTTTGATTGAATTAAAGTATTCTACAATTTTTTTATGTTTTCTTCAAGAATTTTAATTCCGGTTTTTATATTTTTTGTGACATTGTATACAGTTGTGTCATCGGCAAATTGTAAAATCTCCTTATTTTAAAAAATATGTTTTTTGAGGTATATAATATATAATGTGTACAATATAGGGCTCAAGACACATCCTTGGGGGACACCTATATGTTTTATAAATAACCATCCAAGTCATTATTTACTTTAAAATATAGTTTTCTATTGATAATAACGTGTAGTATAAATTTTCTGATATTGAAAGGGATAAAGGTTGATTAAAATTTCTTGGAGAATTTCTGGTCTAACATTATCGAATGCAGATTTTATGTCTATTAATAGGCACAGTAAATACTCATTATTATGAAATGTTTTTAAAATATCAGTTATAAGGTTAGATAGACAGTGAGAGCATGATTTAGCCTTCCTAAATCCATTTTGTGACTCTGGTATTAAGTTGTTACTTTCTAGCTAATGTACGATTCTTCCTTGTATAATTTTTTCTAAAATTTTTAGAATGGACGATGCTAATGTTATTGGTCTAAATTTGTTTTTAACGCTCTTTGGGATTAGAATCATTAAAAACTCATTCCATTCTGTCGGATATTTGTGGTTATGAAAAATGTCGTTAAGAGTGTGTAAAAGTAAATTTCTAAATTTATCTAAGGTATGGAATAACATTTTATTGGAAATTTTATTTAGGCCTGGACTTGAGGTCTTTTTAGAAGAATCTATTGTTTGATTAAGTTCATATATAGTTATCCAGCTCACTGATTTGAGATTCTAGTCTATTTGTGATTGAGGGGTCTATTTCTAGGGGGTCAGAGTAAGGACAAAATTCTTCTGTAAACTGTCGAATATGAGTGAGTGTTTCAATATCAGTTTGGGGAAATGAGTCTGTCGAGAGCATTTGGTTCTTAATTTTACCTATAGTATTCCACACTGACTTAGTGTCAGATTCTATATTAAGTTTTTCTTCTGTATAAGCTTTGAAGCTTTTTATTTTAATTTCTTTTAGTCTTGTCTTTGTACTGTATTCGCATTTATTTAAGATTTTAACGTTTTCAGGAGTAGGATTTTTGAGTAGTTGTTTTCCTAATCTTCTTCTTTCTTTAACTAGGTCTATGCACTCTTGGTTCCACCAAGATGATTCAGACGGGAAGGTTTTAAAATTTTTTTTATTGTTTTTTAGTATTTATATTGTTATTTTTGTCGTCGGTAGCATTATTATTCTAGAATTCTGGATCAATAGATTTTAAGATTGTTGATGTTATGAAGTTGTATTTAGATTCTGTGTCTATATGTAAAAAGTCTTCTTCGTTAGGGAACTTTTCATTACATATTTGTTCACCGTTAGCTGTAAATAGTTTCCAGTTAGTTTTAGTTGTGTTGATTTTATGAGTCGATGATACGGGAACTTTTTTTATTAATAGGTTAATTGTTGTTTTAATAGGAAAATGGTCACGGTTCATTTTATCTTCTAAAACTTCCCATGTGGATTGTAAAAATAAATTATCTGTAATCAATGATAGGTCAATAGCTTAGGTACGGTGATTTTTGGATGTTACATTGGAACATGTGTGGGAACCATTGTTAAGAATAATTAGTTTAGTTTTGTCTATAGCTTCAGTTAAATTAAAGTCTGATTGGCACATTTTATCAATTTTATGTGAGCTCCATATAGTACTGTGACAATTTAGATTTCCTTCTATAAACTGGAATTTGTATGATTGAATTGATTCAAACAGTTTATCCCATTCAAGTGTAGTTTTTACTACACTTGGAATACGATAGATTGAACATATGATGATCTTTTCATTATTATCTAGAGGTATCGAGATAGCGACAGTTTCAAGACGGTTTGTTTTGTGGTATACGTTTATTACTTCTAGAAATAATATTTTTTTTTTATACAAGTACATACTCCTCCATGCTCATTATGGTTAACTTTTGAGTCTCTATCTTTTTTAACTATGTGGAAATTTTTTAAGGAGAAAGGAAGTTTTGACTTTGAGTTTAACCAAGTTTCAGATAAAATTAAAATATTATATTCAATGCCAATAATATTTAAATCTCTGATTTTTTATAAGGCTCCTCTGCAATTACATTGGAATATTTTTAGACACATTTTGTTATTATTCATGATTAGGTTTTTGGTTGTTTATTTATTTATATAAATACGGAAAGGTGAATGCGAGGAGTGAATTTCTTATTATTATTTAATCTATTAGTTGAACTTTATCAATTATATCGGTTGTGTCAAAGGCATTGGGTGTGAAGTTCTCGTTATTGTAATTTGGTAAGTAATAATTCTCTAATTCTCTTTCTGGGGGTTCGTGTAGTTGAGTCTGTTTTTATGTTGATTACTTATTACTATTAGGAGTGCTTTGATTAAGCATTCTAATGAATTTGTGTCTAGCAGTTTTTCAATTGTTTTTAAATTTTCTTCAACATCTACTGGTTGGTCTTCATCAAGGATTTTGTTGACATCTTCTTTAGAAGGAATGTCCTACATTTCATCATTATTATAGTAGGGATCTATTCTAGCATTAGAGCAAAGAAGAGACTTCTTATGTTGTTTTTGTTCTTCAAATAATTTTTCTAAAATGGTTATACTTTGGATTTGCGAGTGGCTTTGAATTTTCTTTTCATTTATTATATCATTTGTTTTGCTTGGGTTAGGGTTGATTGGTTGAGAAAAAGATCTATGAACTGTTGATTCTCTTTGTAATCTTTGAAAAATCAAAGAGGGTTGAAAAAACGAATGTATATGTCTAGCATTTTTAGTTTTTTGAGCGTATGTTTCTTTGGAATAGGGATTATATATAGGATTAATATGATCAATTGGGGTATCGGATAGTTCAGGGTATTCTGAAAAGTTAATTCGTTTAAGGTGTTTTTTGTTGTATAGCTCGTGTTTGATTTCAGAAACCGATATGTTTTTATCAGTTGCTACATTTCTAAGGTTTTGTTCTTCAATTCTTTTAGGGCAATTTTTAGCCGTAGGAAGATAAGAATTAAGACAGTGTAAGCATACGGGTTGGGTTGATTTTTTGAGACAATCTTCTATTGATTCGTGGTTTTTTCCCCACACCTTATACATTTTTTTACAGAAAACTTGCAGTGCTTTTGTATGTGGCCAAAGTTAAAGCACGTGTAGCATTGTCGAACAAGTGGATAATAAGTCTTAATTGGGTAGACAACTTTGTAGAGTATTGCTTGTGAAGGCATGAATTGTCCTTTTACGGTTATTAGCACTGTACCGGTTGGTGTTTCAACTGTATTGTCATTTTCTTTATCGTAAGTTTTTTTCGTAAATCTCTTTACTGTGATAATGTTCAAGTCACCTAGTGGGGAAGGGAGTTCAAGATTCTTAATAATTTCTTCTTCACTTAGGTCTATTCGGATTCTTTTAAGAATTCCTTGTTTTTGAACTAAATGATTGGGAATTAATGAACGCAAACATTTCCCATTCTTTCCAGAATAAAGAATTAAGGATTGAGTTTGCTTCTCTTCTTTGACAATAACAAATATTATATTTTTACTCATCTGTTTAACTTCTTTAACGGTATTATTAGGGTATAAATTTACAAGTTTTTTGGTAATGTTTATAGCTGATATAATTTTGTCATTTCCAGTATAATTTTGGGCATATATCTTGTATGGGTCATTACTTGAAAAATCAAATTGATATAAATTCTGTTTATTTTGTTGATAGGGATCTTGAGAATAGTTTTGGATTTCCGTTTCTTTTTCTATTCTTTTATTATCTTTATCGGTTTCTTTGGTTTCCATACCAAGGTAACAAAAGCATTGCAATTTCGCCGCAATTCTGCTGCAATCGTGCGTAGTCTGCTTCACAATTCGACTTGGTTTCTGCTGCACGACGATTGCGGCAGACGATTGCGGCAGGATTGCAGCAGAAGTGCAGACGACAAGTGCGACTAAGGGGGATGAAATAATGTACTCGCGAGTGCAGCAGAATTGCACCTGAATTGCATACCACGATTGCGGCAGACGAGTGCGGCAGGATTGCAGCAGACATGCTACTAAGGAGGATGAAATAATGCACAGATGAGTGCGGCAGGATTGCAGCAGACGTGCAGTTCACAGACCTGGTGGAAGCAAAGCATATAGGACATAAGTCGCCGCCGCCAGGCGGCGAGCACATCAATTTTGGGCTCACTCGACTAGTTTGGCGTGGTAAATACTATAAGACACCGCACACAAGTCGCCTGGGAGATAAAACTCTTTGGAGCTCTTTTTTTTGTTACCATTCTCGGTAATCTGAGGTTTTTCTCTACAAGGTGTGTGATCGTTTTTGAAGTATATCTTAATGTACTCGCAAATGCGTTACATCATCCCCCTTAATCACACTTGTCAGCTGCACGTCTTCTGCAATCCTGCCGCACTCGTCTGCCGCAATCGTCATACGCAATTCGAGTGCAATCCTGCTGCACTCGCGAGTGCGTTATTTCATCCCCCATAGTCGCACTTGTCGGCTGCACGTCTGCTGCAATCCTGCCGCACTCGTCTACCGCAATCGTCGTATGTAATTCGGGTGCAATTCTGCTGCACTCGCGAGTGCATTATTTCATCCCCCTAAGTCGCACTTGTTGGCTGCACTTCTGCTGCAATCCTGCCGCACTCGTCTGCCGCAATCGTCGTGCAGCAGAAACCTAGTCAGAGTTTGAAGCAGACCGTGCACTTTCGACGCAATCGCGAGTGCGTCAGACTGTGTGACCAGGGTAGGGGTTAAGGATACATCTTTCCTTCCTGTTGCATTTTGATTTCTCTTATCTTGGGAGTTCTTTTCCTATAGTTGGGAATTCACTGTTTTCGAAGTAGGAATTTTTTTAACTTTTTCAATATTAGCTAAGGGTTTCTTAGATGGGGGTTGAATTTCTTTAGTAGGGGAGTCCAATAAGCTCTGAGTAGAAGACGCTCTTTTATTGCTGTGTCTTGGAGTAGAGGGGAAAGCTGTATTGCTTGTATCCATCTTTTCTGTATCCTTGTCTTTATTTGATTTGCTCTTAGGATTAGGATTATTAGGTTTGATAGATTTTGGGATAAAAGTTCGAACATAAAGAATAAAAAACATTAGGGTTGTTATTTCACTTAATTTTGTCCCTTTTGCTATTATTAGAGTTGTAATTAGGTGGAGATTTATCTATATTTTTATTTGCTTTGTTACTCATGTTGTTTGACGTACGTTTATTTCCTGTCGGATAAGATAATGTTACTTGGGTTTGTGATTGAGCAACGGGGGGGGGGGGGGGGGGGGGGGGACGCGTATTTAGCAAAATCAAAGTCATTGTCGACGTATAACGGTTGCGATGAGTTGTCTATGGAAAGTTAGGTAAAAGAAAGGAAGGGATGGGAATAAGTTGATATAAAGTATCTCTCAGCCTGGTCCGAGCAGCCCCATCAGGCTGATGCCTAAACGCGATCGGATTTATAGGTTATGATATTAAAGTTACCTCGTATTAGAAACACGCAAATACATAAGTGAGATAAAAGATGTGAAAGTAAAAATCCTTAGTAGTACTACGAAATCTCACTGAGATTTTTCGTTCAAGTATGCTATAAACTTATGTTTTTTATTCTTTATGTACAGTCAAAAGGATTTTCATTCATTCCGAATCGACTCCATCTTCCATCCTCCGATCATGGGGAGAAGTGAAGCAAATCTTGAGAGAGACAGAACGCATGGGTTGAATACCAGTTAGCATAGCTAACTTTTAGACATCTGTATTTTGCCAGTTTTCAGATGTCTTAGGACTTTCCAAAAGTCGTCTAAGCAGATACTATTAGAAACATAATTAAGATATCTGAAAAACGATGTCCGTAAGTTGCCATTTTGCAGATTTCATAAAACACCTTGTAAACGGTGTTGCCAGGTTGGGCGACATGTCGCCAATTGGACAATTTCAAATGGTACTAGGCGACAACATTTCGGCACCAGGCGACGTGTAGTCATTTGGGCGATTTTTCACTCTGCCGCAAAAAAAAATAAATAATGACAAAACATTATTAATTTTAATTGTAAATTTCTTTATTTGTAATCTTTAGTTTGTTTATTTATATGATTTTTGATTTGACAAGAGCTATCTATTAAACCTTTGTACTTTATACTTTGGTGTTATAAAAGCTAATTATATAAAAATACTTTATTCTTTATTTTTTATCAGTCTCTTCTCTTATTTCTAAACTTTCAATTAGACTCAGAGCTTCTAAAAATGCGTGCTCTTCAGAACTTCTTACCATAGAGAAAGTATTGTTTATACTAGTATATATACTGTTATTAAATAATTCAAGCATTTTTTTGGATGGCTTGAATGTAATACAACATTACTTGAATATTTTCAAATGAATTCTTATACGCATTATTGCTACAAGCATTTCAAAAGACATGCGATTTCTTAATTTTGTCTTAACAATCGCCATAATACTGAATACCCTTTCCACTACTGCATTACTTATAGATAGTGAAAAAGCTAACAAGGCAAAATCAGCTAATTCTTTACAACATTTATCACTTTTGGCATTTACTACTTGACTTACTGCAACCCAAAACTTAATAGAATCTAAAGGCTTCTCTGGTTCTTTTAACTATTCCAATATACATTTAATTAGAAACATCTTGAATCGAAGTGTTTGTAATCTACGCCATTGTGATTTAAGATCCCTTTGTCATGACCTTTAGCTGAAAAAATAAAATAGTTTCAAATAAAAGTATTCGATTATTTAAAAAAGAATTAATAAAATTTGAGTTATTTATGTGCGAGTTCCCATGGTAAAAATTTGAAATATTGACCAGCTGATAAGTCTCCTAAGATCAAATTCGGCGCAAAGTAGCGTAAATTGGATATAACACTTAGATTTTCTGGAATCCTTGTAATTATTTCATTGCATAGTCGAATTAAGTATCTAACACATCTATCCTTTATTAGACTTATACTTTCTTGAGAAATGTTCGCCTTAACTGTGAAGTCGTTAAAATTCTTACCAAAATCGACTGAGTCTAATGGAAGCAATGAATTGTCAACAGAATTATCAAAACATACTTCTTTTAAAGCTTTTTGTACTATTTCAATATCATGCTGGTGAAGTATTCCATCAGAGGCATTCATTAGTGTACTTCTATTCATCTGTTTTTGGAGATAGCCAGGTTTGATAAACTTTTTTACGAGTGACATAAGCAATACACGCATATCACTATAAAGTTTCGTTGTAACTGCCTTAGTTATTTGAAATGCAATATTTAAATCTGTCACATCTGGTAAAATTTTGATTTTGAGTATGCAGGAATGGAATAGACATTAATAAGGTTTGAATATAATATAACGCAGAGAGATTTATTGCAGATATGTGTGTATATATATAGACTAGGGGATACCTCCCTGCTCGCTCCGCTCGCCAACCACCGAAGCATCATGAAATTTTTTGTTTTTATGAAGGTTTTCTATTTTTCCACACCACCCGGGAGGTAAATAGATTGGCGTGTTTTATACATTCAAATTTATGTTTTATTTAATTCATTTATAAATAAATATATGTAACTCATAATACAGACATTTATTTATATTTAGTTTTAAGTATTGTATTTTTTAACATATATATTTATTTTAATTTTGTTTTTTATTTGAATGTAATATTGTAAAGCTCTTTTTAATTCGTATGTAATAATATATATATGTCAATTTAATATTAATGAATATAATCAAAAAAAATAATTCTTTTGAATGTAATTACATTGAATCACAATTACAATGAATTTACATTACTTTAATTTTTGTTTTAAATTAACAATATATCTTGTTATATTATATTATGAAAAACTTAAAAATTTCACTCATAAATCTAAATTAATTTGCATGTATTTTATTTATGTGTTATACTTTTTACATATTTTTTAGATTTATAATAGTAATAATGAAGATGAATCCAAAAATGTATTTTATAAAATTTAAGTCTTATAAATCTAAATATGGTAGCATGTATTTTATTTGTAATAATGTTCATACTTTTTGCATATTATTTAGATTTATAAGAATAATTTATATTATATTAATCAAAATCGCTTTATAAATTTATAAACATTCACAATTATTATTATAAACAATTTTTATATGTATATAGAAAAAAAACAAAAATAAAAAATGATAATTAATAGAAATAAGTAAATGAGGAGGGCATGAGGAGGGCTATGAGGAGGATACAAAAGAACGGGGTGAGGAGGGGCGAGGAGGGCAAAAAATAAGATCAAAATAACGTATTTTTTGAAACGATATTACCTTGTTTTGAGAAGGAGAATGAGGAGGGCAAAATGAGGGGCGAGGAGGGGCAAGGAGGGCGTAAATCTTATAAGATTTACAAACAACTATATAATATTGGAAGATATATATTATATATATATATACACGTGCGGCGTACAGGGAGTACAGCAGTAGACTAGATGCCGACGCGCGATCAACTCGGCGTCGCGTCCCCAATGGTACCAATATAATCAAAGTAAATATTAATACATATATTTGTGCTTACAACGAACCTATATTTTAATTGATACATAAAGTGATATAATTTAATTACATTAAATTTCATTTAAAAATAATAAGTACAGCCAATTTCCATCATCACAAAACATTTCAGCTAATGTTCGGGCTGTGTACGATTTATCTGCTTTATCGGCTTTAGCAGCCATTGTGTATAGAGTTCTTAATGGTATCCATTGCTTAATTGTACTTGCAACAGCAAGCATCCATGTTAACCATCGAGTTGCACATAGTTGTGTCAATGTAGGAGGAGATGCACCTCCATTAATTAACTTATACAGATCTTGGTACAAAAGCTTTCTTTGAGAACTGTGCGAGAACCAGTTTCTACTTTTTCTCAATTGATTCTCTCAAAGAGCCGTTGCACACCATTTGCAATAAGCTTCCCCTTTTCCTTGATTAAGAAGATTTGTGGAGTTTGGCACAGCCAACCTTGAAGTAAATTTATGACAATAGCATTAGATTAGAGTACGCACTATGAATAATAAATTGAAACAAAAAGTAGCCTTAATTGCCGAAAGACAGAATTTTCGAAATAAGATTATAATTACCTTTAAAATTTGGATCTTTTTCCCATTCGGGATGATAGCACTTCTTATAATTTGTATATTTAAAAGAAATACATAATGTATTCATAAAAACGAATTCTCTTTGCATATATGTCATTGATTATAAATAAATTATATATTATTTACCTTTTATATAGTACAAATTATGCGTAAAATTCAAGCAGTCCGCAGATTAGGTGATTGTGATGAGGCTCCTTTTGGGCGATTTTGCTCCATCTCTGGGCGACTTTGGGCTACTTTTACTGTCCTCTGTCGGCGACGCTGCTCGGAATAGCCTGGCAATACTTTGTAAAAGGCACCATATAGTTGTCAATTTGCAGATGTTCACAAGTCATCGTGTAAAAGGCACCATTAAGCTGCCATTTTGCAGATGTTCATAAAACTCCTTAAGAAAGACACTATTAAGTTGCCAATTGTCAGATGTTCACAAGGTATCTTGTAAAGGGTACCATTCAGCTACCTATTTATAGATGTCCATAAGGTGTCTTGAAATAGGTTTCTTTGAGTTGCCGTTTTTCAAATATCTGACAAAAAAGGACGCGACGCGTGCTCGAGAAGAACGTTATATTTAATTAACTATGTTTACTATTTACTCGTTAAGTAATTATTTTATTAATTAGTAACTTTTGTCAATCTTTCTACTAAAAAGCTAAATATATGCATCAAATCAGTCGTTCTAGCCTCAAAATTGCAGGTATCACTAAAAAAGAAGAATATTCAAATTAAGCAGGTGAATAAAAGAAAAGAATTATACTTTGTCATATAGGAACACGCCCACCTCGCTTTAGAAATAATAAATGTATATGACGTTCTTGTGATTTCAAATGAATTTCAAAAAGGTATGTAAATATTGCTTTTCTTTTATTTTATATAAAGATTTTAATTTTTTAACTGTGAATTATTTTGCAGATATTATTGAAAATGCAGCTGATTTATAAGTATATATTTAGGAGTGAGTGATATATCTACTATGTATGATCCCCGTTTTATTACAATAGAACTGCAGGTTCAGTCTTAAAGGTAATGTATCTATATGTATACATTGATACTATTTTATAATGTAAAAATTACTATCATTTATTTATTCAAATAATTTAATTTTTATAGAAGTACATAATGGTACTGATATTAATTAAGGATTCATCAAGTGATGATAAATTGAAGTATAAAGATTCTATTCAATCTACGGGAAAACACTCCTTTGCCATTAAAAGAAACTTTTCGATTACTAAATGACTAATATATTTAAGTTTATTCTTGTGATATAAGTAGACCGTTATTTTCAGATTACTGATATTACGCATTAATGCAGACGAATTATTATATTTGTGTTCGTGATTTAAAATGTATATTCATTATTTCATATAATAAAATCTTAATTATTTAAAAGGCAAAATGTATATTGCAGTTATTAAAAAAACTCCTAAATCTTCATTCACTATGGATGGATTGAAAACTAAAATGACTATTTGAAATTTGTATACCAAATATCTTAAACAAATTATTGTAAATACTTTTACAGTAATAAAAATATAACAATTGAATGTTGTAAATTTATTTTTATAACTTAAAGTATTTAGAATAATTAGTTTGGGATACTTAGTATTCAAAGTTCAAATATAGTGAAAAAAAAAGTAAACTATAGTTGCCAATTAATGCCCATAAGACGTATTTTTAAATATATATTCGTAGGTATTTGAGACAACCCGTAGACAACATTAAGATACCTTTACATTTCAGACCTAGTTGACTCCTAGTTGCCAAAATTATGCCCCTAAGTTGTCTTTTCAGATATCTATTTGTAGGTATTTAAGACAACCCATAGACAACATTAAGATACCTTTAGATTTCAGACCTAGTTGACTCTTAGTTGTACAAATATTGCCTTTAAGACGTCTTTTCCAGATATCTTTTGGGTACAAATACAACATCTGACAGGCACCTCTAGGATGCAATTTGTACGATCCGAAAAGACAACTTGTATCTTGTCCAAGGCACCTTTAGGCATCCAGTAGATATCTTTGTGCTAACTGGGATGCTATTCGCGACCGCAAACTCTGTGATGGGGCTGATTTGCGAATTCGGAGAGGTGAAATAGTGCATTGTGTAACTAGGGGGGGAAATGGGAGTGAAGAAACCACTCGTGCTCAATCATCATCCTCGCTTAGAAAAAGTCCATTCCACCCGTGTTACACACAGTATTTTTTTCAACAAGTGTGTGAATAGGGCCTTTTTCATGCATGCAAAGGGAATGGGGACATGGGCATTTCGAGTCGTCCACCAGACTTACGAAATAAAAAGAATAAATTTTTTCAAAATTTTGATTTTTTTTCAAAATTTTGATTTTTTTCCAAAATTTTGAATATCTTTGCGCCGTGCATTCTCTCCATTATACCGCTATGACGCTATCTCGTTTTCCCCACTCTTACTGTATGCGAGAGAGGCAGTCTCCTACCTATACATTCGATGATCAGTCTATCTTTTATATATCTTTGATCTTGACAGACCCGCCATCTAGACTCCCCTACCTATAGAGTTTAGAGAAATCGAGTTCCATGCAAACTTCGTCATACATGGCGAATTTATGCATAATAATAAGTAGTACTGTAGTAATAATAATAATAATAATAATGATAATTTTTTTGTTGGTATTATAGATTGATTCTAGTTACAGCTAAAGCTCATAGCAATTAACATTAACATTGAAATATAACATTATGTAATAATTATGAAAACTATATTTTATACAAACTTATTTTAACTTACAATTATACAACATGATTAAGTTTATTCAGATTTTTTGACATCTTCCTTATCTTGTAGAACTTTATCGATGCTGAATTTAATTGGTTTATACTTTTGCTGATCTTCATCATTTGGTTTGGTTGCATCTTTTGCAGTCTTGGCATGAATATCTCCATTTTCATTTTCCTTTTCTGTCAATAATTTTTTAATGTTTATATTCCTTTGCCTTTGAACTGGTTCTGAGGTAGAATCAGTTTCTAAACTTTGTGCTTCTTTTAGAGGCTTATCAATTTTTAACTTTGTAAAATATTCTTTAACAGCTTTATCATATAGTTCAGTTTCAGGAACACCTTCCTGTAATAAAAATTTTAATTTAAATTTATGCGATTAATAAATCAGCTTTTATAATATTAAGAACGTACTCTTTCTAATTTTCTGTAAATAATAATGAATTGTTCTGTATTTGATTCAGATTTATTGTCTAATAAGTTAACCATTGAATAATGTTTATGTTCCTTATGAAATTTCCTGTAAATTAAATAGAAATGTTAATTAATATTATCAAATAATTCTACTTTAAATTATCATACATAAAATGCCATATACTAAAATTTATTAATATATAGGGTAGTCACTTTAACTATTTTCTTTTAAAAGATAAACCCATATAAAAGAAATCGCTAGGTTATTAATTTTTTAATGATCTATGACAGTTACAAATTTAATTCTGACGTTAATACAGTTCCAGAACCATAAAATACATGTTTTCATTACATCTTTATCGGTATGTGCTTAAAGGTGGCCAACTACTAGATTTTGTATAATTTTTGGCGAATTTTGATAGTCTACCAGGTTTAATTGGTGACCCAGGTTCCAATCCATTTTCAATTGTAATGATCATTATAATTAAATAATATTTAATTTCATTCATATGATATTTATTCAATCGTCCATAGCTAAACTTGAATAATAGAACTATTACAAAGCGTAAACAATGTTTTTAAAAAGTGATGTATTGCCTTAAATTGTCCTGGTCGACTACTAGTGATCAAGCAGCCGAGTACTAAACTCTGATTGACTACTATCATTTTCGTCATATTTGTTTAAAACATATAATTATCTTAGAAATTATTTAAGTAAAAATAAAAATTTTATCAAAAACTTTAATATACTTAAAGTTTAATAGAACCGGTTATTTATACTAAATACTTTTGTGAATTTTTTATAATAGCTTGAGTACAAAGTTTCTCTTAGATGGCTGAATACTAAGGCCACTACCCTATGATAGAAGAAAGCACTTTCAAGACACTGATGAAAAGATAAGCTTATGAGTTACAAATATTAACTATGTAAGTTTATATAAATCTTACGCTCTGATTGTGTCTTCTGCATAAAATATCTGCCTTACTGGAGCTGATGATGCTGGCCTGTCAAAACATGGCTCATATTTTGGTGGAAAAGCTTTATATAAATCTAACCAAAAAGGTTTATTCTCTTCTTTAAGTGCTCCAGATTTAATTAGTGAAGACAGCCTAAATGATGGTGAAGAATAATTATTTTACTTACAAATTATGAATTATTTTAACAAATACTTAAATCAATCTTTCTTTACCTTGTATATATTGTTCCTACTTTTTCCAATCTACTTTGAGCCATTTTTAAGGAATATCTTTTTTATTTTTATTAACGTTTTTCTGTCTTCTGTTAGAATTGAAAAATTTCACAAGTGAATAACAGAAACCTAAATAAATATTATTTAATTGTATTCAAAATAAATGAATATGTAAAAACCTGCAATTTAATTTGTCTAAAATTATTCTATTATCCAATGATATAATAATGAGTAAACTTTTCAGATTTTTGTAACATGAGTTTACAATTCTCTAATTTAGGTTATGCTGTGAAAGAAATATATATATATATATATATATATATATATATATATATATATATATATATATATATATATATATATATATATATATATATATATATATATATATATATGTAAGGTTAAGGGTGCGTTTACATCGAGTCTAATGCTGGTTTTATATTACGCGGATGAGCGCGGATGGTCAAATGTTGCGTCAACGCATGCAACTCGTGCGCCGTCCAATAAAAATCTGGTTCAAAGGAGCTCTCCACAATTATACTCCTGGCGTAGGGTAGTGACCCCAGTAGTCGGCCATCCCCCAGTTATAGTCGGTCATTTTCACTATTTTCTTTTAAAAAATAAACCCGTAGACAAAATATCGTTAGGTTAACAATTTTTTAATGGTCTATGTCATTTAACATTTAATCCTGACGTTAAAACAGTTTAAGAACCATACAATAAAAATGGTTTTCGATGTCCTTATCGATATGTGTGGCGCCCCCGGTTCATCGCCGCAAGCAGCGCCTCTGTCCTCGGGAGCTGTACTAGCTCGGCAGAGGCGGCCATCTTCGGGCTCGCTTCTCCCCCACCTCGAGGTGGCGATAAGCGAGTCAGAGCAGTATCGGCTTGGCTCTCGTGCCGCTCGCACGCTACGACCAAGCCCGCTCTGCGACCGCTGTAAATATAATAAAGACTATCTACACGACTTCTCGTCTTTGCGTTCAATCTCTCTCCCTTCCTGAGGAACGATTCCCAAAGCGGTGACCCCGACGTGATTTTAACAAGGTGAGAGAACGAAGTGCGCGTTTTCAGGGGCTCGCTATTTGCCCCTCGTAGCACGCTGTCTCGCAGGACGTCTCCTCGAGTAGCCCTAAGTTTTCGTACTTTCGGACTAACTCGCATCACTTTCATTCACGAGAGCCGCGAGCGGTTCGAGCGAATCTCGCAATCGAGCGTTCCTCCGTCTTTTCGCGAAGTAAAACTCTCGCGCTTTCATTCGCGGAAAAGTCGCCTCGCGACAGTCGTCGCGACATTTCAGCAGCCTCGCACGTATGCGAAAGCGAATCCTTTCCCTGGGCATTTTTTCCTGCCCAGGCATCGCGATCTCTCTTTCTCGGCTTTACCGAGAATTGAGGCATTTGTCCGGCTTCCGCGGTTTCTTGGAAGTCGCCGTCTCGTTGATTTTGCCGCCTTCGTGCGGCCCACGTGGTTCCGGTTGTCTTGGGAGCGGTTCTCTCCCCCCCCCCCCACTCGACGCTGATTAGCAACCGCCGCGTGCACCACCAAGCGCCGCCGTCGCGAACTAACGCAGAGCATCAACTGCCGCGCGCGCCACCAAGCGCCGCCATCGCAGACTAACGCAGAGCAGCAGCAGCCGCGCGCGCCACCGTGCGCCGCCGCCACTGACTAGCGCAGAGCAGCAGCCGCCGCGCGCGCCGCCGCCGCGGACCAGAGCAGAGTAGCAGACGTCGCCGAGTGCCTCCGCCCCATCGCAGAGCAGCAGCCGCCGCACGTACCGTCAAGCGCTCGCCGCTGACGACGCAACGCCGTTTCGCTGACTGCCGAGCTCTACACGGCGTCCTACAACATCGCAGCTACACACACCGCTACAAGGAGCCATGGCCCCCCCGGATAACTCCCACAACGCGAGCGATGCTGGCACGAACGGCAACGGCGCGAACGGCAACGGCGCGAACGTCGAGGTAGCATCCAAGTGCTCCCTGCCGTTATTCTGGAAGTTCGACCCAAGGGTCTGGTTCCTCCAGGTCGAGTCGGCGTTCGAGGTCAACCAGATCCACTCGGACCGCTCGAAATATAACCTGGTAGTCACCCACCTCACACACGACGTCCTCCAAGAGGTGGCCGACGTTTTGACCAACCCGCCGGACACCGGCCGGTATGAGCATCTGAAGCAGGCGATCACGTCGCGCCTGACTGACTCTTCCGACCAGCAGCTCCATCGCTTATTTTCAGAGCTCCAGCTTGGCGATAAGAAGCCGTCTCAGCTTCTCCGCCAGATGCAGTCTCTCGCGGGTACGGCCGTCACGGATAATGCCCTGCGGGTAAAATGGTTCGACTTGCTGCCGCCCAACGTGAGCCGTTTGCTGAAGGTTCTTAAGACTGATGACCTCGGCGATCTGGTCTCTATAGCAGACGAGCTCGCCACGGGCGATCCAACAGTCGCCGCCGTAACCGCCCGTCGGCCACGCTCATCCGCATCGCCGAGCAGGCAACCGAAGGAGGACAGCACCGCTACCCTCGGGAAGCGACTCGATACCTGCAAGCGGCCGTCGAACAGCTCCTCGCGGAGCGAGACCACGCGGGTACGGGAACCGGCCAGCTACTTCAGCAGCAGGCCAGAAGCCGCCCACACTCGCGTCCCGGCTCAGGCAGGACCGCGAGCCGTAGCGCCACTCCTACCGGCAATCCACAGTGGTGCTGGTACCATCGAACCCACGGCCAGCAAGCTACCAAGTGCAGGCCTCCCTGCTCGTTTCTCAGCTCGGGAAACTAGATGCGCGAGCCCCGTGTCAGACGGCGGAGGTTTGCGCGTTTACGGAAAACCGCCTGCACCTATACGAGAAGGCCACTCGTCTCAAGTTCCTGGCGGACACAGGTTCGGTCATCTCGCTTCTGCCACGTTCTGTTTTTAAGCAGTTCCGGCACCGACAACAACTCACGCTTCATGCAGCTAATGCGCCGCCCATCTCGACATACGGCACGCATAAGCTGGCGTTGGACCTTTTCCTGCGACGCCCGTATTCTTGGGAATTCACCATCGCCGACGTACAGACTCCGATCCTCGAAGCCGATTTCCTGGCCCATCACGGTCTCCCAGTCGACCTCAAGAGCAAGCGTCTTATCGACACGACGACCTTGCTCTCAACTCCAGGCTCTCTGGCGGTCCCGGCGATCCACAGCGTCTCGCTCGTCGCCCCAGCAGACTACTCACACCGTTACGCCGAGCTGCTTCTGGAGTACAGCGACCTGACGTCTCCGGGTGGTTCCACCGCCAAACTGCCTGACCTGCCAGCGACTCTGCATATCGAGACTACCGGGCCTCCCGTCGCCGAGCGCCCCCGGAGACTCACAGGGCCGCGTCTCGCCGCAGCTAAAGCCGAGTTCGACCGGCTGCTGGCCCAAGGAGTAATCCGGCCTTCGTCCAGCGATTGGGCGAGCCCACTGCACCTAGTGGAAAAGGCCGACGGTACTTTTCGAGTCACTGGGGACTACAGGAGCCTCAACGCTCGTACCAAGCCGAACCGGTACCCCTTGCCGGTTGTCGAAGATCTCCTACAGGAGCTACACGGTAAGGTTTTTACCGTCGTCGACCTGCGGAAGGCGTACTACCAGTTTGCCATAGCACCTGAGGACGTTACGAAGACCGCCATCACCACGCCCTTCGGCCTCTTCGAGTTTGTCAGCTCTTCACTCGGTCTGAAGGGTGCGGCTCAAGCATTGCAGCGGGCTATGGACCATCTCTTACGAACGTACCCGTTCGCGAAGTGCTATCTCGACGACATAATTATCGCCTCCGAGGACCACGAGCAACACTCGAAGCACGTCCGCATCATCTTCGACGTACTGAGAGCCGCCGGTTTACGCATCCACCCGGCCAAATGCTTCCTTGGAAAAAGCCAGGTGACGTACCTTGGCTACATAGTGTCCGAGGACGGATTCAACCCCCCCGACACCAAGGTTCGAGCGATTCAGAATTTCACGAAGCCGCAGACGTCGACCTCACTGCGCCGATACTTGGGCATTGTAAATTACTACAGGCGATGCATACCCAAGGCCGCCGAGATTCTGGCTCCAATGAACGACCTTTTAAAGGCCCTTCCGCCTAAGAAAAAGGCCATTCCGCTTGTCTGGTCACAGAAAGCAAACGAGGCGTTTGCGCGCAGCAAAGAGACCATAGCCTCAGCGGCCCGAACGACCTTCCTCAGGCCCGACACCCCACTCCGCCTGAACACCGACGCCTCGGACACAGCCCTGGGAGCAGCTCTAGAACAGGAACACCCCAAAGGAACCTGGAGACCCTTAGGTTTTTTCTCTAGAAAGCTGACGTCCACAGAGACACGCTACAGCCCGTACGCACGCACCGGACCAGCGCGCAGATAAGGCGTCACCCAGGCGGGCACGCCATATCGATTACCTCCTCCAGCACAACGTCACGCTGGACTTCATTCCAGGAGAGGAGAACATAGTCGCCGACGCATTCTCACGTGTCGAGACGATCGGCATGCCGTCGATCCTCGATCCGGCCACGATCGCCAAAAATCAGCGGTCCGACACCGAGATGCCTCACATAAATTTGGCCACTAAGGTAAAATTGCAGGCCCTCGATATAGAAGGCCATACGATCCACTGCGAGACGACGACAGGCGTGGTCAGGCCTTACCTACCGGGCCCGCTCCGAAAGACGGCTTTCGACGTCATTCACGACCTCGCTCATCCTAGCATCAGGGCGACGTCACGCCTGGTGTCCCAGAAATTCTTCTGGCCAGGGATGAAGAAGGACTCCGCACGATGGGCTCGTGAATGCCAGCCTTGTCAGCGTGCCAAGGTCAACCGTCACAATCGTGCAGCGTTGGGTGATTTCGCCACTCCGGACGCCCGGTTCGATCACCTGCACATCGATTTTATCAAGCTGCCGCTCGTTAACGGCATGCAATATTGCTTCACAGTCGTCGACCGATTCACCAGGTGGCCCACCGCCATTCCAGTCCCGGATCAGCTGGCCACCACCGCAGCCAAGGCCCTGGTCGACCACTGGATCTGCTATTTCGGCACGCCATTGACGATCACCTCTGACCAAGTACCGCAGTTCGAGGGCAAGCTGTTCAGCGCCCTCACCCAGCTCATCGGCTGCAGCCGTCAACGTACCACTCCCTACCACCCGCAGTCCAACGGTATGGTAGAGCGTTTTCATCGTACCCTCAAAGCGGCGCTCATGTGTGACCCGCGCACGCCATGGCCTGACGCACTCCCAACAGTGATTCTCGGCCTCCGCTCGTGTTTCAAAGAGGACCTGCAAGCATCTCCGGCCGAGATGCTCTATGGGACAACGCTGAGGATTCCAGGTGAATTTTTCACCACCTCCAGCCATCCAGATGCCGATGCACCGACCTTCATCAGGGACTTTCGCCGCCTGACGCAGGCTATCAAAGCGGTCCCGGCCTCGAGACACGTCCGGGAGCCCCATCCTTTCGTCTACAAGGATCTCCGGACATGCACTCACGTCTTCAAGCGGGTCGAGACGATCCGCAAGCCTCTGCAGGCCCCTTACACGGGCCCACATAAGGTCATCCGGCGCGTCAGCGATCGAGCCTACGTGATCGACATCGCCGGCTCTCACCGCACGATCTCCACCGACAGCTTGAAGCCAGCCTACAGAGACTCGGCCGACCCGCCCAGCCAAACTCCAGCGGCACCGCCGCCCGACCCAGCGTCATCATCGCTCGGCCCAGTGCCCAGCCCAGCGACGCCACCGCCCAGTTCAGCGCCCGGCCCAGCGGCGCCGCCGCCTGTTCCAGCGATTCCAACCCAGCAGACCACGACTCCGTCCACGCCGCCCTCCTCGCACGGCGTACCCGAAGCTACGCATCCGAGCCCAGCCAGGAAGCAGGTATCGTGGCTCTTTCCAGCCGCCAGAGCCACTGGAGGGGGAGTGGCTGTGGCGCCCCCGGTTCATCGCCGCAAGCAGCGCCTCTGTCCTCGGGAGCTGTACTAGCTCGGCAGAGGCGGCCATCTTCGGGCTCGCTTCTCCCCCACCTCGAGGTGGCGATAAGCGAGTCAGAGCAGTATCGGCTTGGCTCTCGTGCCGCTCGCACGCTACGACCAAGCCCGCTCTGCGACCGCTGTAAATATAATAAAGACTATCTACACGACTTCTCGTCTTTGCGTTCAATCTCTCTCCCTTCCTGAGGAACGATTCCCAAATATGTGCTTACAGATGGTCGACTATTAGAATTTTTTTAATTTTTGCCGAATTTTAGTTGTCGGCCTGGCCTGGTCGGTAACCCATCTCCAAAGCCATTTTTAATTGTAATGATCATTACGACTAATTAATATTTAACTTCATTCATTTAATATTTATTCAATCTTTTATATCTAAACTTAAATCGTAGTACTCTAGAAAGAATAAACAATGTTTTTAAAGCGCGATGTATTGCCTTAACTTGTTCTGGTCGACTACTAGGGATCAAACGGCCGAGTACTAGATTCCGGTGGCCGAATACTATATAGCGCTTTCATCATATTTTATTAAAACACATATTATAATTATCCTGTAAATATTTTAAGCAAAAATAAACATTTTATCCAAAACTAGAGTATATTTAAATTGTAACAGAACCAGTAATTTATTAACAAAGATGTTTCTGAATTTGCTGTAATAACTTCAATACAAGTTTTTCCTTAGATGGCCGACTGCTGGGGTCACTACCCTATGTGACTCGTACCCATACCAAAGAAGATAGACCTTAATAGAAGCGCAAAGCCTTATGGGCGACTGAGGTACCCCAAGGGCTAGTAAGCACCCCGACCACGCGCAGCGCAACAGTTGATTTCCAAATGTTTCCAAGCGTTATGTAGGTAACAGGATATCTCTCGGCCGATAACATACCGGCAATATCGATAAAAGTATCTATTTGACACTCCAAACCGTATCTACAAATGGGGGAGCAATATATATTAGATCTATTATTCATCATTCGTCGGCAGCGATGGTCCTATGAATAACGTATCTGACTTTTGATTTTTGATGCGGGTTCAAATCCGTCCCAATATTTTTTTTTTTAATTTATAAATTTATATAAAAAGATTATTGAATAATTCTATATAATTTATACATGTCATGAAATTATAAATAAGTATTTTAAAGTTTTTTATATAGTAATTTCTAAATAAAATGAAAATAATGCCCAACGCTCCTTGAATAGTACCTCTAGGGTGGTCTGGAAAACTATTTAAAATAGTAATAATTTAATATTTTTATTTAAGTTTAAAAATATATAATTTAGTTTTCTAACTACAGTAAAAAAAATGGGATGGATTTGAATTGTATTTGTAGATAATATTTGTAGTAAGTATAATTTGTTTTGCTATATGCTTTTAGGTTCTCTACATATTTCTCAAGTATTGCAAACGATAACTGACATGTTTTCAATGTACTGTTTTTAGATACATACTTTTATCGATATTGCCGGTATGTTATCGGCCGAGCGTTATCCTGTTACCTACATGACGTTTGGAAATATTTGGAAATCGACTGTCGCGTTGCGCGTGGTCGGGGTGCTTACTAGCTCTTGGGGTGCCTCACTTTATTTCCCAGCTTTGCGCTTCTATTAAGGTCTATTTTCTTTGCCCGTACGCAGCCCAATGAAAGGCCGATCATTCGATCCGTTCTGTCGTCAAATCAATTAATTTTTCTTGTTGTTTATATTGAATTATTATTTCTGGCTTTCTTTTTTTCTTTAACTTAAATTTTCTTATTAGTGTCGGTATTGCCTCCAGGCACCACATTAAACGATGACTGACGAGACTCGCTCGGCCGACAAACTAAGTTTTTCCAAGCGTGCCTACATTGTGGCAGTAAAATTTGCGCGAGTGCAATTCTTCCTCTCGCGCTTTCTAAAAATCTTAAATTTCAAACCAATCATTATTTCAACGGGGTTATAATCTTTCATAGTTTTTTGTGTTTCATTATGTTGCTTTTATTGGAGAATTTTATGCTACATAAAAACATAATTTCAGCTAACATAGGTTTTATGATTTTGATACGGTTGTATTTTGTCAATTTTGGTTTCTCCACGTTATCACCAATTCTATTGATTATTTCAACGAGGTTATAATCTGTCATTATTTTTTGTGTATAATTTTGAAGCTATTTCTTTGTTTGCTTTAATTAAATCATAATCATGAAAATTAATATTAACCATAATATTATGTTTAGAATGTGCTTTTTATGTTGATTTATCATTTCATATATCTGGCTGTTTAAGAAAGTCAGAAAGATTCAAAGTGAATTAAAGACATAAAACGAATGTAAAATGTATTTTATTTATTTCTTGGATTAAAGATAATAATGATAATAATAAATCTGACCAATCAATAGTAAACGTAATACACACACACACACACACACATATATATATATATATATATATATATATATATATATATATATATATATATATATATATATATATATAAACGTTTTGTGTTATCAGGGTAGTCTTAGCCGACATTACAGAGAGCAGTGACGTGGTATTTTGGAAATATAAATTACACACTTTTACTTCTCTATTATGATTCTACAATAAAGCGCTCTTTAATCAAGAGTTCAAAAATATGACAATATCTATCACAGGGCATAAACCCATATTTTATATAATTAAAAAAATATTATTTTTATATTTTATTTTATTAATTTATTTTATTTATTTTTGTTTTATTTTTTTTTACCGATAAATGAAATTTTATTTCATAATTATACTCATATAATCAATAAAGACTTTTAAATTAAAATTTTTAAATTTAATAACTTAGTTAAAATTTGTGTTGCAGTAACATGATTTATCCCAATAAGAAAAGAATGATTGTTATAACTATGATATAGTGCTAGAAGGGTCAATTTGTAGGTCATGGAAGGGTACGTGAGCATAATGGGACAAAATTAGGATAAGTAGGAATAGTTGAGGAGGGATAGCGACCGTGGAGGAGGTATTTTTCTTAACAAAATAATGAAAATAATGATATAAACATTTTTAACGCTAATCAAACGTGTTAGGGTCAATGGCTAGATGGTAGAAGGGTACCCTTGTGAAAATTATTTCTGTGATTTTGTATAAATTTTTGTAATTCTTTGTAATTTCTCGTAATTATCTGTAAATTTTTGTAATTCTTTGTAATTTCTCGTAATTATCTGTAAATTTTTGTAGTTCTTTGTAATTTACTATAACTTTTCGCAACTTACTGTAATTTTCTGTAAGATTCTGTAGTTTCCTGTAATTTTATATCTAAAATCGAACAATTTCACAAAAAATCACAAAAAATTACAGAAAAATACAGTAAGTTTCAGAAAATTGCAAATAATTTCAAAAAATTACATAGAATTACAGCAATTTACAGAAAATCAGAGATTTTAAATTATTTTACATTTTAAATATTTTTAAACAAATAAAAAGTTTTTTATTTTAGCATTAGAATGTGTTTAAGTCAATTCGAGAAAATAAATATAATGAAGAAAAAAAAACGGACAAGTTTTCGAACCCAAATTTTTCGCGTACAAGTCAACGACTCTACCCACTACACCCCGAGTAGAAATGATCGCCAAGTCAGGCGGCCTGGTTGGTCCTTATATGGAGTGCTACGACGCGCGGATAAGGGCCTGTTAATATACGTGGATCTGTGGTGAGGTGACAGCAATAAATAAATACACCGGCTTCATACAATAAACTTTATTATATAAAGTAAAACATAAAACGCCGACCAAGCTCTTTCTCTTACAACCGCTCCGTGCGGAGGATCCCTTTACAGTGGCGAGCTTGTGCTGAGCTCGCACGCGATACCAATCATAAACGTAAGATGGCGCTTCACACTAGTTCTCTCTTTCTCTATCACTATAATCTAAATGTACCTTATATTCCAACACGCCACCTTACATTTATATTTTCGCAATTACAATATCCTTTAAATTAATTTCGACAATTCTCTCAATTTTTCAAATCTTACTCGTCCTAGAGCCTTGGTAAAAATATCTGCTAAATTCTTTTCTGAACTGACTTTAACAATATTTACAATACCCTTAACATAATTTTCATTTATAAAATGATAATGTACTTCAATGTACATTGATCTCTTGGTAAAATTTCCAAATTTTGCAATACTAACAGCACCAGAATTGTCTTCGAATATATTAATCGGTTTTTCTAATTTAACATTAAAGTCACTTAATACATCTTTAATTAACAATATCTCGATTACTGCTTCAGACAGTGCAACGTACTCAGCAGCTGTTGAAGACTTTGTTACGCTTCCTTGTTTCCTAGATTTCCAATGAATTACATTTCCGAACAATTTAACAATATATCCACTTGTCGATTTTCTATCAACACAATCTCCTGCCCAGTCTGCATCAACATAACACTCAAGGATATCTACTTTAACATTTTTCTTAAATCTTAATTTCAAATCTTTAGTTAAATACAAATATTTAAAAACTATCAAAGCATACTTATAATGCGTCTCATTAAAACAGTTCCGAAAACGACTTAAATAATTAACACTGTAACTTATATCTAATCTTGTTCCTGATCTTATATATAAAAGCGCTCCAATCAAATTTCTGTATTTTACATTTTCATTTATTTCCTCTGATGGTTCTAATTTTAAATTTTGCTCCATTGGAGTCTCATACAATTTTGCATGTTCAATTTGATATTTTCTAGCTAACGATTCAATGTACTTTTCTTGATCTAATGACTTAGTCTTGGCGAGGTTAAGTTTGAGACCGTTGTCTCTCGCCCACTGAGCCACTGCTTGAGCATCGCGGTTCAAAGAGCCAAGGGCTTCTAAGAGATCAGACGGGTAGCAGTGAAGGTACAGTTGCGTGTCGTCTGCAAAAATCATGTACTTGGCGAACTTAATGACGCTTGAAAGATCATTTATAAATATCGCAAAAAGAAGCGCACCAAGTACACTGCCCTGCGGGACGCCGGAAGCAGCACTAAGCCATTCCGAAATGGAGCCGCCATCATCGATGACTACTTGAAGGCGATCGGCAAGGTAGTTAAAAAACCATCGCAGGACCCGATCCGACGCGTTTAATGCTCGTAGTTTAGCCAGAAGCAAGGCATGCGGTATGAAATCGAACGCCTTGGAGAAGTCGAATAGCACTAGTATAGTGAGCATGCGTTTATCTATCGCGTGTCTGACGTCATCAAGTACGCCTAGAAGTGCTGTCTGGGTGCTATGACCCGACCTGTACCCTGCTTGCCGTGGATCAAGAAGTCTGTTGACCTCGAGGTACCCGAGAAGCTGTTTGTGCACGACGCGCTCTAGGACTTTCGAAAATTCTGGTAGCTGAGCGATCGGCCGTATGTCAGAGGGTGAGCTGGGGGTTTTAGTCTTGGAGAGTGGTACTAAGAGTGCCTTCTTCCAAAAAGACGGAAACGAGGCGCTGTTGAGAGACGAGTTGCAAAGGTCGGTGAGGGGGCCCAGTAATTCGGGTAGTAGAGCCTTTAGCATTTCCACTGACATTCCATCAAGGCCTGAGCCTTTAGATGATGAGTTGAGTAACGCATTCTTAACCTCATTTTGTGTAACCGGAGAGAAGTCGAAGTGAGTGGAAATGTTAGTATTAAAGAGAGTGTCCCTGACCTTTTGATAATCGGTCTCTGATAAGGGGAGAGAGTGACTCACGGTGGAGGCATAGTGCCTGTTTAAGGTCGCGGGGTCGAAGTATAGGAATGGGGATGGCAAATTCGACGCCGACATCCCCATGTGTCGCAGCTCGCGCCACTTCGATTTAGAGTCAGGCGAGTTGACGAGTTTCGTTTCTAAGAACTTATTTTTCGCGGTGTCGAGAGCGTTACTAACCTCAGCACGTAAAGTTTCGAACCTTGTGCGGTCGGGTTGTTGGCCGGTGGTGCGAGAAATCTTATAGGCGCGGTCGCGTTGTTTCATTCGAGCTCGTATAGTAGGTGAGATCCATGGTTTATGCTTCGACGAAATTGTTATCGAGCGAAGTGGTGCGACGGCGTCATAAGCTGCAACGAGAGCGGTAGTTAGGTTGCGCTCGGATTCGTTGATGTTATGTGAATTGGGTCCGAGGATGAGGCAGGAAGAGGGTGACGTGGCGAGAAATGTGTTTGAAGCGAAGGGGGGTGAGCGGGAGACGCGCGCGAGGTTGGTACGTAGTAAGGAAATTAGTGTTTCGTGGTCGATGTTTTTTAGGTTTCTCGTGCGTATAACCTTAGTGAAGGTTGGAGGTTTGGTGCAGCAAATGTCAATTTCGATGAAGTCGTGGCTTGCAATAAAAGGAGCCTCAGATTTGGTCAGTGATTGGACTGAAGAGAGGTCCTTGACCACGAATAGGTCAAGCCATGTGTGGGAGCGATTGGTGTGATGGGTGGGTTCGGACGGGACTAGAGAAAGGGAGTGCGATTCTATAAGGGCGCTTAGGTGGTTGGAAGCGGCGTTTGGGACGGCCATGTTGATGTTAAAGTCGCCTGTGACGATAACGTTTGTGTAATGTGGGAGGTAGGTGGAGAGACAATTGAAGAAGTGCATAGGATATGCTGCAGAGGGGCGCCGATAAACAACAGCTACAATTTTTTTTATAGAAGTGTTTATTAATTCACATATAAGAAATTCGGGCGTATTATCGTATATAGGATTAGATTGCGCTAATATTTTTACTTTGTAATTATCATGCACATATAGTCCGACGCCTCCACCTGCTTTCCCATCGCGGTCCACTCTAAAGAGGTTAAGCTTGTTGATCGCTAGGTGAGCATCCGGCTCATTTTCTACCAAAAAGGTTTCAGTCACGGCGAGAATGTCGTACGCACGAGCGGAACAATGCTGCTCTATAAGGGCGAAGTGGGCTGGAGTGTTCAGTCTGTTAGCATTAATGTGGCCAATTCGTAAGAAATCGCGATTTCGTGCTGGCACCGACCGAGCTAGAGACTGTCATGCAGTTGTGGGCGCGGCTAAGGTCTCGGGCAAGGGCTCGAGCGCCGCGAGGTCGGCCTCGTCATAAACAGGGATGAGAGGTGAGTTTCGTGTTTGTCGCATGCAAACGACCAAGTTTTTCACGATTGGTCGGTCGTAGCGGAGAGCCTTGGACGCAGTAAGCGCTTTACTATAAAGTATATATACGGGCTTGGGCCACACAGGGCTTATGTAGACTTTGCCTTTGCCGCCGACTCCGAAGATGGTTTGCGCGTCTGTATTTTTTAGGCTGCTCGCTTTCTTTAGAACTGCATCTCGTATGGTTGGTGACGTAAACTTAATTACGAAGGCTTGAGCGGGAGGAGGCGCGGAAACGCCGCCTAAATCGTTAGCCGAATTGCCGGGCTGCTCTAGATGTGCCTTGCCGGGCCACGGTCGCATCTCGAGTGAGTGGAAGATGAGGTTGGCGAACCCAATTGCGGAGAGTACTTTTTCGGCTAGTTGAGATGGTTGGGCATCGGCAATAACGGGGATACCAGAAATTCGTATTTCGCATGGGTCTTACAGAGTGCATTTCTGAGAAACGGCGGCGATCTCGGACCTTAAAACATTGAGTTCGGTAGTGTGCTTAACGTCTACTTCTTGAAATTTGCTCTCTAGGGCACTAACGCGGGTCGCAAGATTTTTAATTTCAGCGGCATTGTTTTCAAGTGCTGTCTTGTTCTCGGAGTTAGCTTTCCGGAATTCGTTTAAAAAGGTACGAAAATATGCAGGAGCATCTGGATCGGACATATTTGTGGGTGCTGTGAACGACTGTGGTCGTAGTGCGGTGCTGTTTGCTACGCGACGTGTTGGATGGCGAGGGAGGGGAGATGGCTGAGCGCTTGAGGGAACCTGGATTAGAGAGAGGCAGGGGGAGTAGTGGTTGCGGGGGGAGTAGTGGTTGCAAAGGTGTAGTAAAAACAGCTGATCGGCCCGACGCGCAACAAAATATGATGTTTGGGGCTGTATACCACTCTAGAGCACAGCAGTCTTTGTGGTAGAGTGTCTTGCAGAAGCTGCACTGTAACGCGATATCGCGGCGATTTAGTGGCGCATTGCACTTGCTGCACGCGGATTTTTGCATGATCTGCTCATTGCAGGCACGAATTGTTAGCGCAGAATGGCACACGGAACGAAACGAGAATTGAGTCTATTTGCATTTATATGACCTAAGACTAACGTATCTACATACTTAAATGCTACCGACTGAGCCGCTGACTGTCATTGTTTAGGGCGCGCCGCAAGGGCAGACAAATCATCTAAAGAGTGTATAGGGATGAGGGGAGAGTCGACGGTCTCTCTCATGCATACTACCATATTTCTGACTACCGGACGAGCGTAGTTTAGTGGTTTATGTACTAGGCGGGCTTTACGCAATAATGAGTACACTGGCTTTGGCCAAAGCGGTCTTATAAAAATTTTGCTTTCGCCACCCGCTCCGAAAATAGTTTACGAATTGAGGTCCTTTAACAGGTGCGATTTTGAGATCACCGTGTTTCGTATAACCGGAGACGTGAATTGAGTTATGAAAGCGCGTATTTCCTCATTGGATGTAGTTTCCATCGCGGTCGCAGCATTTGTTTGTACATTCGCTGGTTCGTTTGAAACTGCATTAATTTGCAAGGTCGCTTGCGCCGCGTCGTACTGCCCTACTTCCCTAAATGGCCAATCTCTAAATTCAATGACATGGTTTAATAGGCCGGTTAAACCTATGACGCTGAATACACGGTCAGACGCGAGCCCGATTCCTGTGTCAATTGTCGCTGGAACTCCCGAGATGATAACTTCGCATGTGTCCGTTACGATAGATTTTTGGCTTACGGCCACGATCTCGCTGCGCAATCGGTTTCAACTGTGGTTAATCTATCCTCTACGGACGTCAAACGTGTTGTTAGATTTTTGAGGATCTCTGTAGTTTCTCTGCTTGTTTCACGATATTCCGCGCGATGTTCATCGAAAACTTTCAAATATGCGGTGAACCATGCCGGCGCTGCGTCGCCCATGTCGGTGGTTACGTTTACTGTAAGGCACTCGGGCCGCGGCGAATTTACGCGAAGCAGAGCTGGGGCGAGTAGAGGTACGACGCGATGCTGCTTTGATGCTGGCGTGAGAGATACCTCTGGGGGAGAGGTAGCAGAACGCTTTGCCTGTGCAATGTTTGGTAATACCGAGGCTGGTGTCTTAGTTTGCGGTTTGTTAGCGGCGCAACAGCGAAGTGCTGTAGGACTTACATACAGAGACGGATCGACACACTTTACGTGGTATACACGAAAACAGACTATGCACTGCACTGACGACTCAGTATCACGTACGATCGCGTTGTTACAATGTGCGCATTGACGCTTACTCATCACAACATGCTTATTGCTACGAGAATATCGCAAAGTCTATCCTAATACGTAAGCGAAAGATGAACTTAAAACAAGACCTTAAAGTAAAATAAATGAATTAAACTAGTTCAACTAGTTCAACGCTGTTAAAAAGAGCGCAATGAGGTTACTCTGCAAGCACTTTTATAAAAATTAGTGATAGAAAATGAAAACGATCAGAAATCGGTAACGCAGAGATCCTTTACGCCCATATACATGTGTACGTAGTGGTAAAAAATGTAAATAGTCAGACACTGAGAAAAATTATTGAGCGCAGGTTATAGCGAGTATGATAAATAATAAAAATCAAAATATGAGCACTAGAACTATTTTCACTTTATAACACCGTACACAGTTCGTAGAAGCAATAGAAATATATACTCTGTATGTCCACTTTTGAAATTAAGATTTTTCGCGCCGAATCACCTAGCCTAAACTGGTCGAAGCTAATGCTCAACTAGACCCAAATATGAAATAATAGTCACAACACGAATTTACTGCTGGTGAATGCACCTAACAATACAGATGCGTATCGTGATAAGCAGCGAAATCTTAAGTAATTAAAGTAAAAAACACCAAAACGAGACGACACTCTCTGTTGCGTATGAAGACAGTTGACGTCACTGACACGGCAGGATCACGTCACTGACATGTCACTGACATGTCACTGACACGTCCGGATGACGCAGTAAGGCTGGCTGCTGGCCGAATACACCTGGTAGTAAGCGTGCGTACTAACTGTTACCACAATCCACGTCTGTTTCCAATGTAGAATCGAGGCCCGCGTGACGGTAAGAGAGACGGACAGATTGAAAGACGCAGCCAGGCCACGGAGAAGGACGCCAGATGCCGGATAACCTCAAAATGTCCTTGTCAGGCAAGTCTCGGAATCTCTGGCTCAATAAAACGAACCGTGCCTTAAAACTCGTAGTGCACAAGAGCCAGCGAGATCCCGAACCGCCTGCAAAAAGTCTTACTCTCGGAGGAGTACAAAAATTTTTTAGCGAAAGGTTTATTGTGCGGCGTTGCGGAAGCACATGTAGCGTCTAAGAGAGAGAGAGATAGATAGATAGATAGATATACTTTTTATTCATCAGAAGACAAAATCTTACAATTTCATGTACATGTAGTTATAATTATAATTAAAAATATCAGTCGATTTAATATAATTGTTATCTTAACTTTCACTTATTGCATATTTCTTATTAAAATAATAATTCATTTTATCAGTTCGTCAGTTTATAAAATTTAAATGTAATGAACTAGTCACAGTCAAATATCACAGAAAACGCTTCGTCAAAAAATAATAATACATAGAATAAAAAATAAATACAATAGAGATAACATATAAATATAAAAGAATACATACACATACTTTGCTAAATCTTTGCGTATACTATCACGTCTAAATTTAAAATACACTCATTCATAACACTTTAACAATCACGCTAATAAATACATTCACACCTAACTAACACTAAACATATTTAATAAATAAATAAATAAATTAATAAATAAATACGTCGAATAAATAAATAAACCAGATAAATAATTAAATTAAATAAATAAATAAATAAATTTAAATAAATAAATAAATTAAATAAATAAATAAATAAGTTTAAATAAATAAATAAATAAATTTAAATAAATAAATAAATTAAATAAATAAATAAATAAGTTTAAATAAATAAATAAATTAAATAAATAAATAATTCAAATAAATAAAAAGCTTAAATAAATGTTCGACTCATCTCTGTACATACTCTTCACCATGTAATTGCTTAAGGTGCCTGCTAAACGCCGTTTTAAATTTACAAAAAGATGGCAGGCACCTCACACTGCTCGGGACCGAATTCCAGAGGTGCGCACCTTGAACTCTAAATGAGAAAAGGCCCTTATCGGTGCGCGACCCCGGAACCGTGAGCTCTTTCATACCACCCCTACTTGAAGTCCTGGCCTGGTTTTTTTCAAAGAGGGCAGTAAGATACGGTGGCTGCCGCATGACAACCGCTTTGTAAAGCAGCAGCCCCATAAAATACTCCCTCCTCACCTTCAGATCCAACCAGTCCAGTTTTTTCCTGTAGGCGGTGATATGCTCATCCCGCCTAACACCACATATGTATCTCACACATGCATTCTGTAGACGTTGTAGTCGGTGTCTGGAGCTCCCCTGACACATCAAGAAGAACCACTGAGCAATAGTCTAAGTGAGGTAGTACCAGTGCACATGCCAGCTGCTTCCTCAGTATCTCTGTGGTGCTTGAACGGAAAAGTTTTAAGCTATACAGAGCCCTATTTACCTTTCTACTGACCGCATTCAGTTGCGGCTTCCATGTCAACCCTCCGTCCATCACCACGCCGAGGTTGGTGACTGTATCGACAAAGGGAACGTGTACGCCGGTCTGTATCTCAATGCCTTGCAAGTCAAGGTTCTGAACCTGTTTGATGTTGTGATCAGATCCAAAAATGATCGCCTTTGTCTTGCCGACATTGAGGAGCAGGCCAGCTGACGTTGCCCAGTTCGACACTGCTTGTGCTACAGCCGACATGCGACCGATACCATCACGAAGACCCTTCAGGGTCACTTGTGTGTAGGTTTGCAAGTCGTCAGCGTAAAGTATGTGTTCGACACCATCTAAGTCGAGTACGTCTTGTAAGTCGTTTATGTACAGGCTGAAAAGCAGGGGTCCCAGGACTGAGCCCTGTGGAACGCCAAGATTGGTGGTTAGCCAACCTGAATCCCCGTTTGTGATTGTGACGACTTTCTGTCGTCTCCCCATGATATATGACTTAAGCCACAGGAGAACACTCCTGGAGAATCCCATGCGCATCAGCTTACGCAGCAGTTTAGTGTGTGAGATGGTGTCGAATGCTTTGCTAAAATCAAACATTAACAAAATAGTCAATAGTTTTTTGTTGTTGTTAATGCCTGATCTTATGTCCTCCGTCAGTTTCAGTAGTGCTGTCTGTGTACTGTGATTCTGTCGAAAACCAGTCTGCATCGGGTCCAAAGTATTATTTTCTCGTAAGAAGTCAGTTATTTGGTCATGTACGATTTTTTCAAGGACCTTAGAAAGGAAACTCAGTAGGGCAATTGGTCGGAAATCTGACACCGTAGATGGGACAGGCTTCTTCTTCAAAGGCACCAACTGAGCTCCCTTCCAAGTTCCCGGAAAAATGCCACTGGACAGAGAGGAGTTAAAGATCTTAACAATATGATCTCCCACTAACGGAAGAGCCTTAGCCACTATACTTTGGGGAATGCCGTCTTCCCCTCTGGCTTGTAATGAGAAGTGGGCAACAGCCAGAACCACGTCCGAGAAGCTGACTTCTCGGAAAACAAAACCGTCATCACTGGCAGTAGTCAGGACGTTGTCAAGTTCTTCATCACCCTCATTTTGGGAGATCGATACCCCTGCAAAGTGGGCATTGAGCTCTTCCGGTGAGAAACCATGAAGCTCCTCTCTTGTCTTTGGCAGAAGGCCCAGAGCCTTGAGCTCTTTCCAGATATCTTTCTTATTATTAATCGCTTCAGAAATTTTATTTTGTAAAAATCTTTCCCTTGTTTCCTTCGTTCGTAATTCAGCTTCAGCTACAAGGCCCTGATACTCCTGCCACAGTCTGTCGTCATTGGTCCGCGAATAGCGTCTTCGTACGGAGTCACGTTTTTTGTAAAGATGTATTAGTTCAGCATCAACCCATGGTGGATTTGTTTTCTTTTTCGGCATGAATTCTTTTAACGGTGCAATTTTATCTATCACAGCCATGAGGTTGACACTGAGGCACTCTAATTGACTGTCAACACCCGCCGCGGGACCATCGATCCGCAACCAATCACAGTCAGCTAGGTGAGACAGGAGGTCGTCTTGCTGGATCGACTTAAAATCCCTGTAGCTGAAAGATTCAACCACAGGGGATGCAGCAGTTTCGACCCCAATCTCGACCTCTATGATGTTATGATGACTGGGAAAAGGCGCCGGCCGATTGTTCCTGCTCAGTACAACGTCATTATTATCTGTCAAGATCACATCAATCCACGTGTGAGAATCCGTGAGACGATGAGTCGCACCATGATCAATTATTTGAAGGTTAAGATCATCAGCCAACCGTCTAACAAATTTCGCATCGGCTGACGTTCCGAGTAGGTTCGCATTCAGATCTCCCATAATAATTTTGTGACTAAAGTCTTGAGTATGTATCGTCAGTTTGTCTATTAAGTCAGAGCCCTGTAAAAACGGTACGTGTGGTGGTCTGTATATTAAAGCAACAAAGACGGGGGAAGGCTGCCCTGCTGAACACTGCACATTAAATATTCAGGTATAAATGGCCTGCCCTCCTGTGTTGTTGGAGAGCTGCATAGTAAATTGGCCTTGAAAGTGTTATGAATGTACAGGACTAGCCCGCCCCCTAGTTTGTTGCGATCAAGTCTAAGTAGTGAGTAGTCATCGATCTGAATGAGATCACTCCCAACATCAGGGTCAAGGTGCGACTCAGCAACCCCAAAGAGATGGTAGGCAGGACGAGCTGAAAGGTGTTGTTTAATCATGCCAATGTGCCCCTTCAGTGAGGTAGCATTGACAAAACCTGCCCTCAGTCCCTTACAGTGAACCCCTCCAGCAGTGTCTGCGGATAGTCAATTTTTTGCAGCAGTTGACGGAATTACATTTTTATCAATTACGATTTCATTATCAACAGTTTTTTTTACAGTATTTACAGTTTGAGATGGTTGATTAATGGCATATGATGCCACTATTGTCTGTAAATCAGCCGCAGATGAAAATTCATGAGAGACATCGCCATCGCGCCTCTTCACCAGGAAACGGCCCCCTCTATGCCAAACATATTTAAAATTAAGTCTCATCGCAAGGGCCTTGAGACTTCTATATTTAATAAAACATTCTTTTGTTAACAATTCATTTATAAAATTTTTCCCATTTATAATCCCATCCCTTCTGTCCTGGTCAAGAGCTGCAATGTCGACATCTCTAGCATGAAAGCCAGTGATAAGCTTTTTGGCTCGCATTATTTTCTCGCCTAACGCACTGCTGGAAAGGGTAACAACCCATGGTGACCTTCTACGTTCGCTGTTTGTATCTACTAATGCCGCAGCTGTTGATTCTTCTGACCGAAGCAGGCGTGTGCCTATTATATCAATTTTTCGTGTTGATGGAAGGACACGGCACAGTATCGCGTGTGCGACGTCAACACGCTTAGAGACATCACCGTCGAAAATGTTTGAAATAATGAGCTCCGTATTACCGCTTTTAATGTTTTTACTGTGCATTGTCCCCCCATCAATCTTTGCACCCGCGTGCTTCGTGCAGGTGATGCTGCAGCATCAGCATTGTCGTTATTATACTTATTCAAACGCCTAGACATTTTATTTCTACTATTTACAATTTGGATAAACCCGTCATTATTGCTTTCACAATTGTCAATTGTTTCGCTTATATCACTATAATTGTCGAGTAAGGTACTATTCGTAGCAGACGCATTATTAACAGTATTACATTTTTTTGTACTTATAAGAGAAACGGTATTGTTTTGTGTACTGGGGAGTACTGCGACTTTTTGGAATTCTATTTTATTTAGTATGAGTTGGTTATCTTTTTGGATGTTCTCAACATTTCTTTCAATTTTCTCAATAGTAGTAGTATATACAGAGGTAAAATCTTCTTTTGTTATTATTATTTCTATTTTTGTTATTATTTCCTTGTTGTCACGTTCAACTCTATTGATTTTATTTGTTAAATTTAGGAAATCGTTTTCAAAAGTGTTTAATACAAGATTATCAATTTTAGTCTGTGACTCGAGATTTGTCTGCTCTAGATTATCGATTTTTTCAATTAACATGCTATAATTTACCTCTGTATTGGTCAATAAAGTGTTCGTTTCTACGTTATTATCATGTAATTTTTTATTTTTAATTTTTAGGTTATCTATTTCTTGATAAAGCACTTGCTTCTCCTTTTTCATCTCCTCCAGCTGGGACTGTTGTTTTGACAGTTTTTCCTCAATTTTTTGCAGCTTAGAGTCAATTGACAGTGTCAAAGTATGTACTGCTGGTAACGTATTTAGCCTATTTACAATTGCCTCCAATCTGCCTTCAATAGAGGTGCAATGTCTAGCAAGTGCATTATCAATGTTTCTTGAAGTAGAATTCGCGTACTCCACTAGGCAGGAGACCGTTGTTCCCTTTTTTAACGCGGTACTATCTAGCATACGGATGACGGACGCATTTATATCATTAATACTGCTGTTATTTTTGGAGAAGGAGGACTGTGAAGTATTATTAGCTCGGTCCGCATTCTTGGCCGTTACGTCACTCGGGGATTCCCCACTGTGCTCTGCTCCTGTACTGGAAATGGGCGGGCCTAGTGACGTCACAGGAGACTGTGAGGCCAACCGGAGTAGGCTGCTGGTGGGGGCGGGGCCTAGCCCCTGCAACGGAGAGAGTGAGGAGTTGGTGGGCGCGGCCTTGCTCGCCTGATTGGTGCGAGCAGCTGTTGCAGGCCTTTTATTGGCCGGAGTGGACGCGGCTAGCTCCTTCTCTTTCCCACTCATATTGTTGCTGGCGTTCGTCGCGCGCGCGACTGCCGACTCGAACATCGACCTCTTCGAGTCGATACATGCCTGGCACGCTACCGCTTTAGTTTGTAGCTGCAGTGCATTCCTTTGTACGCGGGTAAGCACTGCAAGAGGCTTGCACGCCGGATGGTAAGTAATATCGCATATGCAGCACTTACGTAGCGAGTTGCTGCTCCTAGGAACCTCCCCGCAGATGGCGCAGTTGTCGACCATGGTGTTAGTGGCGACAAAGTAGAGTCGTGGAAGGTACTGATGGTGTGTCTAGGATGCAGCAGGTGTCGCCTCGGTGGTCACGTAGTTGCAGTTCGAGTCGGCAGATGGCGCCTTGATAGTATGGCGCTGCGTGCTGTGTGTCCAGAATGAAGTGGTACCTCTGGATTATGCTTCGTGCTTGGCTCCCGCCACTCTGCCGTGTTCACCTCACTTAACCTCAAAAAACACCTGGCCGGGTGTTGTTGCCTGGATGTTGAAAGCCGTGCCGATGGACCAGTGGAAGCTGTGATTTATTATCACAGCTATGGTTAGTATGTTCCACTGTGCAGGCACCACAACAGACCGGCTCACAGGCGCAGGAGGCAGCCGAGGAGTGCGGTGTAAATGCAGGAGCCAAAACACGAGCAGGTGCACCCAGCAGACGCGCGACGGACTATCTATAGAGAGAGTAATATATAGAGACTAATATATATATATATATATATATATATATATATATATATATATATATATATATATAGAGAGAGAGAGAGAGAGAGAGAGAGAGAGAGAGAGATACTTTTTATTCGTCAAAAGACAAAATCTTACAATTTCATGTACATGTAGTTATAATTAAAATATCAGTCGATTTAATATATTTGTTATCTTAACTTTCACTTATTGCATTTCTTATTAAAATAATAATTCGCTTTATCAGTTCGTCAGTTTATAAAATTTAAATGTAATGAACTAGTCACAGTCAGATATCACAGAAACACGCTTCGTCAAAAAATAATACATAGAATAAAAAATAAATACAATAGAGATAACATATAAACATAAAAGAATACATACACATACTTTGCTAAATTTTTGCGTATACTATCACGTCAAAATTTAAAACACACTCATTCATGACACTTTAAGAATCACGCTAATAAATACATTCACAGAGAGAGAGAAAGAGAGAGAGAAAGAGAGAGAGAGAGAGAGAGAGAGAGACAGAGAGAGAGAGAGAGAGAGAGAGCGAGAGAGAGAGAGAGAGAATGGCGTATATAGCGCGCGACGGTGTATGTGTCGTGTGTATTAGCACAGCACGGCCTATATACGAGCGGTTACACTTCGGGCGTCTCCGTGCCTATGCTTAGCTGCTATTCCAGGTCACTCTCTCTTCCGCATCGTCGTCGTCATCGTCATCGGTGCAGTGTCTGTGTGTCTGTGTCTATACGATCAGCTGTGATGACTGGTGATGTGTGTGTGTCTGTGTGACTGTCCGTTTTCCCTCGGTCGCGATCTTCCTTCCTCATTTCCTCGAAGAAAGAACCATAATAACCCCCCCCCCCTCCACCGCCCATTTTTTTTTTTTTTTTTTAACTCGCAAAAATCATCATGGACACCATCCCCTGAGCTCCTGCACTCTGGGGTGGTAGTGTGGGACTCCACTGGCGTGCTGTCCATCCTTAACTGATGTCCGTGCTCAATGCCGGATTACAGCCGAGGCGGGCTCGCCGCCGTGTCCTACCCACTAAAAACGAGTGTGCCGCGAATGCCCCCCACCCGGTACTGCTTTCGCATTACTTCGAGTGGGGGGCCGCCTGTCTTTTTCTTCTTTCGTCCTCAGTCAGTCCTGCCAAGTTTCGTTTGTCTTGTCTTTTCGTCAGCCTGGCCCGTCGGACAAGCTGTCCACCGCCCATTAATAATAAAAAATAATAATTAATGTTCGGCTTTGGTGACGGCGGTGATTCGATCGTGATTGATTACCCCGTTTTAATAAATATTTTGACGCGAAAAACGCGTCACAGATTTTTTTTTTCACGTCGAGTGTACATGTAGCTGCTTAAGGGGTATGGCCACAGTAGAATTTTCAATAAATCGAAAATTTTTATTTAGCTGTTTTTGATACTTTATTATCATAGAAATAAGTTACCATTTGAATTATAGAGTGAAAATTTTTTATTTTGTTCCAGGTCCAAAATTACGCATGTAATTTTGCATGCAGAATAGCGTAAAGAAAAAAAGGTGCTGCCAGAAACGCGCTGTGGGCGGCCATTTTCTTTTTGGAAAAATTTAAAAAGAATTTATTTTGATACTTCAAGACATGTATTTAATATACCATTGTTTACTTTTATTAATAGACTTTTTTCATATTAAAAAAAAATGTTGAATATGCACATGATTTTATGCCTGCTACTGTGGCCATACCCTCTTAAACGGAGCATTCTTTTGGTGTTAAATATTTTCATTGTCTTTTTTTTTTTAGATATTTCTGATTTTTAAAACTGATTTAGTATTGATTGTGATAATTAAAAATTTAAGATATTAAGCGGTGAGAACTTGGACACACTTTTTATAATAAAATAAATGTAAGTATATTTGTGAAATCATTATTACCCTGAACAAATATTAATAAATAATATAAATAAAAGTGAGTTTATTAAATAGGAGGATTAAAGTGCAGAGAAGTTTGATAAATAGCAACACAGTTTTCGCGGAAAAGGAAAGAAAACTTGTTTTGGCGTAAAAACACTCGCGGATTAGAGGGAAAGCCGAAACAAGGTAAGTCTTCATTTTCTAAATAATCAAATACATAAACCATAAGTTTAAATGCACTAAAATTACTCTACTTACAATAAACGTGAGTAAATGAAACATGATTAATTTCAAGCGTGAAGCACAGTATAAATTAGAAATGAAAGTTGAATGATCATTCAATACTTGAAACTATAGAGAGCTCTCTTACCTAGCGCTAGACGGCATTCGCTACAAAGTCGCTAGGACAAAGAACGTTGACGTTGCAGCGTCAAGCGAAGAAGCAGGGTTGCCGCGACGTCGCATCGCTCGCGTGTGGAAGTTGGGCTCGGGGAACGTAGAATATGGCTCGCGGCCTGCACACAGCGCGACCCGACGTCTCGGGGAGCCAACGCTGAGGTCCCGGGTAACTCATCTTCAAGTTGCCGCGTGATACATTCGCCCTGGAACGGTCACTGGGAAATCACCTCGAGGATTTCACACATACACACTCACACACGAACGTTCGAGATCGCTAACGTACTGCGTCGTCGGAATCATCTTACTCACGAAGACGAGCCGGGTGGATTCGTTTTGAAAAGAACGCGTTGGCACTCGACTAAACGCCGGCACTCAACGCAAAATTCTTTTACGCGAACGCGGGACAAGTTGACTCGTTCTAAAAGGCAAAGTACAATTTATTCGCAGTGAACAAAGAAAGCTCGATCTCCTTAAGGGGATAGTCTGCTTTAGGTCCCAAAAAAAAGCGTTTTTTCAGCGATTTTTTTGAAAGAAATGGATATGATTGCGGTAAACGAAATTTTGAGAACATAATGTACTACATTTTAGCTTTAAAAAACAATTTTTGTTATTAAAAAATATTAAAATTTCTTCAAGTTATGACCATTTTGCCGCAGCGCCTGGAGTCTGAACTTTCTAATCGGTGCCGGTGATGGAGGTCGTGCGGTGCGTCTGAAACAGTCGAGACATAATTCTTTTAATTTTTATATGTTTCTTTTCTATATGAACTCAAAAAATACCGAAGAAGTTGTCACATTCCAAATTTTTTCAAAGTTTGAAAAAAAATTCACTTTTTTGAAAAAAAAATTCACTTTAAGTTGCAAAAAAAGTAGTTTAAATAATACTTTTGTCCAACTTTTTTAGTTCAAATAGAAGATAATTTAATACTGAAACTAGATCACATTGATTTTTTTCGATCGGACGTATATTCTTTTTTGCTACCACCGGCACCGTTTTCTAAAAATCGTAAAAATGAAACCTCGAGAAAACGCGCTTTAAAGTCTTCGGTCCAAAAAAATATAAGTTTTTGGGTACTTACAGTAATTAGAGGTTAATTATCTATTGCTGGGCCATACATTAGTCCTTCCTCTTCTTTAAAAAACTCACTTTGGCTGAGGGTTTCCAATCTTCGGGCTGTATGAGCCTTCTTGCAATTTTAAAATTATTTTAAATTTATAAAACTGTCAGAATGATGCGCGCCGGTTCTCCCGCGTTATGCGTTCAGCATCGACGGCGTCAACAAAATTTTTGCACTGCTGCCCGATGATGATATTGAGGAGCTGTATGGTGGAAAGTACAGCAGAGTAGCCCTCGTTAAAATTGCTTGCAGCCATATATGCTGCAATTTCGACGATTTTATAGCCGGAATTCAAATGTTTCGGACTTAGGCGCCACACAATCGAATTGAATGATTCGTTGGAATTTTGAGTGTGACCGCCGAAGCACCGCCTCATTAAATCGTCATTAGAGAGCTCTTCATAAATTGGACGAATGTGCTTCTCCACGGTTTCATAGATTAATCTCGCCGGATGTTTGTTAGATGCAAGATTATTCGCCGCTTGAGCCTTGCGCCATTCACACCAACTCTCGGCGCCTTCTGGACAATTTTCATGCCGACGATTTTCATCTGTGGAACAGTAGTGGTCTAATGTTGCTATAATAGCTTTCTTCATACCTTTCACTGAATCAATATTTCGACGAATTGCCAGACCGTAGTATATCGTCAATTTCTTGATTACACTCTCCGTTAGTCGCGTCTTTCCTCCGAGTTTCTCGGTTTTTCTTTTATTACGTAAACGAGTACCCATATGCTTTTGCACGTGTCCAACACACTCATTTTTCGTCACTGTGCACTCGCCCCGTAAGGATTGCTATTTAAGATTTCAGTAAAAGTTTTGGAGTCGCCATCGCCGATATAATTAGTGTACATAACTCCGAATTTCTCGACGGATCTCGAAAACATCTCCATTATGGAATCCACCTCCATCTTCCCTGCCGAACCTGCATGATTTGAGGAGCATCAGTCTTTATGATTTTCATACCACTCCTCAAATACGTCTTCCTCCAAAGTATTTTTACTTATGGAACACGAATGACAATATTCACTTTTTACAATGAGATCGATTACTTTGCCACTGTAGTATCCGATGAGCGTTGTTACACCGTACAAGGAAGTATAACCGCGTTTTTTCCATGATCCATCGTCCGAAACCTTCAAATGATTCGCAGGTCTTTCATGTTCAATGTTTTTTTCTTTTTCTTCCTTGACGGCTTTTTCGCAGGTGCTTTTGAACATTGTCTTCGACGCTGCGTGCAAATGCTCAACGATTTGTTGGTAAGTAGATTTTGCAAAACCTGCAGACATATCCATAAGCCCGCAGAATACGTTTATCCCTTCTCGTCCGATACCAAGAAGCCTCATAACAAAAACAATTCGTCTGTTGATTTCGTAGCCGGTATTTATCAATGGTCCTGACTGAATTTCGCGTCGACCACACAAACACTGGACAATAATTTTAAATCCTAGGCCTCGATGACCACTTTCTGCAAAAGTTATTTTTTGCTTGCATGATCTGCAAATTGCGATTTCCGAAATAGCGAGAAACACAGATATAAATTCAATAATGCGGTAGCAGTGCGCAGAATGAATAATGACATCATCGCTGCTTGCTGTCGTTAACTTCTGCTCACTGCGGCTCGTGTGTAGGTCTCCGTCGTCCGATGAAACACTTGTAAAACGATTGCCGTGAAATTTCCGCTTTTGCGGTTCCGCAGCACATTGTCTTTTAGATCGATTACCTTTCGGGTAGCTTGACATTTCGATGTATACTAGGCAAAATCAAAAGTGGAACTGAAAGCTGACGCTACAAACAGCAGTGTAGCAGCCGATGCCGAGAGCTATAGTATACCGTTATATTGTATACCGTTCTCCTTACTGCTACTCAACACAGACCTTCTAGAAACTCGAAATAATGTTTCAAAGGTCGGTTGGACCTTTTCAGGTATATACGAGTATAGTCGAATAATAGAATACATCGAGGGGCGGAGCGCGCGCGCTCGGGTCTGCCCGAGCATTCGCACCTGCTCGATGCTCGGCCACTAAAACTGCTCTAGCTTCGGAAATATGTCGAATTGGCCTCTGAAATTTTGAAGACATAGTCTTGGATAGTTTTGGAATAGATTTAAGACAAAAAAAATCGATTTGTTGAAGCCGATAAAGCAGACTCCCCCCTTAAGAAAGCAGCTCGAGCGACCTCTCACACAGCGGGAACTGTCAGACTGAGCATTACGCGAGCACGCTCGAATAATTACGCCAGAGTGGCGCTGGCATCGGTCTAGCTAATAGCGCAGCCGCGGCAGCCAGTTAACGGCGCGAAATTCGAAATACGTCTATTTTCGCACGGCTTTTAATTAGGTAGAAATGATGCAAACATCCCGCCCGCCTTCGTCCGACTGACGAATCCTAACTATGCAAGATTCGAAATTAGGTTTCTTTATCGTCATCTTCAAAATGCAGCGGGCAAAGACGAGCGATATGTCGGCGGAGCGATGTGGTAGCGGTCTTTACTGTCACCTCCCGGAGGGTAGCGATCATCTTTGACTAAAACAAGCCTACCTACACAAAAATTATCCGTAGGATCTCTCCACTTTTCCCGCTGCTGTAAATGGAGGAGGTACTTAGACGACCACCGCTTCCAAAACTGGTTTCGAATCCGCTGAAGTAACTGAAAACGATCTAATCGATTCTGCGGTACGTTCGGCAAATCGGCATCCGGAGGCAGAGCTGAAGCACTTCCATTCAGAAAATGGAACGGCGTCAGCGCATGGCGATCGTCAATGTCCGAATTCAAGGCCCCCAGTGGCCGCGAGTTAAAACAAGCTTCGATTTCAACAAGAACCGTCGATAATTCCTCGAACGTGAGAGTGAGGAAGATTCCCCATCAACTGCTGAGCCGATTATGGTTTAACACGCTGACAGGTCACACATTTGCGAATCGCCGATTTTATTTTTTTATAATTTAACCAACCTATTTCTGCCTATAATCCAAACCTGCTGCGTCAAAACGCTGGAAGTCAATGTGGGCCCTCCGTGCAGACAGAGTCGATGCGCGGAGCGCACGAATAAACGACTGAGAGTGGAATGCTGTGCTAGAATCGGAGGATGTTTACGATCGAAGGAGAGATTAGAATGCGACAGACGGTCTCCTACTCGTAAGATATCATCCTTGCATAAAAACGGATTTAATTTGCTTAGCCGTCTGCGATTCGGCAATCTCCTTCCTGCATTCAGGGTCTCGATCTCGACTGGGAAACTGTTTGCCTGCGATAAACGGATAACGATATAGCGAGCCTCAGCTAACTCCAACGAAGTAAGAAACGAAGGAAGCAACTTCTGACCCTTACGCCTACGCAGATTGAAAAGTGAACATCTACAAAATGCAACAATGCGGATTAAACGAGTTAAGGACGAAAATTGAGTCAAGAGCTCTGTTTCAGTAGACCGTGCTTGTGCTTGAGGAATTCGTTGACTTTCTGCTAGCTGCGGCCAATGCTCAGATGTTTGGGAAAGCCAATAGGGCCTGTGCCACCAGAGATCGGTTTGCGCCAGGTCTGCCGGACAGAGCATTGAGTTGCTAAATCAACCAGGTTCTCCTTGGTGGACACGTGTGCCCAAGTGGTAGAAAGCAATGCCGTTTGAATGTATGACACTCTATTTGCTACAAATGTCTTCTAGTGCCATGGATGCTTACGAAGTTATGTAAGTACGATCTGACTGTCAGATCACGTGAAAACTGGAAGAGTACTAAGAAATCTAGTGCTCTTACGTAGCAAATGAGTTTAACGAGAAGAGCAGCACCACATAACTCTAGGTTAGGTATACTAACCGTTTTAACCGTAGCAACTTTCGTCTTAGCAGATTAAAGTGAAACGCTGAATCGACCATCTCCTTCATCGATGCACAAATAGACTACAGCAGCATAAGTACGAGAAAAAGCATCGGAAAACCCATGAATTTGATAAGAAAGTGCAGCTGCGATACTTAGTCAACGATCAATCGACAGGGATGGCAATGCAGACAATGACTTGCAATAGGCATACCAACGATCACGGAATTCTGCTAATAGAGGGGAATCCCCATCACACTTCTGAATCCACAAGTCTTGCATTAAAATTTTCGCCGTCACTATGATCGGAGCAAGCCACCCGAGAGGATCGAACAAGCGAGAAATTTTCGAGAGGATTGAGCGCTTCGTCACAGCTGCAGACAATTCTTCGATATCCGCTACGTTGAACTTGAATTTGTCCTGGGCTGGATTACACTGAACTCCGAGAGTTTTGACCTATTTATTTCGAAGGGTCTTGTTGTGTCTGAGATGGGAGGAGATCTGGGTGATTCACAGCCCACTTATCTAAATCGATACCAGCTGAACCCAACAACGCTGTAAGCTCAAACCTTTCCTGTACTGCCGCAGTGATGGGTGCGTATTTTACACTATGTAAAAATGTATTAAATACGTGTCGTAAATGTATGTCAAATATGTCGTTTTCAACTTGATTTTCTTCGCGTCGTCTGTCGTAAATGTCATTTTTGGAAATCTTGATGATCTCAAATTCTGAACTTGTAATAATTTATTTAGGAATGTGAAATCAATTAAAATAGTGATATTTTCCATTGGTAAGTTTAAACGCACCATTTTATTATGTATTACGAACAAAAAAAGTAATATTTACAATGTGTTTTTGCAGTTGATGAATTATAACCTCAAATCATCTGCAAAACTGTGATTTGGATTTCTTTTGTTTGTAGAGTACTTATCCAAAGAAGGCAAAAAGTATCAATGAAAATATATAGAAAATGGGTGGCAGAAAAGAACATACAGAATATGAAACATTAGGTTTTATTAGAAGACAAAATGAAAAAGGTCATTATGTAGCATACTGTAAACTATGTAAATCAGACGTTGCAAATACAGCAATTAAGAGATTACAAAGACATCGGTAAGGACTTTTTATTTTTAATTTAGTAATATGTTGAAATTTAATATGTGTGAGTACAATGTGTATTGCTTAAAACTTTTTAATTGCATTTATACACATAATTGTTGAAATAATATAAACAATTTAAGGGGATGTCGGAGCTAAAATTGTGTTTTTTCTTTTAGTGATTACTTTTAAAATGCAAAATGCAGGGAAACCTTACGAGCAAAGCCCAGTAGTACTTTTTATAATAAAGCTTTTACATGCAAGATAATGTTGATCTAATGAGTTATTTTTCTGATTAATTGGAAATATGATAGGGTGTTAATGTATTGAAACCTAACCTCAAAATAGTATTCATACCAAACTTTTGCTAATAACTTTTTTAATGTAATTTTACAGTAAGATTCAGACCTAAGCACCGTAGTGCTTACTACAATGAATCTATCTGTACAAGATAAAGTCAGTCGGACTTGTAGTTTTTACAAACGATAATTTTTATCTTTTTATTAATTGAAAAAATTATTTTAAAACCACATTTTGTTACAGGAAAGAATGCGATAAAAGGTTGTTACAGAATACAAACCCTAAAAATTTGATTCAAAATACAAAACAGAAAGCTTCCAGTAATATGGGTCCAAATGAGACAGTTTTAAGCCTCAATGTAAGCGCTGAAATAGTGTTACATGAAAAACCAAATTTGAATAGTGCAAATCATTCAACAGTATGTATATTTATCATTTAATATAGTTTTACACCATAAAAATAATATCACACAATTTATAATACGATTATTTTTAAGATTATACCAACTCTCCATGAAAAATATAACAATCTTAAAGATGTAAAAGTTACTAATACATCAAAGATTTCTAACAAGCAAAACAAACAAATAAAAAGTTTCATGGATACAATGGATGAAAATGAAATATTTAAAGTTTATGAAGCATGAATTGAATTACTTATAGTATGTCAGATTGATTTTGATTACGTAAAGTCTAAATATTTTAAAACTCTTTTTCATCTTTTACGACCTGCATATACTCTACCAACAGACCAAGAGTTAACACAATGTTTATACAGACGTTATGATGAACGTATTAAACGAAATGTTAGCAATTCTTTCGGTGTGCTTTTAATAAGTAGACAAGAAAATAATGTAAGCAATAGCATAACATTCAACTTAGAAGGGAATTTTCTGTTTTAATTCAAGAAACAAATCATAAATATAAGACTGATGTTTTCGCAATTGTTTATGATTCTGATCAAGACATATCAGTGCATGATAAGGATTCAAACGTTTGGTATTTTCAATGTATATCTATAAGATTAAAATCATTTATTAAATCAACAATTGATTATAATTTTGTTCAAAAAGTAAAAAACTTATTGAGATCATATGAAGATTTGCAAGATGCAATTATTAAATATAATGGTGAAGAATATACTTTACTGGAGGACGACAATTACTACAGTTTATTGTTAAACTTTAAAACGTGCTTGACAAATATTCAACCTATGCGTCAAGCAGTGGGAATCTAAATACAATTTGGTATGGAGACTATATCAGTATTATATAATCAACCAATAGAAATAAAGTTAACAGAATATATTGAGATTCTAGAATTTGTTGATCAAATTTTAAATCGTAAAGATCAATTAGACTATACTAGAGCTGATGTATTAGAAGATTGGTTCAAACTTTTAAAACGTACTACAAGTGAGAACATAAAATCCAGTATAAGAATAGAAATAGAGCATCTAAGTGATCCAGTTACACTTACAGCAAATTTATTGCATCCAGTGTATCAAGGTCGTAATATAAAAGATAAAATGAATAAAATTATGCCATTTTTGATCAAGCAAGTAAAAGAAAAGGGTCTTCGCAGTTTCTTTCAATATCAAGAAAATGGTGGAATTTTTAATTACTTATCAAGTTCAGATATTCAGTCATCTAAAACATATTGGCGTACTTGCGAAATAGAACATAAAGACTTAGCAAATTTAGCTTTACAGATTTTAAGGATACCAGCCTTTAAAATACGTGTCTTTACCCATCACTGTGTACTGGCGTCGAAAGGTCATCCGCTCCAGCAAAGGTGTAGTCTACATACGTCTCAGCTTTGAGACATTCAGCTTCGAGTGGAAACATAACCCCTTCATCCTGAACTAACTGATCTTCACGCTTCACATGGATCTGCCGAAACATCTTTACAATATCCGCCGTAAACGCAAAAAGATACCTACGCCAATTTAAGAAAATCAACGAGAGATCACCTTGTATAGGAGGACCTGTGAACAAAAAATTGTTGTGAGAGCGACCGTCACAAGTTCGTCGAAATGCGTCAAAGACGACTCGAAGCTTCCATTGAGAGATGGAGTCCTGCACAACTGCATGATGTGGCAAATACCACGCGCCGTGACGTTGAATCTCTGAAGCTGGAATCCGTGTCATGTACCCAAGTCGCTCGTAGTATTGCATAAAACTGCAATAAGCTTCAGCCAACCTTGTAGGATCACGCGAAAAGCGATGGTGTACATTAGAAAGAGACACAAACACTCGAGATCGCTAATATACTGCGTCGTCGGAATCGCCTTACGTCGGATTCGTCCTGAAAAGAACGCGTTCACACTTGACTAAATGACGGCACTCAACGCAGAGTTCTTTTACGAGAACGCGGGACAAGTTATGTCATTGTAAAAGGCAACGTACAATTCCTTCGCAGTGAACAAAGAAAGCTCGATCTCCTTAAGAAAAGAGTACTTTAAGTACAACGACGAATTAGTTCAATTAGATCCCGAAAATCCTCAGTTGACAAAATTTCTAGATGTCGAGTCCCGCTACTTTGATGCTGCTAGTGCAGTAACTAAATTACAAAGAGTTGAACGCATTGCAAATTCTACATTAAACACTAGCAACATTACGGTGACGGAACGCCAAACCTTGCCTCGACTTCCCGAAATAAAGCTACCTTTGTTCCGTCGCAAACGTGAGGAATGGGTGGTGTATAAAAATAAATTCATCACTCTTGTACGCAATCGCACTGATCTGAGCGATGCAGTAAAATGTAGTCACTTATTCGCTTCTCTAACTGATAAGGCTCTAGAGGCGGTGGCCCATTATGATCCCAGCGAGAATGATTATAAAGCAGCTTGGCAATCTCTTCTCGAATTCTTCGATCAAAAGCGCATAGTCGCTGTTCAACACTTGAATTCCATACTTGACCTTCCAAAACTTTCCAAGATGACCGCTGATGGTCTTGCATCTTTGCTTCATCAGACTAGTCAACATCTTAAAATTCTAGACCGCCTTGGTATTAAGCCCAGTGACGAACTTGTCGTTCGAATCGTAGAGCGGTGTTAGCTTCCAGCAACGTCGAACTGATGGCAAGACAAATTGGACATGGACAAACTTCCAAAATTGCAAGCAATTCCAAATTACAATCTCAATCTCAAGCAAAAAATCCCAAAACAAACGCTCGATCACTGGTGATAACTTATACTTCTTCTTCGACGTCTTTTAATTCTTCCGCTTGTCCCAAATGCAACGAAGATCACCGTTTGTTCAAATGTCCCGCGTTTAACAAGCTTGCTATTCAAGAGAGATGGGATTTTGTAAAAACCAACAAGATCTGTCGTAATTGTCTTTGGACTCATCAACTCCCTTACAAGAGCGATAAACGCTGCAAGAAGTGTAAGAATTATCACACTCTGCTCCACTATGAGAAGGGATCAGGTTCGCAATCGTGAAAGAATCAGGAGAGCAAACCAAAAAAAGAAGATTCTTCGTCCACTGATTCAAAGGCATGACTATCGCATTTTTCATACACTTCTGTCGCATTTCCTTCAGAGTCTCAATTGATGCCTACAACAGTGGTTAAAATTCAAAACAAACGAGGACATTTGGTTGTAGCACGTGCTTTATTAGATTCTTGTTCCACCGTCAATCTCATTACTGAAAAATTTGCGAAATTTTTAGATTTACGTACACGAACATGTTCAGTTAACATTGGAGCGGTTGACGGTTTGTGCACTGTTTCAAGATATCAGATTCAAGCTACTTTTCATTCAGTTTATAATAATTTAAAAGGTCAGTTAAACTTTCTGCTTGTACCAAATATTGCCAACGCCGTACCTAACGACACTTTTCCACGTGAGCATTTTAACATTCCTAAATATCTTCAAATAGCTGATCCGCAGTTTCACTTACCTAAATCCGTCGATCTATTATTAGCCTCTAACACTGCATTATCTATTTTAGCTGTCGGTGAGATTAGACTTTTCCATAAGGAATCGGAAATCATTTTGCAGAAAACTCGTCTGGGATGGATAATTGCCGGGGGGGCTCGGGCACTTACTCCTTCGAAAAAGGCCTCTTGTAATGTCGTTAAATTGGATAGACTTCTAGAACGTTTTTGGGCTATCAACGATTTCAATTACGAGCTTGTTAGATCTAAAGAGGACGTAGCTTGCGAAAGACATTACGTTGACAACACTCAGCGTGATGCAACTGGTAGGTACATCGTACGTATCCCATTCCGTGATGGCGAATTCCTGTTAGGTGAATCTAAGGGAATAGCTTTGAAACGTTTCTATTCATTTGAAAGAAAGGCTAAATCACAGCCTAAGTCCGTGTTTGCGTAAAAAAAGGTAATGGAGGAGTATATTTCGTTGGGTCACATGACTTTATGTGACGACACCGAGGATGGTTATTATCTTTCGCATCACCCTGTCATGAAAGAATCTAGTGAAACCACTAAGTGTAGAGTAGTATATGACGCGTCAGCCAAAATGTCTACGGGCATATCTCTCAATGACGTACTTCTAGTTGGTCCCACTCTTCAGAATACACTCTTCGAACAAATTCTCCGTTTTTGCACCCATCGCTATGTCATCACAGCTGATATATAATTCATCCAGACGATAGGAAATTTCAAAAAACGCTGTGGTATCATGAAGGCAAAATTAGGACATTCCAGTTGAATACGGTTACGTTCGGTACCGCATGCGCGCCTTTTCTGGCGATTCGTACCCTTCATCAACTCACTCGAGACGGGGCTAAGGATTTCCCACGTGCCAGCAAACTTCTTTTACGTGATTTTTATGTTGACGACTTCATTTCTGGAGCTGACTCGATTGAGAAGATCCTTAGCATTCGTGATGAGATGATCGAGTTGCTAAAACGTGGCGGATTCGTAATTAGACAATGGGCATCTAATCACAAATCTGCTTTGAATAACATAGACAAGAAAATGTTCAATCTTGACTGCGTGACTAAAGATAACCCCATTCAAAAGACTCTTGGAATCATTTGGGAGTCACAACAAGACTTCTTCACTTACAAGGTATAACCAATAAATCCTTTTGCCACTTCAACCAAAAGAATGCTATTGTCCGAAATTTAAAAATTTTTCGATCCTCTTGGTCTTTTGGGGCCAGTAATTCTCTACGCTAAGATCTTGATTCAAGATTGTTGGAAAGCGAAAATTTCTTGGGACGAATCTCTTCCACAGGATATCCATACCAAGTGGAGATCGCTCGCAACTCAGTTGCCACTCTTGGAATGAGTGTCGTTTCCTCGTCAACTTCTGATTCCAAATCCAGTAAAAATCGATCTTCATGGGTTTTGCGATGTGTGCATTCACGAATACGGAGCTTGTATTCTTATTCGATCAGTCGATTCGCATGGTCATGTCTCAATTAAATTGATTTGTAGTAAATCTAGAGTCGTGCCAGTTCGAGCTCTCGATAGATCAGGTAACGTTGTGGTTAGATTCTACCATTATTCTCTGTTGGTTAAAAAAGGCTCCTCATCTTTTGAGAACTTTTGAATCTAATAGAGTCGCAGACATCCAGTCCTTAGGAAACGAAGTCACATGGAAACACGTTCGATCTGAGGATAATCCAGCTGACGCTCTTTCTAGAGGACAGTTACCATCTGACTTCGTTAATAACACTCTTTGGACTTCCGGTCCTAAATGGTTAGCTCACGCTGATAACGATTGGCCTCAATCAATTGAAAATTCACTTTCCGAATTGCCTGGTTTAAAGAAAGGTATTTGTCTCCTGACAACTCCTTCTTGTGACGAGATTTATTCACGCTTTTCGAACTTTGAGCGTTTCACTAGAGTAATCGCTCACATATTGCGTTGGAACAATTCAAAGTCTAAAGAAAACCGCTAGAGGTCCTTCCAGAAGTCTTAAACGTCGAAGATAGGACAAAACTACTAATCAATTTGATACCTCCATTGAAATGTTCAGAAGTTGTAAACGCAGAACGTCAAATCTTGAGTATGATTCAACGCGATAGATTTCTTTTAGAACTTCGACGTTTGACTAAAACTTCTGGCGACGGCTCGGTTCCTTTTCGAAAAGGTACTCGTTTTGACGATCTGCATCCTTTTGTAGATGAAAAAGAGCTTATCCGTGTAGGGGGATGTTTAAAGAAATCCAATCTTCCCTACGATCAGAAACATCCTCTACTATTGCCAAGCAAACACCCTGTCACAGATATGATCATTCGACAAATCCATCAATCGAATTTACATTCTGGAATTCAATCTACTCTTTATGCCATTCGAACTAGGTTTTGGATTTTAAATGGAAAGGATCAAATTAGAAATATCGTTCGCCATTGCGTGGAATGTATTCGTCAAAAACTCAGGGTAGTTCACGCTCAAATGGCTGATTTGCCCATGGCACGAGTAAATGAGTCGCCGGCCTTGTGTCACACGGGTGTGGATTTCTTCGGTCCGATTTCTATCAAGGAAAAATTACATCTAAATAAAGTCTTTCTCAAAACCTATGGTTGTGTTTTCGTGTGTATGGTCTCAAAGGCTGTTCACATTGAACTTGCTACTGATCTCTCTGCTGAAGGTTTCTTGGATGCTTTTCGCAGGTTCGTCAGTCTTAGAGGAGTCCCCGAATATGTCTTCTCCGACAATGGGACAAATTTCGTAGTGGCAAACAAAGAACTTCAGGAAATTTATAATCTCTTCAACACTCCAGAGTTCAAAAATTCGATAAGAAACTATGCTTTGTCTAAAAGGATTGCATGGCATTTCAATCCACCCAAATTTGGGAAGCCGCAGTCAAGAGCTTTAAGCATCATTTAAAACGCATTTCGAAAGGCAGAACTCTCACATATGAACAACTCAATACTTTTCTGATTGTAATCGAAGCGATTTTAAATTCTCGACCATTATATACTGTTTCATCTACAGCTCATTTCTTGATAGGACGTCCGTTTCATATTTTACCCGAAAAATCATTGCTTTCAGTTCCAGACAATCGACTATCGACTTCCAACTTCATTACTAAAGCCAGACAGGATTTTTGGAGTAAATGGCACAAAGAGTACCTTCACGAACTTCAAACGCGCCAAAAGTGGTATGAATCCACTGCAGAGTTGACACCTGGTTCAGTTGTGATTCTTATGGACGATGTTACAACTTGTTCAAGATGGCCACTGGGTGTGATCCTCGAGGTGTTTCCTGGGAGCGACGGCATCGCACGAGTTGCATCAGTGAAGACAGCCAACGGCGTTTATAAACGCAACATTACACGTCTTTGTATTCTTCCTAGTACTTAGATTTAAAACAAAAACCTCTCTGTACATAGTTTGTTCTTATTCCAAGAGTTTAATTGATTTAAGTCTAGTTCAATTTACTGTTTGTGATAAACCATGCTAATCAACGGAACAGTCCCTCCAAAGGAAACTGATTCCATTTATTTATCTGGTCTTCCTGATGTCAGATAAACCAAAGATTCTCGTTAACGTAAATTAAGGGATGTAAATAGGTTATTTTTCTAAGAAGCGTCTAGCCAATCGTAGTTTTACTCTATTATTTGTTCTATTTCAATCATAATTTAGTTGTGTAAATTACATCGTCCATTTATACTTTTATTGATAATTTCATCTGCGTCATATCGTCACTTCTATAGCGCGCGTGTACATGAGCGGGTGGAATGTGTGGTGCGAGTGTGCATGAAAGCAGCGAGAGATGGCAGCACGGGTCACCGGTCTCTCGCCCGTGATTGTGGACTTGGACGCGGACAGGGAAGGAAGGGCGCTTACTTTTTCAACGACCACGGCAGCGTGCAGATCTGCGTCGTGACTAAAACCGTATAGCTTATCGAACAACGAACGGGAATCATCGATTTTCTGTCACAACGTGACACGAACGCCTTCTTGGCATCAACATTAACGCCTTAGTGGCAATCAACATCGAAATAACTAACGTGCGTTTTGTATTTCCGTGCGTGCGTGTGTGTTGAGTGTCTTGTGTATGCGTGCTGCGTCACTCGCTCTTACCGTTCTTTGTAAATATCTAGTTAATTCATTGTAGTATTTTTTTGTGAATCAATAAATTAGGGTTTTTTATGCCGACACGGCTTTTTCCCACAACCACGTGTTTTATTCTTAATTTTTCCGTTCTTAGTGTTAAAATCTATAAATATCAAATTCACTTTAAATAGACGCTAAAGTCAACTAAAACATTCCTTATTATTAATAGCTTTCTTGCCACCTAGGGCAAGTTAGCCCGTCACGTCAAAACATTTACTAAATAATTAATATAAGATTCTTCGTATTATTTATACGATGAGAAATAGAAGAAAAATTTAGTTATATCTTTGTAATACTCAAATTATAATACTGAAAAAAGAAGTTTTTGTTTGTCTTGCGTTTATGTTAAAGGAGTTGAATAAAAATATAGTACTGTAATAATTTGTATACTCATTAAGGTAGTTCACCGGTGATAATAAGGTTAAAAAGTTAATTTATATTTCAAATTATCATTAAACGACATTACTTATAACTTAATGTCATCAATTTATAAATTAAAATGTTAAAATATTAAACGCTACTCAAAGGTTTTGAAATAAGGCAGAAAACTAAAGTGCGGTATAAACTTTTCTACAGACTGTACCACAATATAGATATACTAATAACACAGGTAACAATGTTTACTTAGACATATCTTTGAAATGAGATCGCTAACTATAGTTTTTCTTGTTTTATGTTATATAGGTAGTAATTCTTTATAACGTATTAGTATTTCAGGGAAATATATAATTCATTTCTGCAGCTGTAAATTAAAATATCTCTTTAGCACATTCTTAACCTATATATACCTTACGTGTTAAGACTCACAACTTTGACATTGAATATTTCCATTTTGGTATTGGCACGGTTTTTACAGTTTTGCGGGTGCATAGATAATACTATAAATAATATTCTGTAAAAGTTTAAAGTAAATATATAATAAATCGATTAGCCAGTGAACGTCCTTAATATACCTTAAATTTCCATCTACATTTATAATTTAGAAGCTAACATTTTTTCATTAAATATCTTTAATTAAAATTAAATTTTCTACATACATACATTTACAATTTGTTTAATAATTTATAATAAATTAAGTACTTTTTTAGTAAAAATAATTTATGTTTTTAAATAATACAGATTTTTATATTTAAATATTATTTAGTTCAGATTACTTTTTAAAGTAAAATATGATATTGTAAAAGAAATTAGCTTTGATTTTATAAAAATTGCTTGCTTTTTATAATATATAATAAACTATTCTTGTTATTAGATTATGTTACTTTTAAATTTTCTTTAAAATAATGTATTTAGTTCTGGAGCAGCTTGTTTAGCACCTTGCTATCGCCTTATTACCGCCTGGTATAAGAAGCGCGGAACATGGGGGAAACGTGACACGTAACAGCGCGCCGTAGCACATCTGGCAAGGGCCTGATCAAGTACTTTATAAGGGCCTGGCGATGTTCGTCAGGCCCCTCCCTGATACAAATACCGGATTTTTTTTCGAAGAGGGGGGGGGGGGTGGAAATGCCATCTAAGGCACACCCAACTGGGGCCGCACAGCCGAATAGTGTGGGGATGGTTGGGGATGCATCATCCGTGTGTATAATATAGGACGGAAAATAAGTAGAAGTACCCATGATCACTCAGGAATTGAGTTAGGTAGTAATTTACGTCTCTATGGTATCTGTTAATCCAAGGGGCCAGCTGGTCTATCAGCCTTGCTGTCCATTTACCCTTGGTTGTGGTTGTCCAGGATCGTTGCCATATTTCCATTGTGCGTTTCCGTTCCTCTCTATGGACTGTTGTTCTGTCCTCTCCTATTTTCTTCCGTTCATAGATTCGCTTGCGCTTCGACGCATGTAGGTCGATCGGGATGATTCCAGCAATAACGAGCACTGCGGGTCCCGAGACCGTGCGATAGGCGCTGATGACTCTGAGAACTTCTCTACGCTGAACGGAAGTGATTCGAATTCGGTATAAGTTCTTCACCATTGCATCGGCCCATATTTCAGAACTATACAATAAGATGGATGTAATGACTGACATGAGGAGTCGACGCTTGCTCGCTTTCGCTCAACTGTGCTGTCTTTTTCGCCGCTTTATCCGCTGCATACGCTAGGTGACGACAGAAAGTAAGCTTAGTGTCTAGTTTGAGTCCCAGACACATAGCCTCCCTCCCTGTCGGAACCTCCGCGTCTCCCACGTACATGAGAAAAATGGTCTCTGTCCGTTTGCCAGTGAAGGGCACGATCTCTGTCTTAGCGGCTGCGACATCATCAGCAAAGGCTATCATGTACACCACTTCCGGTAGCTCAAGTCATAACAGCACATCGTACAGGATGTTCCAAAAATCAGGGCCAAAGATCGACCCCTGTACCACGCCGGCGCTGAGATACTTCTCGCGTTGACCTTCTTTTGTTTCATAGCGGAGGATACGGTCCCTTAGGTAGTCCCGCAATACCCGCATTAAGTACTCCGGGACTTTGAGCTCCTTCAACACGTCCAAGATTTCTGACCATCTGGTCGAGTTGAAGGCGTTCTTGACGTCCAGCGTAACAAGGAGTGCGATTTTTCTGGAATGATGGTTACCACCCCACGTCTTCCTTCCCAGCCGTACTACCTCTCGTATCCGCGATCCTTTGCGCGACATGGATGCGTCACAAGCTCGATAAACGAGACCCATAGTCTTCTTCATGACAGCCTCTGCTCCGTCCCTGCTCGCAGTCGCATTTACCGTCGATAAGTTTCCAGTACCTGGACTAGTTTGTCGGTGTTCAACTTGGCCAGATTCCATCGGAGTGGCTTTCGCGCGACTCCTTTCTGGGATTGGAATTTATCGCGTATCTGAAAGGACATGTACTGATGGTCATACGAATATCGGATTAGGAAGAAGTATTAAGAAGAAGGTACTCCGGGGGAATAGGAAATTGCGGTTCTGAATTTCTACATTAAAAGGGATTAATTTTTATCGTACAAGTTGGAGACCTTTGTATTAAAGATTACTAAATCCTATTACTTTACGTATAAACCCGATTAAAAACTATTAGAAAAGCAATTTAGCGGTCCCATTGAAACGTATTCGATTTTTTTCTTTTTATATATGATTCGATCGGACATTATGGAATATTACATTAATCGGATATAATGTTGTATAATTTAATTTAATCGGATTTAACCCTTTTTTAAATTTATTTTAAACTGGTTTAATCTGGTTCAATCGTTTTTTATCCATTTTAGTCAATTACGAAATATAATCCAATCTAATATTTTTATTGATATTGATTTATAAATTTCTATTACTTAGATGTTTACATTTAAATTTTGTATATATTATTTTATATCTATTTGATAACATTTTTTTTATTAAAATTATTTGATGACTGTATCTAAAAGAATAAAATAATTAAAAAATGTTGACATGACTCGGAATCGAACCGACGACCGCTGTCTGAATCTTCAACGCTCTAACCGCTCCGCTACGGAAGAACATTAAAATAAATTAAAAAAATCTGACTTATAATCTACATTTACTAGTCCTGAAAATATTTTTATATTACGTAATAATATAATAAATATCTATAACGATGGTTTAAAAATATATTTCTTAAAATCGATACATTTAAAATAAAATATTTTTGCATTAGTATTTACAAGTAGGGTGCCGGTAAAACAGAGTTCTTTACCGTATTTTTCATTCTATATGTCCGATATTCGACAAAAATATACGAAATTTAGAGAAATTGTTCAATTGGCAGTAAGGAATGTCCAAATACTAAATAAAAATCGAAAATCGAAAAATAAAATAGATTTTATCGAACTTTTTTAACAAATGTGTATTTTGGGATTTTCGATTTTTTCGCGAAGTTCCAATATTTTTCATGATACAATAATTAGAAATTTGGTTCTACGTCACATGTTTTCCAGTAATCTGTATATTAAAAAAAATTTTTTGACTAATAATAATTGTATTCACTGAAATAAAATTATAAAGAAATATTAGTAAATAGACAATAGTATACGAATTTCTCACAAAACTACTATTTATCACCTTACTACTTCTACATCATTTTTCTAATATATGTATGGCCAATAAATGATTTCTAATTTTCACATCTTTATTAAAAATTATAACAATTTTAAACGTTTATATTAAATTTAAAAAGTTATATTTATTTCCCAAGTAGAGAAATACGTAAGGCACCGTTAGAGCCTGATTAGGATCCTTATCAGACTGATCAGGTCTTAATCAGGGTATCACTTTTCCTGTCAGATTCTTATCAAGGGTCCCTGATTAAGATATAATACGATTTCAAATGGTAACAAGAAGTAAGTACATATTTCTTTAATGATCTAACCGTGTAATACAAATAAATTCCTAATATTTGTACGAAATTAAGTATAACTGAACAGTAATTATTATCAGCAATTATACCTATATTCTTAAATATAACTAGCTTCAGTTGGAATTTTGGCCACGTTAAAGAAATGTATAAAAATAATAACTTCTTTAAACAAATAATTTTATCTTATATATCAAATTTCTTTTTTAGTCAAATGTTATGTTGATCTATTAATTATTGTTGTCTCCTACTTATAAGATTTTTTTATAAAGTAAATACTTCGTATATCCATTTATGTTAGCAATATATCAACACGGGATCTCACAGACTCCACATGGCTATGAAAATAAACTGGAAAGGGTTAAAAAAATAGTTTTTTCTTAATACTATTTTAAATCGTATTATAATATTCTGATCAGGACCTGCTCAGTATATGCTCGGGATATCCCTAATTAGAGACTCTTAATCAGGATCTGACATGATAATTAGCTTCACAATCATGATCACGTACCCTGAGCAGGAGCTGATGTCCAATAAGGATTTCCTGATTCGAGCTCTACTCGGATTTTATTCTAAAATAATGCGGTTATACAAAAATAATTTTAAATTAAAAAATATTGATTAAATCAGGTAAAATCGAAAAATAAATAGTAGTCGAGTTGCACTTAATACACATGTACACATTACAACCAAAATCATTTGATGATTGAACAGCCCTTGATTGTAATTTAAACATTTTGACAAAACCAAACAGAATCGGATGAATTCTGATTTTCTAAGTCTTTTACCGTTTCCGGACGAAATTGGAAAGAATAGTCAAAATCGGACAGAATTTGATAGACCCTGATAGAATCGAAAAGTAAATAAATCTTGATTTAAACTTACTTTGTATATGTAAAATCATTTGACGACAAAGTATTATTATCGACTAAAGTTCATTCTTTTTATACGTATTAACCTATTAGAATAAATTCGCTAAAAAACGATTATTTTGAAGTATATTTTATACTATTAAAATAAATAAAATTTTAACCGTAATATAAAGTATTAATGCCAATTAAATTATATTTAGTTAATAATATAACGTGTTAAAACAAATAACTCCAAATGTTGCATAAAAACCAACTAAATAGGATTAAATTTAATTGGAAAAATCGGCACTAAAGAAGATCACGATTAGTTCAGATTATAAGCGATTAATATGTAGTCCGGGACTTGGATTACTCCTTTTAAGTAGATAAGTCCGCTTAACATTTTAATTGTTGAAAAATATTAAAATATAAGAAGATTATTGTTGACATTATACCCTATTGAAAAGAGTACAATTAAAATGGATTTCTTGACATATAATTTTAAAATTGATTAAAAACTCTTCAAATAATCCAGAAAATTCGTATTAAAAATAATATGGATCTTGTGAATTAAAAAAGATTTAAGTTCACCCATGCAGATAAATAACATGTATTAAGACTGATTGCAAAACGTTAATACTTTTTAAATAAATTGTATTAAATAGGATAAGATTATTCAGAATTGAAACAGATTAAAGTATAAACTTGTAGTTTGATCACACGTATTAAAATCAATTATAGTAGTATAATAACCTATTAATAAACCGTATTAAACAGGATAAGAATTATTATGCATTATACAGATTGAATTTTAATACCGTTTGATCATTACCTGTATTCAAACCGAGTACAATGGTATAAAATCGAATTACATTTAATCCATTCTAATCCGATATTTTTGTTAGGGCTGGTAAGGGCCAAGCTTCCGACACTTTTCGATTTCCATTGTACCACGCTTGTAATGTATGTTATGAGTTATAGTTAAGAAGCTTATAAGAAGAAGTTATAGTTGGTATAAAATGACTCACCGAGATGATAATTCATAATGAGACATAGATAGCTATTTATATCTGATTGACAATTTAAAATTAAATGTTTGTGGATTGGGAGTTAGAATTTGTTGGTACTGGTAAAGGTTGGGGGGTTTGGACGGTAGGATAATTCGGTATTTGTGTAGGTTAGGAGGTTTGGAAGGTAGGGTAATTCGGTATTTATGACGGTTGGGGGATTTGGATGGTCGGGTAGGTCGGTATTTGTGGAGGTTGGGGGCCTTGGACGGTAGAATAGGAGGGTATTTGTGGAGGTTGGAAGGTTTGGGCGATATAGTAGGTCGGTATTTATGAGGGTTGAGAGGTTTGGATGGTTGGGTAATTCGGTATTTGCGTAGGTTGCGAGGTTTGGACTATTATGTAGATATTTCATTCAAAAATTTTTATAAAATTGTAATTTTTTGGAAAAAATATCGAGTTTTCAGTATATATCCCAAGCTGAAAAATTCGTTATCACTTTTCTCTATAGTTTTCCTATAATCTAGCAATAAGCTTAACGTTAAAAAAAATTTCATTCAAAATGATGCTTCCTACGTAGAGATATTTTATTATGACAAAAAAAAAACAGCAGTATTCTACATAGTGGGCCATGTGAGAAAACTGTGAGAGTGTTTGCTCGGTTACAAATGCAAAATGGCAGGTAAAATCTCAGCAAGAAATCTAACTAAATTTGATGTGACCTTCAACGAGAGTCAAGTGAAGGAAGCCGCAGTCAAGATGACTACAGACTTCAACATGTCTTTTCCTGTGGAAAGTCAAGAAGCTGTTGCAGAAGAGCTTGGTGCGAAACCAAATGCTGAAGCAGTTGGTCCACCGAAGGTAGTGGTTGATCAACCTGAAGCAGCTGTCGAGATAGCTCCCAGAGCAGTCGTACCAGAGCAGCCCAGGAGTCTCAGAGACAGGAACTGTCTTGGACCACCTGTAAGTTATCTAGTTAATTTTGCTTCTTACAACATTCCAGAAACATTCGAGGAGGCTGTAAATGGCTCTGAAGCTGTCAACTGGCAGAAGGCCATTGACAAGGAGCTCAAGGCTCATCAAGAGAATGGCACTTGGAAGTTGGTGCCTCGTACAATAGGTATGAGAACCATCGTCTCGAAGCGGGTGTTCAAAATCACTCAACATGTTGATGATGAAACTTCTAAATTCAAAAAAAGTCTCTGTGCTCGTGGCTTCATGCAGCGAGAAGGAGTGGACTTCACACAAAACTTTTCACCTGTAGTGAGGTACGACTCACTACGTGTTTCACTGTCATTCATCGCATATGAAAATCTGGAGATGCTGTCCTTCAATTTTTGTGCTGCATTACTCTATAAGGAGCTTGAGGAGAAGATTTTCAAGGAGGTGCTCGAGGGTGTAAACATTAAGAACAGTGTTGGTGAGAGTGAGAGTGTGGTATGTGAGTTGGTAAAATCTTTGTATGGTTTGAAGCAAGCACCCCGTTGCTGGAATGTTAAATTTAAGAAATTTCTGCATCGCTTTAATTTTAAGGAGTGTGAGGCTGACAAATGTATTGTTGTGGGAGAATATGAGGGTCATAAAGTATACTTAGCACTGTTTGTGGATGATGGCCTATTGGCATGTAAGTCCAAGAAAATTCTGCAAATGATCTTGACTGAACTAAATAAAAAATTTTCCATAACGATTGGAGATGCCAGTTATTTTTTGGTTTACAAATCAGTCGAGATCGCTTGCAAAAGAGTATGTTTATAAATCAAAGCATGTATATTAGTCAAATTATAGAAAAGTTTGGTATGAGTGAGGCAAAGGCTGTTAGCGTACTAGCTGATCCGAATGTAAATCTGCTTTCGGCAGATGCTGAGTGTAAAAGTGAGTGTCGGGTACCGTACATAGAAGCTGTGGGATCTCTGACGTTTGTAGCTATTGTATCTCGGCCAGACATGGCTTATGCAGTCAGTATGCTGATCAATTTTTTGAATAATTACAATGTTGATCATTGGCATGCAGTGAAACGTGTATTTTTATATTTAGTAGGTACCGTTAATGTAGGTATACAGTATAGGAGGAGTGAGAATGAATGTAATCGTACTAGTTACTTTGATGCAGAAATAGCAAGTGATTTGGAAACCAGAAGATCAATTACGGGCTACATTTTCTGTATGTCTAGTGGTCCAGTCACTTCGTCTTCGCAGCGACAAAGGCTAGTGACACTTAGCACAACAGAGTCGGAGTACGTTGCTGTAGCTACAGCTGCGAAAGAACTCTGTTTGCTGAGAAAACTTTTAGATGATATCGGTTGTCCATGTGAGTCTAGCACTATTCTATTTTTAGATAATCAAAGTGCTATAAAATTAGCAAAGAACCCTGCATTTCATACGCGGACTAAACACATTGATATCCGGTATCATTATTTGTGAGAAAGATGCCAGAGTAGTGAGATTTCAATAAAGTATATGTTTGCTGAGAAAACTTTTAGATGATATCGGTTGTCCATGTGAGTCTAGCACTATTCTATTTGTAGATAATCAAAGTGCTATAAAATTAGCAAAGAACCCTGCATTTCATACGCGGACTAAACACATTGATATCCGGTATCATTATTTGTGAGAAAGATGCCAGAGTGGTGAGATGTGTCTTCTGAATGTCAAAAGGCGGATATCTTGACCAACGCTTTGCCTAGGGATCGGTTTGCACAAGTGTGTGATAAATTAGGGAGATCTAAACGCGAACATGCTGTCGTCTTCTCAGGATGCGGAATTTAGTAGAGAATTATCATGTGAATTAAACTTAAAATTAGTTAATCATGACATAGTGCTGGATGCAAACAACATGATGGCGACTTTTCCAAGTAAACACAACATCATTGATGTCACAATTGACATCCAAACAACAAAACCCCCTGCTCTTAACAGTTTTTCAAATAGGGATTTTAAATCGATTCGACAGGAGGAGCTTATATCCCTTCTAAATGCTTGTGATTGGTCGCCTATCAGTTGCCCAGGCAAGGACGTCGATAGTAGGCTAGAACATCTCAGCCGTAACATCATGACAATCATCGACGAACTTACTCCTTTGAAAGAGTTTAGGCCTAGAAAGAAAGATCACTCTCCATGGGTGGACGCTGAGCTGATGCATCTATATAATCAGCGTGACGCCGTTCGGCGGCGGTATAAGCGTACTGGGGAAAATTGGTTATGGAAAGAATTTGAGACTCTCGCTGCTCAAGCAAAACAGCGCACAATGGAAGCGTGAGAGGTTTTTATTCAGAGTAGAATTACTGACGCTCTACACAATAATAAAAATATCTGGAATGAGCTACGTTCGCTTGGGTTGCTGCCAAACGCTAAAGAAGAACTACATGATTTTAAGCCAGATGAGTTAAACAATCATTTTGCAGGGGTATCCATCTCCCAGACTGAGCGTGATGCGGATTTGGACGACATTTTATCAAAGACCAGTGATGATGACTTCACTTTTCGTGAAGTCACTTTTTCGGACGTAGTTCTGGCTGTTGTCCATTTCTCATCACAGGCATAGGGAGAGGATGGAATACTCCAAAACATCATTGCAAAGTCCCTTCCAGTAATAGGCCAATATTTGGCTGATATCTGTAACACCTCCCTATCTAATGGAGTCATTCCTGAGGCTTGAAAGAGAGCTCATCTGGTGCCACTTAAGAAGACGGCGATTTCATGCCGTCTCAGACTTTCGTCCAATTTCCCTCCTTAGCTTTCTCTCCAAGGTTCTCGAGAATATAGTCCACGAACAGATGTCAGAGTTCATTTCTTCAAAAAACATCCTTAATCTACGTCAATCTGGTTTTCGGCGACATCGCAGTACGCAAACAGCACTACTGAGTCTGTAAGAGGATATCCGAGCTGGTATCAACAACTCGAAACAGCTCCTTACAATACTCCTGATGTTTGATTTCAGCTAAGCGTTCGACACAATTTCGCCCCCTAAATTACTTCGTAAGCTGATCAGAATGGGGATTTCTTGGTCCGTAGTCCTCTGGATCAAATCATATATTACAGGTCGTAACCAGCAAGTGGTTACTAAATCAAATGGGGAATCTCATTGGCTCACAACGAATCTTGGTGTGCCATAGGGCTCGATTTTGGGCCCTCTTTTCATATACTGGCGGCGTTTAAATCCACAGGGCGAATTATCGTAAAGTATTAAACATTTGCTTTATGCTGATGATTTACAAACCTTTACGCAGGTCACCCGGGAGAGTCTTGGTGTGGGCATAGATCGTCTGTCAGCTGTGGCACGAACAGTATCGGCATGGTCTTCTGACAACGCCCTTCGCCTAAATGTCGGGAAGACAAAAGCCATCATTTTCAGATCAGATTACAATATCATTTTCATTCCCTTTGCCGATACTGTCACCAACCTTGGTGTTGTTATGGATTCGAAATTAACGTGGAAACCGTAGGTGGATGCAGTTAGCCGAAAGGTTAATAGAGCCCTGTATGGGCTTAGAGCTTTTAGAACATGCACCACTGAGGCGTTACGTGAGCAGCTTACAGGCGCTCTCGTCGTTTCCCACTTGGATTATTGCTCTCTTGTGTACCTTGACGTATCAGGTGAGCTACAAGCCCGGCTTCATAGGTTACAAAATTCTTGTGTGAGATATATTTGTGGGGAAAGAAGGGTCGAGCATGTTACTCCATACAGGAGGAAACTGGGCTGGTTAACTGTAAAAGCAAGAAGGGTGTATTTTGCGGCGGTGATGCTATATAAAGCAATCGTCATGGGATACCCACCGTGCCTTGCGGCCCTTTTTGGAAAAAACAAGTCCGGGACCTCAAGTAAAAATCCTAGGAAACTCGTTATTTCAGAGACGCGCACTGATATCAGCTGAACTCATTCAGAGCCCAAGATGCTCGCCTCTGGAATTAACTCCCCCTAAACATTAGACATCTTTCGTCCTTAAGCAAGTTTAAAGAGGCAATTCGCAGGCACATCTGTTTAACCGCTGATGAATAAAATGCGACCTGCGATTAAAATCTGACTGTTAAATCGCCTAGTATGTTAGCTTAGCTATAAGTGCTAAATATGACGCGATAGACGAGAACATGATATAAGACTGTGCAATATTATTTCCTTTGGTGAAACTGTGATATATATTGTTAACACAAATATTATAATGACATGATTATGTATATTATTTGACATCTGCAAATAAAACTCTATCTATCTATCTATCTATCTATCCTTTAAATTAGGAAATCAAGGTTAGGTCTACAGCGGGGTGAGTCGCTATTTTTCATTGGTTCGCGCGCCCTGCGTACAGCGTATAACGCGCGATGGTGTAAGTGCCGTGTATGTCTGTGTGGGACTTCTCATCGGTGCTCACTCCAACCAGTCGCGTCTGCTGCGCGATCAGCTGTTGTCGTTGGTGTGTGTGTGTGTGTGTGTGTGTGTGTGAGTGTGTGTATGTATGCACGTGGATCATCATTACTTTGTATATAGACGGTCAAAATAAATATTTTAGGGCTCATTTTTTTTTGTTTTTCTTAAAGGCAGACTGTACAAAATTTCTTTTTTGTTTTTCGATGCTTTTTAGATTTTAAAGCGGTTTTCGTTTTTCGGGTTTTAGTTTTTTGGGTATTTAGGTACATTAGAAATAATATCATCCATCCAGCGAAATGACATTTGAAGGAGCATAAATTTACCTAAATTTTTTACCTGAAAGTGTGGATAAGATCATTCCCTTCTATTGTTTTACACGAAAACGTCATTTTTTGTTTAGACGATTATATCTCGGAAACATATGACAGGAAATTTTTAAATGAATTTGAGATAATTAGGAATATGGAGAAGAATGTTCAGCAGAATTTCTAAAGCTTAACCTTTTTCTTTTAACGAGAAAAAAAAAATTGTAAAAAAAATCGATGTGTGTGACGGTGTCCGTGTTTTTTCCTCGGTCGCGATTCTCCTTCTCCTCATTCCCTGCATCAAAAATAATAATAATTCCCCCCTTGTTAATAATAATTACAATAAATATTTTAATGCTCGGCTCTGGTGGCGGTGGTGATTCGGTCGTGCTTGACTGCCCTGGTTTTAAATAAATATTTTGACGCGAAATACGCGTCACACGTTAGATATTTGGTAACTTCGTTCCATAATATTTAGCTTATGCTGATTTTCTCGATTGGCTTGTTTTTTTTTCTATAAAGCTTTTCTTTCTGCTGTAACGAGCGATAGTTTGAATTCCGCGCCTTAATATCAAATGACCGGAAAATTATACAAATACGTGCGAGAGCGAGGCACATCGACATGAGGGCTCGAGGCACGGAGCAACAAGAGTTCGCCCTCTTTCGCTCAGGATCCACCGCGGGAACAACATCTCTCCTCATCTACCGTGCCTATCTCTAGCCACGAGAACGACGAACTTGATAAAAACTTGATATTCTGTGTGAATATTACGACGTGGTGCACATCAATCCTGACGATCCTGAGTGGAGGAGCCAACGATCCTGCCGTATTCTCCGATGAACGAGATAAGTAATTTGAGTCTCGAGCGTACAATATTCTGTTTACATCGATTTATTGCTGCATCCATGCGGGATTCGTATTGAAAAAATTAGGACTATAAGTCTGAATCTTATATTAGTTTATTGCGTCCGGTCTTTTGGTTATACTTGTAAACCAGGTGAATGTTAGTTCTTTTAATTATACTGATCAATTTGTGTGATTGCTTGTTTGTCTATCTAAATTTGATACCACGTGCCTCGAAATAGAGCGAAAATTAGATGAAGCGAACTATAAAAAATAGCGTGTAATAATGAATCAAAATGTATGCTGTGATTGAGGTATATTCGGTTTATCAATTATTCGCTTGCATATAAATAAATTGATTTATGAAAATAAATATTAGATATAACCATATGTGATTATTCGTCCAATTTATTCCCTGAATTATAGAAATTAATAATATTTAATGATATTTAAAATATATAAAAACTTTACACTGCTTTGCTTGTTCCCAGCCCTGCATTTATTTTTTATTCCTGCTGATTTGGAGGTGTAGCTATAGGCTTTCATCGTTGACTATGCTAGTCTTTGCGAACAATTGGAATCTGTCTTTGAATCTTTTCTTGTGTAAATAAACAGAGTACAATATCTCCTTTGTCATATTCTATTTCTCTATATGCTTATTATTCTGTATATAAAGATATCTTGTATAAATCTTTATGTTATAGCAGCTGATTATTGTAGCCGTAGCTGACAGGTGACAAGAATTATTGGTCACTGGCAGAATATGTAAGTAGTTATTGGTTCTTTTAATATATTATAGGAAACGAAGGACTGATCCAGTGGAGCAAGCGGGTATGCTGATTATTTTTTTTTCTTTAATAATATCATACTGACATTTATGTTGTGCACGATGAGGTTGATTTCTTATATAGAACATCCGCTGTAGACAGTAGTGCATTTAAGCACATTTATTGAAGCATAATGGAAATGCATTAAGCCATATAAGTCATACTGACTTTTGACGGAGCGGTTCAACAGGTTTTGAGAGCATACAGCTATTGGAAGCTGCATACTGCAGTCGTCAATTCAAGGACCAGCAACGTATATTTTTTTAAGGCTTATTTTGCGTATTGCTTGTTTCTTGTACTCTATCTTTTTTTATTTTCTTGATTTTTCTGGACTTATTACCAGACCTTTTCACTTTTCAACTCGCTGAAGCTGCGTTCCATGATCATTGGACTACTTTTTTGCTTTTTTGTTGGAAAATAGTAATTTTTCTTGAAGCCATACTCGATTACTGATCTAATCAGTGTCGACTGGATGTATTTGTAGAGTATTGACGTGGATTGAGTAAATATTGGAGTGAGGGATACATAGATTGGTAAACAGTCATTCAGTACTGTATTTTTGGCTTTACTGTAGTTTCTAGTAATCAGCACAGTAAACTTGACTACTCTGCGATACACGAGGCTCTCGCGACGGTCACTCGTGGCTAACTAACGCTGAAACCCCACGCGTGTGAGTGTATGAGCATGCAAAAACAACCTCAACACTTCCACCGTTTTTTATTTTATGCTCATGATTTCTATTAATAATTTAATGCCTGATTTCTTTACTAATTAAACCTAATTTATCACACACTTGTGCGAACCGATCCCTAGGCAAAGCGTTGGTCAAGATATCCGCCTTTTGACATTCAGAAGACATATACTTTATATGCATACTTTTTTAACCATTCTTCATATATATATATATATATATATATATATATATATGAACAATGGTTAAAAAAGTATGCATATACATTTCAAGACCCTAATACCCTATATATCTATAGTTATGGGCCTATTAAAAATCAGCTGTTTATTATTCTTTGCAAAAGAACAAATATTTAATGATTTTTAACGTAGATAGGGTGCGTTTTAGAGAAAACGGGGTCTTGGGGTCTAAAAATGTATATGTATACTTTTCTAACGATACTCAAATCATATAAAAAGTACCAGCAAAAAAAAATTTATTCCACGGGTTGACGTCGAATGTCCTGTATATATGGTCGTATTCAGCTCCGAGCAACTTTAAATATATGAGCTTAAAGAAATCTGAAAACATTTACATGCACTCTACATACTAGAAGGAACATTTTTTCTGAAATGAAAAAGAAATTTTTTTTTGTATTTGAAAACAAAAATGTCCTTCTAGTATGTAGAGTGCATGTAAATGTTTTCAGATTGTTCAATGCATGTAAATGTTTTCAGAGAGGTCAAAAATCAAGGTCAAACGTCTGAAAAACGATAATATGCTTTTTCTCTGAAAAAAAAGCATATTATCGTTTTTCAGACGTTTGACCTTGATTTTTTACCTCTCTAAGGTCACAAAACAAAATTTTCTCAAAGTATTTTCTAAAATTTTCTGCTCTTTTCAATTCCGGGATAAAAATTAGGGGTTTCCATTTAAAAAAATCAAGTTGACCTTGAAATAACCTTGAAGATCAGTTCAAGGTTAAGTTCAAGGTCACCAATGTTTGACCCTCTTTGCCCTTGTCAACTTTTGTCTCAACTTTTTTTCGATACCACGCTTAGGAACGGAGAAATTTAGGTGCGGGGATTAAAATGGTCCACCCTGTATATACACGGTGACCCATTTTAATCGCCGCACCCGGATTTCTCGGAACCTAAGCCAGATAGGGAAAAACGGTTTAGACAAAAGTTGTAGAGGACAAAGGGGGCCACACAATGGCGCTAACGTCTTTGACTTTGAACTTGACCTTTAAGGTTATTTCAAGGTCAAAGTGGTTTTTTCATATGGGAACACCTAGTTTTGACCCCGGATTCGGAAAGAGCGGGAAATTTTACGTTCAAAATCATATTCAGAAAAAAATTTTCAAGGTCATTTCAAGGTCAAATCAAGGTCAAACTCCGAAAAGTCCGTTTAAAATCGTTTTTTTCCATGAACCACAGGCTAAGCTGGTTAAAATTGATCGTAGGCTTAATAGGGGAACCCACACACCCAAAACTTACACATCCTAGTAAACAAAACTCAAACTCGCACATCCTAACCCCATAAACGTGCTCTTACATACTAAACTGTTACACCCCAGTCCCACACAACCATACCCCACACCCCCCAGTCTCACACATCCCTACCCCACGCATGCTAATCCCACACACCCCAAACCCACACATCCTGAACTCTGAAAAATTTTTCTTAAGGACAAAATGATTTTTTAACGGTAACTTTAAGATCGTTGAAGCTTCTGTTATAAATGTATTAACCTTACTTTTCGCGCTACCCAGAAACAACGATGTGGGCGTAGTAAGGATTGTTTCCTTTGGGGTGCTTGATTAAAGTGAGTCCCCTTGCCTCTCACTGTTCGGGGTGCTTGATTATAGTGAGTCCCCTTGCCTCTCACTGTTCGGGGTGCTTGATTATAGTGAGTCCCCTTGTCTCTCACTGTTCGGGGTGCTTGATTATAGTGAGTCCCCTTGCCTCTCACTGTTCGGGTTGCTTGATAATAGTAAGTCCCCTCGCCTCTCACTAATGTAAATAAATTTTTATTTAACCTCGAAGCAAGTGTTCGAAATGACGACCATTTGCTTCAAGACACATAGTCAAACGCCTTTGAAAATGGCGAACGGTGTTCTGCAAAGTTTGTTTCAGAATGGCAGCGCATACTCGACGAATCCTATCCTGCATATCTGTTCTTGTAGTGGGTTGTTGCTCAAAAACAGCATTTTATAAATACCCCCATAAATAGAAATCTGGTGATGTAAGATCGGGTAGGCAAGCAGGCCAATTAACCGGACCTCCTTGACCAATCCATCTGTTACCATAGTGCTCATTCAAAAAAGCCCTTACAATTCGAGCGAAATGTGGTGGTGCGCCGTCCTGCTGGAGCCATATTCTTCGTCGAGTTTCTATATCAACATCTTCCATCAATCTAGGTAATTCATCTCTTATTAGCGTCAAATAGGTATGTTGATTTACATTTTCTTCAAAAAAATAAGGACCAATCAAATATCCATTGATAATCCCGCACCATACCATAATACTCCAACGTCTTTGATGGTTTACAGTTCTGACCCAATGAGGATTCACATCAGACCAATAATGGCAATTATGCCTATTCAGTTCTCCATCACTTTGAAATTTTGCCTCATCAGAAAAAAGAACAAAGTTAAAAAAGTCTGGATCATTTTCTATCATTCGTAAAGCCCATTGGCAAAACACAATACGCTGTTGGAAATGCTCAAACTGTAGCTCTTGAACCAAAGTAATATGATACGCGTGATATTGAAGCACCTTCATAATTCTTAAAAAAGTATTTCTTGGAATACCAATTTCCCTTTCGACTCGACGAGCGCTAATGTGTGGGTCAAGATGAATTATTGCAAGGATAGTTACAACTCGATTATCATTTTCATCATACTCATGGCGCCTACGTTGGCGAACCATGTGTCGACCACGATCTCTTTGAGTTAAACGTCTGATAGATCTATCGTCAGGGTGTCGTCTGTCAGGATAGCGTTCAGCATAAAGTTTTGCCGCACCACGATAATTATTTTGGCTTGCTCCTAAAACCAAAATCATATCAACGATCTCGTTGGGCGGATAGTCAGCCATTTCAGAGCCAGCTATTAATTACTATTAAATTTAAATAGTAAAATGGTATCAAAAATATTAATAATTATAAGGCTCGTCCGTATACGGTCGCGCCTAAAAAGGAAACACGTTGGAAAATTACGGTAACTTTATTTAGCTAACTGTATTTGCCATAAATACTTCGTTTGTAACACTTTTTTAATTTTAAATTTTAAATTAAAATAATCGTCAAAACATTAAAGGTATTCAATAAAGCATTATTTCTTATTTTGATTGCAAATAAAACTAAAACGTCCTTTTATTTTTTTGTTTTATGTAAATAATGTGAATTAGTAGCGTTCGAATTTCAGAAATACTAATTTTGATAATGTAATCATTAAAAACACATCTACGAAGAAAATAGGTTCCGTCAATGGTTCTTTTAATTAAATCTGAACTGCTCACCGATTTTAAGATTTTCCGCCCATTTTTAATATTAAGTTTTTTTTTTTAATAGTTCGATTCTAAAAAAATGCTACGATGCTTTTTGTACAAAACAGAAATGTTGTATCTTTATTTTTTAGGAAGTTATGAGTTTTTTTTTGTAAAAAGAATCACATTTTTTGACAGCTCATAATTCAAAAAATTAGGAACCGACTAAGATAATTGTAGAAGCAAAAAAAATAATAATAAATAAAAAATGCAAATACAAAGTCAAAATTTAAATTAAAGAAAAAAATAGGATATGTGAGTTTGGGGTGTGTGGGTTTACGGTGTGTGAGGTAGGAAAATGTTGGTTAAGGATGCGTGAGTTTAAAGTTTGCGGATCGAATGTTTTTTGGTTTGAGATTTGTGGGGTTAGCATTTGTGAGGTAGGAAAATGTTCGTTAAGGATGCGTGAGTTTAAAGTTTGCGGATCGAATGTTTTTGGGTTTGAGATTTGTGGGGTTAGGATTTGTGAGTTGGAATTTGTGGGTTTCCATTTTAATCTCAAGGTCAAATTGACTTCACTTCAAATTGTTTTTGCCTAGAAATCATAAAAAAATAAACAATTTTAAAAATTTATTTACAGCCTACGATTAATTTGAAACAGTTTAGCCTGTGGTTCATGGAAAAAAACGATTTTAAACGGACTTTTCGGAGTTTGACATTGATTTGACCTTGAAATGACTTTGAAAAAAATTTTCTCAATATGATTTTGAACATAAAATTTCCCGCTCTTTCCGAATCCGGGGTCAAAACTAGGTGTTCCCATATGAAGAAACCACTTTGACCTTGAAATAAGCTTAAAGGTCAAGTTCAAGGTCAAAGACGTTAGCGTCATTATGTGGCCCCCTTTGTCCCCTACAACTTTTGTCTGAACCGTTTTTCCCTATCTGGCTTAGGTTCCGAGAAATCCGGGTGCGGCGATTAAAATGGGTCACCGTGTATATATATATATATATATATATATATATATATACACACACACACACACATACACACACACACACACACACACACACACACACACACACATATATATATATATATATATATATATATATATATATATATATATATATATATATATATATATAAATACTTATTAAATTTTCAAGTGTTCTTAAACTATTTCTTTAATGCATAACCAATCGGAGTAGGAGTCCAGGTCGTTATAGTTACCGATCGCGAGATTTAGATAGTGCGCTCCGTAGTTTTTGGTGTTCAGATGTAGGCACAGTCAGACATCTATGTATCGCGATCTCGTCATCGACCGCCATAATTACTTCGACACCTTCTTCGAGAAGTATGTTCATATAGACACAAAAAGCTACGGAGCGCGCTACCTAGACCTCGTCATCGGCTATTATAACCACCTAATAGATACCATCTCCAACCAGTACCTACATCTATATATACAAAACTATGGAGCGCGTCACCTAGACCTCGTCATCGGCCACCATAACCATCTGAACGCCTTCTTCGACCAGTACGTAGATATAGAGATCAAAAACTATGGAGCGCATTATCTAGACCTCGTCATCGGCTACCAAAACCAATTGGATACCTTCTTCGTCCAGTACGCACATGTAGACATTAAAAACTATGCAACGTATTATCTAGACCTCGTCCTCGGCCACCATAACCACCAGGACACCGTCTCTGACCAGTAGCTGTAGCTAGACACCAAAAACTACGGAGCGCATTACCTAGACCTCGTCATCGACGATTATGGCCATGCACCTGAAACGCCTTCTTTGACCAGTACATACATGTAGACATCGAAAACTATGGAGCACGTTACTTAGACCTTCGTCACCGGCCACCATAACCACCTTGACATCGTCGACGACCAGTAGTTATAGCTAGACACCAAAACCTATGGAACACACTACCTGGACCTCGTCATCAGCCACCATAGACTAAGCGCGTTAGGCTCAGTCCCGTCTTTCAACAGTTCCCGAACTTGTACTGTACAACAATATATTACTTTATAGCACTGGGTGGGCTAAATCAGCACTTAAGTCACGTCTATCTGTAATTTAAGTAGTCCATTATTGCACCGTCCTTATCGTCCTCGCTATGCTCGGGTGCTAAACTCACGGTGCAATACTGGACTGTTTAAGGCACCGCTAGGCGTGACAGCGGATTTAGGCAAGTAGTACTATAAAATTATATACGATACTCGTAATTTAAGTGGCCCATCAGTGCACGATGTGTAGTTAGCGCCCGAGCGTAGCGAGGGCGATATTCACGTCGTGCACTGATGGGCCACTTAAGTCACACGTATCATAATGTACTACTTTACTTATACCAACTCTATTTTACTTTTGTGAAGTAAAATTTTCTAAGTCCATTTATATATAATTGTATATAAGTATATACGACGATATATGATGTATCTACTAATATACCTTATAATACACTTTGGATACTACTTTTACAACAAGAGCTGTTGAAGTAGTGGTTAAGGTAATGGCTTCACAATTCAAAGATTTTGGGCTCAAATCCCACGTGGGGAATTTTTTCTTCTTTTTAATAATTTTTTGTAATAAGAAATGAACAACACATTGCTAATCTTCAATAAAAACTATACGAGGTCTGTCCCAAAAGTATCCGACCTACCTCGATTTCTCGGCGCTTGATTTATTCTTCGTCATCAAGGGGGTGGCATCCTTCAAATTAGTCCCCATTTGATTGAACAAGACGCTCATATCGATGTTTCCACTTATTAAAGCACTCTTGAAAGTCAGACTTCGGAATCGCCTTTAGTGCATTCGTCGCATTAGTTTCAACACTCTGTTTATTGTCGAATCGATGTCCTTTAAGCGGCATTTTCAATCGAGGAAACAGCCAAAAGTCGTAGGGAGCTATATCAGGACTGTATGGAGGCTGGCGGAGCTGTGCAACACTGTGTTTCAATAAATACTGCTGCACAAGGTTTGATGCGTGCGCTGGAGCATTGTCGTGATGAAGAAGCCAGTCACCGGTTTCCCAAAATCTCGGTTAAAATTCGCCAAACAGTACTTTTTGGTATTCCAAGTTCATCTTCCAGTTCTCTCATAGTCAAACGACGATCTTGTTCAACTGCGACACGCACACGCTCGACATTATCCGACGATGTTCCCGTCGAAGGTCGACCAGAACGAGGATCACTGTCAACAGATGTGCGGCCACTTTTGAACCGCCTATACCACTCTTTTATTTGTGTTTTGCCCATACACACATCTTTAAAGGCCTTTTGCAACATTTCAATAGTTTCCGCACAACTTTTACCGAGATTAAAGCAAAATTTTATGCATGTTCGGTTCGTTCTGCCATTTTTAGCAATAAGCAAATTGCGACGAACGCAAAAAAGTCGTTGTAAACAAATACACGCTGCGCGGGAACTAAGGCGTTTCATCGGTATCTCAGGCTACTGACAAGAAAGTTAGGAGTTGCTGGTGACGTTCGTACCCTCCAGAGGTCGCCTGAGTCTCTCCGCGCGAAGATATGAACGTAGGTCGGATACTTTTGGGACAGACCTCGTATTCTATGCTAAATTTGTATAAATTAATTATTATATTATTAATTTATTTAATTTAAAATTTATACACAAGTATATATAATCTATAAAAAATACCTTTCTAAAAAGTAAAATCTTGGCAAGTATAAGTTTCATTATTACCCACAATATAAATTAAAAGAAATATGTTATTACCAAAATAAGACGTTCAATTATGAATTTCATGAATACGCTAACTATGTCCGTATAACTGTTTGTCCGTAATATTATATTGGCTTGTTTTCAAAAAGTATCAGTTAGCTTACCTATAATAGACATGAATTGCCATATGAGCACTACATATAACGCGAGTGTAATGTAGCGAGAGTATTATAGATCAGTGTTTGAGGTTCGACTTTTTGACCTATTTCTTATCAACATGTATTTATGTCAAATTTAATGTCTTACAATATTAAATTTGAAAGGTATTATTAATTTTTATACTTCATACTAATTCATAAAAAAATGACATTGATTTACAAATAAAAATATAATACTTGCCAATTTATTAATCGATTTAATTAATTTCTTTAGCGTTTATTTCAGATTATCGGAATTAGTAAAAAATAGAAATATTTTAAACTATAATATTTTTTAAATAATTTGTATACTTCATACTAATTAATAAAAGAAGGAAATTGATATACAAATAAAAATACAATACTTGCCAATTTATTAATCGATTTCATTAATTTCTTTAGCGTTCATTTGAGATTATCAGAATTAGTAAAAAATGGAAATATTTTAAACTATATTATTTTTTAAATAGAATATTAGTTTAAGTTTACTATTTTTATTGTAGCGTATTCATGAAATTCATAATTGAACGTCTTATTTTGGTAATAACATAATTCTTTTAATTTATATTGTGGGTAATAATGAAACTTATACTTGCCAAGATTTTACTTTTTAGAAAGGTATTTTTTATAGATTTCACAACTTTTCCAGAGACGGAAATGTATTCTTACTATTCTCGAAAAAATAGAAATATTTTAAAAATAGAATATTAGTTTATGGTTACTATTTTAATTGTAGCGTATTTCTTTTAATTTATATTGTGGGTAATAACGAAACATATACTTGCCAAGATTTTACTTTTTAGAAAGTTATGTGTTACTTTCAAATAAATAAATGTTTGTGTATGGGTAAATTGAAAGTTTCATTGACTCCATTTTCTTTTAAACTACTTGAAGTAATCTTTTGCAATTTTACCAAAACCATTATGTAGGCCTATTGATTATGAAAATTCACTTAACATAAATTTAAATAAAATTCTTTCGAAAGAACCTTATAATATTCTCATGTTTTATTCAGATATCAGGTCAACGCTGAGTGAAAAGAGTCTTTTTAATGTACTTATAAACCTGAGCTTGCAAACATTTGATTAATTATAGTTTTATAATTTCATTAAAATGACCCTTCTGAGCCAGCGTTGACTTTATATCTGGATAGAACATGAGTATATTATGTGTTACTTTCAAATAAATAAATGTTTTTGTATGGGTAACTTGAAAGTTTCATTGACTCCATTTTCTTTTAAACTACTTGAAGTAATCTTTTGCAATTTTACCTAAACCATTATGTAGCCCTATTGATTATGAAAATTCACTTAAAATAAATTTAAATAAAATTCTTTCGAAAAAACCTTATAGTATTCTCATGTTTTATTCAGATATCAAGTTAACGCTGGGCGAAAATAGTCTTTTTAATGTAATAAAATCGTGAGCTTGCAAACATTTGATTAATTATAGTTTTATAATTTCATTAAAATGACCCTTCTGAGCCAGCGTTGACTTTAGATCTGGATAAAACATGAGTATATTATGTGTTACTTTCAAATAAATATTTGTGTATGGGTAATTTGAAAGTTTGATTGACTCCATTTTCTTTTAAATTACTTGAAATAATCTTTTGCAATTTTACCTAAACCATTATGTAGCCCTATTTGATTATAAAAATTCACTTAAAATAAATTTAAAAATTTTTTTTCGAAAGAACCTTATAATATTCTCATGTTTTATTCAGATATCAGGTCAACGCTGAGTGAAAAGAGTCTTTTTAATGTACTTATAAACCTGAGCTTGCAAACATTTGATTAATTATAGTTTTATAATTTCATTAAAATGACCCTTCTGAGCCAGCGTTGACTTTATATCTGGATAGAACATGAGTATATTATGTGTTACTTTCAAATAAATAAATGTTTTTGTATGGGTAACTTGAAAGTTTCATTGACTCCATTTTCTTTTAAACTACTTGAAGTAATCTTTTGCAATTTTACCTAAACCATTATGTAGCCCTATTGATTATGAAAATTCACTTAAAATAAATTTAAATAAAATTCTTTCGAAAAAACCTTATAGTATTCTCATGTTTTATTCAGATATCAAGTTAACGCTGGGCGAAAATAGTCTTTTTAATGTAATAAAATCGTGAGCTTGCAAACATTTGATTAATTATAGTTTTATAATTTCATTAAAATGACCCTTCTGAGTCAGCGTTGACTTTAGATCTGGATAAAACATGAGTATATTATGTGTTACTTTCAAATAAATATTTGTGTATGGGTAATTTGAAAGTTTGATTGACTCCATTTTCTTTTAAATTACTTGAAATAATCTTTTGCAATTTTACCTAAACCATTATGTAGCCCTATTTGATTATAAAAATTCACTTAAAATAAATTTAAAATTTTTTTTTCGAAAGAACCTTATAATATTCTCATGTTTTATTCAGATATCAGGTCAACGCTGAGTGAAAAGAGTCTTTTTAATGTACTTATAAACCTGAGCTTGCAAACATTTGATTAATTATAGTTTTATAATTTCATTAAAATGACCCTTCTGAGCCAGCGTTGACTTTATATCTGGATAGAACATGAGTATATTATGTGTTACTTTCAAATAAATAAATGTTTTTGTATGGGTAACTTGAAAGTTTCATTGACTCCATTTTCTTTTAAACTACTTGAAGTAATCTTTTGCAATTTTACCTAAACCATTATGTAGCCCTATTGATTATGAAAATTCACTTAAAATAAATTTAAATAAAATTCTTTCGAAAAAACCTTATAGTATTCTCATGTTTTATTCAGATATCAAGTTAACGCTGGGCGAAAATAGTCTTTTTAATGTAATAACAACGTGAGCTTGCAAACATTTGATTAATTATAGTTTTTTAATTTCATTAAAATGACCCTTCTGAGCCACCGTTGACTTTAGATCTGGATAAAACATGAGTATATTATGTGTTACTTTCAAATAAATATTTGTGTATGGGTAATTTGAAAGTTTGATTGACTCCATTTTCTTTTAAATTACTTGAAATAATCTTTTGCAATTTTACCTAAACCATTATGTAGCCCTATTTGATTATAAAAATTCACTTAAAATAAATTTAAAATTTTTTTTTCGAAAGAACCTTATAATATTCTCATGTTTTATTCAGATATCAGGTCAACGCTGAGTGAAAAGAGTCTTTTTAATATAATTATAAACCTGAGCTTGCAAACATTTGATTAATTATAGTTTTATAATTTCATTAAAATGACCCTTCTGAGCCAGTGTTGACTTTATATCTGGATAGAACATGAGTATGTTATATGTTACTTTCAAATAATCCTTTAAACACAAGAAACACTTACACGAGTACAAAGATTCACAAAGACCCTCAACAATAACAAAAATTTGGTTTAAAATACAGTACATCTATTGGAGTATTTAATATTTAACAGATGCTTTTGTGACGCAGCAACTTGATTAGAGAACTTGATTTGTATTATATTTACATCATGACAACATCAGAGTGGATATTCAATTACTGCATCCCCATGATTGTGTGGTATTTTTCTGGTGCATAGTGGCGTATGCCCTGTATGTTTATGATCAATCAGCAGATGACTTTGTATATCCCCGATGATGATTACACACAAGCACATAAATACTTGTTACTAAGAAGTAGCACACCACAAGTATAACAAAAATTTTATCTCATAATTCTTCGTTGAATGCAATTATTACAGCTAATTGCTGTATATGCATTTTAACAGTGACTACCTATAAGCGTGGCACCAAAGAAATTCCAACCATATTTCTGAGCAAAACAACTTTACTTGATGACTTCATTATTTCAGTAATGCTCGTTTCATCTTGTTTATTCCTTGTGAGTTTCAAGGGAGCAACATACTCAAAGGCAGAGAAGACGTCCTTAATTGTTCCTTTTTGTGTACTATACTATTCTACCTCTTCTTTTACTAGTCTTCTTTACTTGCAATGCTAGACATTCCCTGCTCTTTCTTTCCAAGTTCCTGACCCTCTTAAAATCCATACTTTGCCACGATTTTTGCTGCAACAGAAGACGTTGTGTATCCTTGATGATTTAGATTCTGTCAAGGAAATGGTCTCGGTACAACTTCTGGTGTAGCCTACTGCAGTAATGGAGCGATGGTAATACCTTATCCAGTACTCCTGAATGTTGTGCGTTCTTCATCTCTTTCGACAGAATTCACTGTTAGTCTTTTTCTTTATCTTCTCTCTTACCATGTAAAATTGCAGCTTTTTCCAACTACACTTGGGATTTTCTTTATCTTCTCTCTTACCATGTAAAACTGCAGCTTTTTCCAACTACACTTGGGATTGCAATAATTTAATTCCACATGACCGTCTTGCCACTTTTTCGGACGTACGATATTTTTCGAAATCGTTGTACAGAGCTTTCATCACGTAATAAAAACAAATCACGTAAAAACAACCCGTTTTATTTTAGTAATACAAATGACACAAACGCGTCCTTCATCCTTCAACATTTGATTTTGATAATAGGTTAGAAGATTTTGTGGTTGTCGTCTGCACTGTCTGCAGGCACTATATATATATATGGTCTGCATGTGTATATGTGTATTATACATATGATATGTGTATATTATATACATATGAGTAGAGAAAACGGAAGTCACATATATATGATTAGAGAAAACGGAAATGCGGAGAACAAAATGAAAAGAAAAAATTTGAGCAAATATATTATGCTTTATATCTTTAATTAGATGAATCTTTTTTAACAGAAACTTTTTTTACGTGTTAGACTAAATTATTATCTCTTAAAACAGTGTCAATAGACTGCACATAAGTCAATCAGTGTTTAGATATTGATATTTAAAGATTTTGAAGAGGTTAAAAAGGCACAATTAGACGTATAAAAGGCGACGGTGCGCCCTTCGGCTTCGTATCGTATCGAGGGTACTTATACGTGCCAGCGGGCGCTGCCGCGCCCCTTGATTATATATAATCATATATGAATATATATAACGTTATTCTATATATAATTGTATACAAGTTACTTATATATGATTATATATGATTATATATAAGATTTTTTTTCTCGGGTTGTAACTTTTACAGATTTGAGGTTTGCGAATTATAAATCTTTTTTAATAGAGTAACGGATAATATGATTTTTTATTAAAAATACACAAGATAATAAATCGCGATTCTTTACATTATTTTACAACTGAAAATCATTTTTATTTTTTAAGTGAGGACACTTTGATTCGCATATTTGGCTATAAAATCATCATTTAACTTTTTCTTCTCAAGCATATGGTTTAATACTTAAGTTAAAACTACATAATATTATTAGCAATCATCTGACTTATATTATAAGAAATACGTATAAAAATATTGTGTAAAAAATATATAGATATCTATTTCCTCTATTTCATACGGACAGGAAGGGCTGCTATCAAATTATGGCACGCGTAGTGCGCCTAACGTGCCTAGTCCCATTCACTACAAAAAATTTTACTGAAAATTGTTGCATCTGAAAGTCACCTTTATAACCTACTTTATCACCTTTATTCACTCTAACCTCAAAATCACAACTTTGATATGATTCTTCGGCACTGGTGGTATAAAATACAGTTCGAAACTAATGCGTAAGTAAATTATTGCTTCCGTACCCGTGTCGAAATGTACTATTAATTAAAGTCAGCAATTAGAAAATCTCATTTTACTTATTATAATTAAAGCTTTACTGATTATAAGGAAAGCATAATTACTGTTAATAAGTAAAGCATAATTGCTGATTGTAAGTAAACAGATTCGTTCCACATAAGACGTTGTAAAACGGTTTTTGAAACGTTTGAAACAGGTTTGAAAATGGTTTGAAAAAATACCAGCATACAATATATCGAAAAAAGTCGTTTAAATAGAATTTGATGCTACAAATATTACCAACTTTGGAAGTACTACCTGGATAATACTGCCAAATTTGGTAATATTTGTAGCATCAAATTCTATTTGAACAAGTTTTCTCGATATATTCTATGCTAGTTTTTTTCAAACAATTTTCAACCCATTTTCAAACCTTCTTCAAACGTTTTAATCAAACGTTTTAAAAACGGGTTTAAACCGTTTACATTACATACCATTCAACAGACCTTGGAGAGTTTTTCAAACGTTTTAAAAGCGGTTTTACAACGTCTTATATGGAACGAATCTCCGAACATTCAGACGTTTTACCACCGTTTTTCAGACGTATTTATAACTATTCTTTTTAACGTTTGGAGGATTTAATTCTAACGTTTTAAGAACGCTCGTAAAACATAATGTGTTATCAGGGTGATTATAAGTAAAGCATTATTGATTATAAGTAGAGCATTACTGATCATAAGAAATTATCTTCTTATTTTCAGTACTACTGTTCATTAAAAAGTAAAAAGCGGAAAAGAAGGTTATAAAGGTAATAACCGAAATTTCTGGATTTAAGAAACGCATTTCTTAAATGAAAAGTAAGAAACAGTCCTACTGAAAAATAAGAAATAAGCCTACTGTATTGCAAGAAACAAGTTTACTTAAAATAAGAAACAGCATTGCTTCAACTTTTAGAACATCTTTGGAACCATAAGTTTTAGGTTATGAATGTTTACTTAAAAAGGAAATAAGTACTTAATAACTAATTTCTATAAGATGTTGTTATTATATAATGTAATTGAAATATATCATCTCAATGATTTCTTTAAATTCAATATGTAGATTAGCATATTCTTACAGGACTGTAAAGACCACTTAGAGGAGTTTAAATTGTGGCAAAATCACTATCATATAACATACATATTTAATGTAAGTAAAGTTGATGCAAGATATAAAAACTTACAATCAACTTAGATTACGTCAAAATATTTTTGTAGTCTATATAATGGATAATGATTTTTTACAGTATTTAACTCGGGTTGGACCCCTTAATAACTCTTCGGAGAAGACTAATATCCCACTAGAAACAGTAAAATATTGCAATGTAAAAATAAAAATTAAATAAATTTAATTCTGTACGTGCAAACTATGCTGGATACAAGCAAAACTTGCACATTTAGACCCTTTCAACGCAAATTTTGTAGAAAATACAACCAAAAAATTAATTTTAACAAAGACCAGTTTTTCAAATTCATTAAATATACAATTTTCTATAACTTAAGGCAGGTTTGCCGTGGATTTGCCCTATTTATTCAATAATTTTTATTTCATACAAAAAATAATCTTTATTGTTCAAACTTTTTACATATTAAAATACACATTTTGAAGATAAAAAAAAAATTTTTTTTTACGGATTTTTCTTGACAAAATGGCCGCCTCAAAATTATTTTTTTGTTTGACTGTCGACACGATATCTCACCAACTGGTCATCTGAAATCAAAAAACTAAAAAGATTCTTAAAACTTATAGTTTTGGCTATTGCATAGTCTAGGATATTTAATTTTTACCGGAAAAAAACAAAATGGCGGACTTTTGAATTTTTTGGCTCTTTTTTTGCAACATAAATTGTTTATAACTTTTTGAAAAATTTATTGATCGTTATAATCCTAGATTATTCAATAGCCAAAACTATAAGTTTTAAGAATCTTTTTAGTTTTTTGATTTCAGATGATCCGTTGGTAAGATATCGTGTCGACAGTCAAACAAAAAAATAATTTTGAGGCGGCCATTTTGTCAAGAAAACTCCGTAAAAAAAAATTTTTTTTTTATCTTCAAAATGTGTATTTTAATATGTAAAAAGTTTGAACAATAAAGATTATTTTTTGTATGAAATAAAAATTATTGAATAAATAGGGCAAATCCACGGCAAACCTGCCTTAAGTAAAGAATTTCTTTTTTTTTTAATTTACCTGTGACATAAAATTGTATGCTATGCTCAGAATCACCCACATACATATCAAAAGAAACCTTACTTTAACTTTCGAACACTTGACAGATTCAACTTCCATTACACGTTTGCATTTAAATTGTTTATGTGAATGGATAATTTTATTGAATGATTTTATATATTCTTCACTTATTTTTTTTATTATAATCCGTGAATCTTTTGAGAAACTGATTGTGTGAATTAAATACGTTGATTTAGATAAAAATAACATCTCAGTGAAACTGATTTTTTTAATACTTATTAATATTCTTCACAAATTACATATTAAGGAAATAGCTGCTTTGTTTATTAGTACAAATTGAGGCTATAACCTCAAATTTGTCATAAAATCATTATAAGACAGAACGTTACTGAAATTAGGAAAGATAATGTACTAAAATTAATAACAAAAGATTACTTCATACAAAAACAACATTTACAGAACAAATGTGTTCTGACTTTCAGAAAACAAATTCTACATATTTTTCAGTAAGAAAATTTACTTAAATTCAGGAAAAAAGTTTTTTTGTTTTAAGAAACTTTGAAGGTTTCTTACTTTCAGAACACCGAATTTCTTAAAATTTTTGCATCTCTTTTTAAGTACGGATTCTTTCTGAAAGTAAGTAAAATTTTTTGTAGTGTACAATATTGATGTTAACAAAATGTATTCATGAGTTATACAACGATGGAAGAAGCTTAAGATAATGTAAAAATACAATTTTACTATTGTATATAGAGAAAGAGCTTTTTTTGTATCTTTGCAAAAATCTAAAAATTAGATATACTTTACCAATTGCATCCAAATTTGACTGTATAGTCTATAGTTGTAATACAGTTATTATAGTATTATGATTCATTGTACCACGATATCATTATAACTATCAGAAAAATGTATTACAAAGAATTACCTTTTCAAAACATACTTCGGGAGGTAAGAGTCCCGAGCTGTTGTTGTGCTGTGCTGTGTTCTGCGGTTCGATTTTAGAGAAAATCTATCTACATCTGTATGTATGGTCTTTGAATTATTAATTTAAAAGTTATTAATTAGATTCTTTAAGGGGTAACACCAGTCTAAAATTTTCCAAAAATCGATTTTTTTTCGGCTTAAACGATACTTTGCACCTTTAAAAATCATATCCAATTGGTTTTATACAGAAATACAATTTGTAAGAGGTCCAATTCTCGATTTTGCCACAGCACTTCGGAGCGCGCCGTGACGGCTGAATCAGCCACCACGGTGCGCTCTGATTTATCGACTATGTAGTGCTCCTACCTGTCCAAATTCTATTGCTTATGGTCATTGTGGTTCCTCAGAAGTCCACCAGGGTGTACTAACACTGAATAGAAGTGTGTGTTTGTGTGTGTGTGTGTGAACTAGTACAGCTGCCAAGCGACGCCGTGCAGACGCTTTATTTTCTTTTCGTACATTTTTGTTCAAATATTAATAACGTATTTTGTTATTGTAAAAGTTTTCGAATAAACAATATGATTTCGAGAAAAGTCGTGTATTGTGACAAAACAACTGGCCAAGGAGGAAGGAATAGTGCAAAAAGACCGAGAATATCAAACCGACGGCCGCAAAACCGTTACGAGCTGGAGAAGCCAAGCCTGGAGAACGTTAGTACATCGGCTAAAAAATTATCAGATGTAAACTTCGATGATTTTGAAGTAAATGAAGGTTTCGGTTACCGAATTTTGAATTTTGTAGCAGTGTTCTCCGCGATATCGCAAGCTCTTGTATGTAAAAATGCAAATCCGACGTAACGTTCTCCGAAACTGGAAACCGAGGCTTGGGTTTCAAAATTGTGATTTCCTGTAAAAACTGTGATCAGATTACTATTCCTAGTTGTCCATTTATTGAGAAAGGATATGATATTAATCGCAGAATTGTTCTTGCCATGCGATTACAAAGAATAGGATTGAATGGCATTATAAAGTTTTACGCCTTCATGGATCTCCCGCGGCCAATTTTTCAATCGTTTTACGATACAGTTGTTAAGAAAATTGCCATTGTAGCAGAAGCTGTTTGTAAGCTCAGTATGAAAACTGCAGCTAAAAAAGAACGAGAAAAAACTGACGATCCAAATGGCATTACTGTATCTGGTGATGGTTCGTGGAGGAAGCGTGGTTTTTTATCTCTTTACGGGTTGGTTTCACTTATCGGCTGCTATACTGGCAAAGTAGTCGATGTTTTGGTGAAATGTAAATATTGCAAAGCTTGCGAATTTTGGAAAACCAAAACTGACACCATCGAGTTCAACGAGTAGAGCCAAACTCACAAAGATGAATGCCAAGCGAACCACGTCGGCTCCGCAGGAAAGATGGAAGTGGACGCCGTCATCGAAATGTTCCAGCGCTCAGAATCTTTGCACAATTTGAAGTACGCTAATTACGTGGGCGACGGAGATTCAAAAACCTTGAAAGGAATAATAGATTCTGAGCCCTACGAAAAGTTCACCGTAAAAAAAAAGAATGTGCAGAAGCGGATGGGTTCTCGTCTCCGTAATTTGAAAAAACAAATAAAAGGACTACGTACATCCAGTCTATTCTTCATTTGGCTCCTCCTGTAAATTTCTTCCTTATAAGTGTTTCTCGGATCCACGTGAAACTTATCTACAAGCATGAAGGCTCTTTTAACTTCGTTACTGTAGTCACCAAACGCAACACACCTATATATATGGAGCATCATACATCTAATTCTTCAATATTACGTCAGTAGGGAAGGCAGGCAACTCCGAACAGACCATCCACTTGTGGACGGCGACATGATAAGATCCCTTTTTTCGACACTAGAATGTTACGATTTTACATTCGGCTAATTAAATTATAAAAAGGCGGACGAATTCGCTCAAGGCGAGATTCGAACCCAAGCTTGTTTTTGACTCTCGTCAATAGGTGAGCACGCTATCCACTGCGCTATTACTCCGCACCGGCCGCCTTGCTTTGTTTCGGGTATATCTCCTATTGCACCTGCATGTCTCCTGACTTGTCACATTATACACGTGACAGTACATATATATGTATACATGAGAAAAACCTATACATGTATTATATATAAAGTGATATAAACTGTGTATTGCAAGAATTAATTTTATTAAAATATTATTTTATTAAAAATCTCAATTAATAAACCTATAAATATTTAATTACAATAAGATTTATTATTACTTTATTAGTTTTTAACCACTTCATTCATATAATAATATTATATAGTCAAATTTTTTCATTACCTTACTTGATAACGTTTTTGTTTTAATATTTTATTAAAATCTTTAATTTATGAAAGAAACTAAATAATAATTTTAAAATATTAATTCAAGGACCATAGATATTTTTTATCTTGTTCTTTCATCAAAATTGTTCGTTTATTAAATAATCTAAATGATAGTTATGAAATATTAATTGAATGACCATAGATATAAATTTCTTTTGTTTTTTTAACGTCGTTATATTTGTGCTCCCATATGGTGCTAATCGACGACAGGGGTCTGTGGTGTGTTTGTAAACAAAGAACACGAAATTTTTATAGAGGTGCTTGTATCAATTGGCAGAGACTAGGAATCGAACCCGGGTCTCTGGCGTGGAAATCCGACACTGTACCGACTGAGCCACCGTACGCGTACAATATAGATGTAGATAGACTTCTCCGTTCTAAAATTGGACGGCATAGCACATCATAGCACAGCACAGTACAGCACAGTACAGCACGGGATTACGCTTATGTGGATTCTCACTTACGGTGAAGCAACAAGGTTGTATCTAGGTGCGTCTAGTACTCTACGCATCATCTGCTACTTATGTAAAATTATATTTATATATATTGTCTAGAGTCTACTCCGCGATTATTGTTTATTTTACAATTGTACGATGAAAATTTTGTAATATTGTGATTATTTATTATTATTATTATAAACTGTTTTAGTATCAGTGTATGTCGAACAAGTGTTTAAAATTACTGTGTATTTTTTTATACTAACCTCTAAAAATACTGAAGCATAATTTTTAAAGTGAGTTTTTGTGATTATATTGTTTTTTGTTGATAGTGTCTCTTAATCTTAAATAACTATACTACTTTCTATGTATTACTTATAAAAAAATATTTTATATCTTAAAAAATATTTTTGAAAGCTACAATTATTTATATTTATTCAAATTTATAATTATTATTATAATTATTATTATATTATTTATAATTATTCAGGACCTATAACTGATGTGAGGTATTCTACTCGATTGCGTTAATTATGAGGAAATATGGGTAAATATTGAATACAATGGAAGATTTTCGTACAAGCATTAAAAACTACTATTTAATTAATGACATGGAAGCGAAATCGTAGACGTACCAAAAATAGATTTTTTCATCTTTTTACAAACTTTAAGAAAATAAATATTAGTCCTCCTTGGCAGCTCAATGGGTCACCCCTACGGAGCTGAATATAAACCAAAAATGTTGTGTTTTTTAGGTTATGTTCGATTGCTTGCCATTTAACGAAATCGATACGGATTTATGTCTACCAGGTCATATTCTTCGTCTTTAAAAGACCTCGAATTCCCTCTTTGGTACATTTAAACGGTTTTTAAAGCTAAAGATACAGCATATAAAGAATAGACACTTTTTTGACAATCGTTAACTTGGTACCCCTGTAACTTTTTTCTCTGAGCCCCTTTTGAGCTCTAACTTTCAGCAAACATAATTAAAACATCCTGGAAAACAATGCTTTGGCATTGTGTATTGAACTTACAGCATAACTGTGAATTTGTTTTCCAGCTTGCTTTTTTTACCTAAAGTAGACGTCATATTATTGAAGTCTGACGTAATTTGAAAGTAAGTTGACGTTTTCTTTTCCAACGAGTTTTGATAGCTTTTTCTTTGGTATTACGCGATCATTTTCGGTCATTCAAAGCTCATTTTATTTTTTGATGAAAAATTGAAATCGAAAATAATTTTTAAGATTTATTGATTCATTTTTGTTTTATACGTTTTTTTCATTTTAAAGATATTTTTGAACTAAATAAATTCGTTGTTCATAATCTTAAATAAAATTACAAACTTACAAAAAAATTTTTTTTTTGTACTAGTAGTATGCATTTTTTATATGAATAAAAATAAATTTAATCAACAATTTTATACTGCTGCAAAATGTATTATCAATTGAAAATAATGTTACTTGATATGCAAAAAGTTATTAATTTTTTATGCAATTTAAATATTTTTTCAAAATCTATACTATGCTTTTGCATAGGTTTAAATGACAATTTAAGAATTTAAATCTATGTAACACAGAATTAAATAGAAAAAAATAATTTTTTACTAGAACATTCAATAAGGTTGAAGAACGCTAAGTGCCAATGAATTGGCAGCGGTTTTTCCTTTATTTATCATAAGGAATAGATGTATCTTTTCATTATAAATACCCAGCAAGCCATCTATGTGTTTTATTTTTCAATCAATAAGCCACAACATGAAAATTGACAGTAATTTGAAAAATACCCATATTTTATTTAAATTTCATTTATATATTTCTACAATCAATTATAACAAACGAAATAACATGAAAACGTGCCTCATGCACATTAATCTATAGTTAATAAAAAGTTGATAAGGCCGATGAGGAATACCACTTCAAAGTTACATGATTATACGTAAATAATTTGAATATTAAAATAGGTTAAATGGTTACGAAGTTATGGTGTAAGACGTGAAAACATGCTAATGTGGAATGACGGTGCATTTGATTTGGGGTAAAATCGAACAGGTAAAAAGATATAATAAAAGTTCAATTTGCAAACAAAAATCATTTTTTTCACATCAATATATCAAATAGTAATAGGTAAACGTATACAAAAATTAGATGACCTATTGTAGTTATTAAAAATATATGTAAACTATTAAGCATTGTCAAAGGCAAATATATTGTCTTTAAAATCGTTTGAAAAGCGCTAAAAAACTGGTGTTATTGTTTTTGTTTTCTATGCGTAATAAAAATTAGAGTAATTTATTTAGATAGTAATTTCTATAAGTTATAATGATAACAATAACTAAAAAAATTAATAATGTGTTTTATGTGCCATCTTGGTAGTAATAACGTACCGTTCCTGTATACCCCAATTGGGTGCTTCATTACACCTCAACGATTTTGAATATCAAAATTTTCTATGTATACGGATAATAATTTTTAAGATCTGTTATATTACATTCATTTCAGCAGTAACGTAGGAAAATATTCAAAGCCAGACCAGGCTGCTGGGCTGCTGGCTCATCCATGGCCATATAAGCCGGTTTGAGAGCATCGGTGGAGATCGTCCGTGGCTCACCGTTGACCTCGATGACGAAGTGCTTCAGGTCCAGCCGGCGCAAGACACGATGAGGTCCGGTGTAAGGCGGTGTCAGCTGTGGCTTGACTGCCTCGACCGTCCGAAAGACGTGTGTGCAAGCGTTGAGGCCCGTGTGGATAAAACGCTCGACCTTGGCGTGATGAGCCGTCGGGATCGGCTTTAGCGTACGGAAGTGGTCCCGCAGCTTACCCACGAAGGAGTGCAGGTCTGCAGGCCCATCCTGCATGGTGAAGAAATCCTCAGGAACGTGCAAGGTCATTCCAAAGACTAGCTCCACTGGCAAAGCGCGCAGGTCTTCTTTGTAGCCCGTCCTTAGTCCAAGAAGGACGGTTGGCAGCCGCTCAGTCCACGGCGTGTGCGGTTAGCACATCAATGCTGACTTGAGGGTTCGGTGCCAGCTTTCCACTATGCCGTTGGACTGCGGGTGGAATGGCGTGGTTCGGATTTTCTCCGTCCCGATCAGCTTGGCTAGAGCAGTGAAGAGTGCCGACTCAAACTGAGCCCCCTGGTCCGTCGTGATGGTGAGAGGCGTACCGAAGGTCGCGATCCAGCTGTTGTAAAAAGCATAGGCTATAGTAACAGCTTGGATGCCCTTGAGAGGTACTGCGTGCGGCCATCTGGGAAAACGATCCATCATTGTTAGGTAATATCTATAGCCATCAACGAGGGGCATTATGACGATGTCCAGATGAACGTGATTAAAGCGGCTCTCTGAGACATTGATATTTGTTGGAGGCATCCTGGTGTGGCGATGTATCTTCGCCCGTTGACAGGAAGGGCATTCCCGTGCCCATTTTAACGCATTCTTTTTAATGCCCGGCCATACAAACTTTTCCTTCATCATTTTGGAGGTGACGCAGCCGCTGGGATGTGCCGGTGAGTGAACGACGTCGAAGGCTGCCTTCTACAACTCCTGCGGTATATAGGGCCGGACGACTCCCGTGGAAATTTTGCATAGGATGCGATGTCCCTCAATCAGGAGAGGCTGGAAATTCAGAGAAGAGGTGGCGAGTTCGTGGTCCTCATCGACATCCTCCTGCTGCTGAGCCTCATGGATGGATGCCGGGTCCAGGATTGACGGCATGTTGATCGCCTCTACACGCGAGAACGCGTCTGACACGACGTTGCTGTTGACATCGATAAAGACGAAAGTGAGGCAGAACTGACTGATGAAGTCGAGTTGCCTCAGCTGTCGAGGAGAGGCTTTTTCGGGGCGCTGTTCCAGTGCTTTAGTGAGCAGCTGGTCATCCATGCGGAGGATGAACTCTCGACCCTCGAGCAGAAGCTTAAAGTACTTGAAAGCCTCGTAAGCTCCGAGGAGTTCTCGGTCGTACGGACTGTACTTTACCTCCGCTGGTGAAAGCTTTCCGGAAAAGAAGCACAGTGGGTGCCATACCTCATCCACCTGTTGTTCCAGTGACGCTCCGAGACACGTTGATGAAGCATCCGTGGTCAGTGACAGCGGGGCGTCTTTGCTAGGAAGCTTGATTGAGTTACCGCAGCAAGGCTCTGCTTGCAGTTTTCAAACGCGTACATGCGCTCTGTGGTTCACTGGATTTTTCGTCGATCCCTCTTCTTGGCGCCACGGAGCAGGTCCGTGAGTGGCGCTTGCATCTGGGCTGCTTTTGGGATGAGTACCCTGTAATAGTTGATCATGCCCAAGAAGCGGCGGAAATCCATGATCGTCTCCGGCCTCGTGTACTGCAGGATTGCCACGACTTTGTTCTGCGGTGGCCTGAACCCATCAGCGTTGATGACGTAGCCCAGGAAGTTCACCTCTGACTGGACGAAGCTTGTTGTCGGCCAAGACCTTGAAGACGGCCTGTGCGTGCTGGATGTGCTCCTCCAGGTTGGCTGAGGCGATGACCATGTCATCCACGTAAATCCTCACGTAGGGCTTGCCCCTAAAGAGGTTGTTCATGAGCCTCTGGAAGATCTGCGTTGCGTTTCTGGTTCCCAGGGGCAGACCAAGGTACTCAAAAAGGCCAAAAGGAGTTATAATTGCCGTTTCCTTTACATCCTCTGGAGCGACTGAGATCTGGAAGTAGGCTCGTTCGAAGTCTAAGACTGAGAAGACCTTGGCACCGTGCAGGCTGCGTAGCTGGTCCTTGATGCATGGTATCGGGTACTGGTCAGGTACCGTGATTGCGTTAAGTCTACGGTAGTCTCTAGTGATACGTCAGCCCCTACTTGGATTCTGGACCATGTGCAGCGGGCTTGTCCACTCACTGTAGGACGGTCAGACGACTTTACGAAAGAGTAACAGGTTAAACTCACGCTTGGCTGCTTCAAGTTTGTGTCCTGACAATCGACGTGCTTTGGCAAAGACCGGGTCCATTAGAAGGCCCGCCCCTGTGTACAGAGCTCGGCTGCAGGACTCTTTATGAGAGCCTTGAAACGATGATCGATAGCCTCATCGATTTGTGGGTCTTGATTCATCACATTGACCCCGTGAAGAGGTGCGTAGCTGAGTATGTGATGCAGTGGCGTTTCAGGTCGATCAATAAACCGTAGTGGGCCAAGAAGTCAGCTCCCAGTATCGCCAACTTGATGCCAGCCCTGACGAAGTCCCAGGAGAAAGCACGGCGAAGGCCCAGTTGGCTGCCATGAGCTTCAGTGAACTGGCTGTTCTGCTCTTGGACGGTGAGTACGGCAGACGAGAGACCACTGAGCCAGAGTCCACTAGGAATTTTATACCCGTTTTCTGATCGAAACCGTGCAAGCGGACCTCCTGACTCGGTGGCAGACGATGAGCTTGGGCTGCCGTCTGCTGCCATGATTGATGGCAGCCCTAAGTGTTTCCCTGCTGCGTAGCTGGTCCTTTAAAGCTACATGGTTGTAGACAGCGTTGTGCAGCAGCGCCAAATCGATAGTGATAGCGGCATAAAGCACGTGGATGTCGAGGAGACGGCGAGCGAGAGCGTGGCTTTTGCCCGTTGCCTTTCCTGTTGTTGCTGTTGACGGATCTCGATGACGCCTTCGTCAGGATCTCCCTTCTTCAAGCTGCTGCTGGCTCTCTGCGTCCACCTCCTTGATTGTCGCGTTGGGATCGTCGTCGACAGAGTCGTCGGAAACGTGGTCATCCCGCGAGTAATAACCGACTTCCGGTCGGCGGCGGCGTGGCGTGGACGAAGGCGGCGGTGGCGTTGACGCAGGCCCGTCGCGAGCACCCACATGAGTCTTAGATGGCGGCCATCTGTGAGTTTCCGTGTACACGTTGCACTTGAAGAACGTCGGAGTCACCAATGTACGAGCTAGGTAGCTTGCTGTCCAATTTAATGTTCGCGCGCGGCGTGCGGACACGAACAGCGCCCGGGCTTCAAAGATCACGTGGGAAAGGGTTTTCTTCGGAAAGGACAGAGGCACCTATCTACTAATTATATGTATTACTTATTTACAGGCTTTGGTACACAGAAAAAAGGTAATTATAAAAGAGATTCTGAGAGACACAATTGGCGAGACCTCGAGAGCGACGACGAGCGCCAGAACTGTGGCGCGTGGGCGCGAGAGAAGCCACACGACGCACACTCGTGAGGGGTCGTACCGGAACTGGTCTAGAGAGACGCTCAGTAGTCCGCTCTCGGCTCGAGTTGCTACTTGCTGGCGCGGCTCTGCTGCGCCGCCGACAAGGTAGGACGCGCGCCTTCTGGCGCCAAGCGCAATGGTGCCACAATCTAACCTGTTGAATTTCGTTCATTTAGATTTTCTTTCATCTTCTGCTCGCTCTTCTCGATTTTGCAGTTCTGATAAAAAATGTAAAAAATTCATCTGATTTTACTGAAAGAGATACTGTTTTGCCTCAGATAAGTTTCTTTTTACACAATATAATTAATTTTTATTAACAAGGCAAATGTTGAGATTCTTTAAATGTAGTAATAATAACATTTTGTTCACGTTCAACTATTGCTTAAATAATGTATTTTCTTATACTTATATATACATATTTTGAATAATAATATCTTTTTACTGCACTTCAAAATATTTGATTAAACAATCAATATGAAGAAGTGCTTTGTTGAATAGACTTTGGGCACTAAAGAATCAAAGCGATTACGTTAGCTTGTTAATTGTTAAAAATATTGATCAGTTACTTTGTTATAAGTAATACAAACTGAACTTATAGCTGACAACTATATCAAATTTTATCACTAGGATATATGGATTCTGCCATCTGAAATCCGATCGAGCCCAACGCTGCAGCCAAAGCTGCCTCGCAACGCTATTAATTTGTATACAATCACGATATGTCAACATAAGTCGAAACTCGAAAAATTCTCATAAATATTTACACAATTATTATTAAACGAGCTTGATTATTTATTAAAAAATGTATATTATGTCTGTCTGTAACATGGACATTATATCAATATGGCTAATGTGCCAACTAAAGCTAGTTAAAATGTCATTGTAATATAAGACTAGAGTATTTCTTGTAATTTGAAAAAACAAATTTAATAAAAAGTTGAATGGTGCAAACGTAAATATTGCTCATTAAAGGAAAGTCACTTAAGTTTCTTATTTTTTTTAAGTCGATTTTAATGAATGTGAGCTTTATATATGGGTTATATATTTTTTGTTTTATGCTCTGCATATATAGCATAAGACCCTTCTTAACCATGCAATGCTGAGAGTATTTTAAAGATGAGTAAAAAGTTTTTTTTCATTTAGTTATCCTTAGAATGGCCTTAAACTTAGATTCCAACAGTTTATTAAAGTAAAAATAAGCTCTAAATATGATTTTTAGAGGTGGCTATTAAAAATGACTAAAAGACCTTGTAGTCTTAAATTAGTTAAATTGCAATAAGTAACATGGTAGATCGTTGGGTCAAGTGTCCTTATACATCAATCCATCAAAGGAATTTTAAAAAATATGTTTTTTTTTATTTTTATGGAAAAATCAACAGCGTCATACGCATTGCCTTTCTCCCTATGCATTGCTTTGTTGTTATGCTATCACCATTTTGAATTTCTCGACAGGCAATAAAGCTCTTTTTTTATTCTACCGCAAGTAGTGTCTTCCTTTTGAGTAGACGGAGAGAACCTGACTAATTGAGGACATTAACTTTGGGTTTTGATTCTCATTTCAACTTGGAAAAGTGAGTGGCCTCTAGGGGCACTGTTGGATCTAGAAGGTTAAATTACACCCTTGAGGACAGCAAATGTATTTTACCTCGCATTCCACTGTAGAATAAAAATACCATTTTCTTTACACTTTTCTTCAGAAATAGTAGTTTATGCAACTACTGCATAAAGTGAACTTTTTCGCACAGGTGTTTGTTCGACGCGCGCGAGCGAGAAAAAGTTACGTACGAGTTACATACAATATTTTTTGACACAGTGTGAGTAAAGTTTGCGATAAGGTATCTATAGATATGTAACCGTAATTAAACGTTTCATTGAAATCAGTTCGCTGGCGGACGTTGCATCACGAATTTCTCGACTTAATGGTAGAGAAAATAAAGGAAGGGGAGCAGGAAGAGGCGTAGGGTGGGCGGTAAGGGCGCAGGGATCGAAGCCCCCGTCGGGGGGGGGGGTTAAGGGCGGAGCCCCCTCCCCCAAAGAAATATATTGATAAATCATTTAAAAAAAAATAAAAATATTATATACAAATTTGAAAGTAAAAATACTATCAAATCTCCTAGATTTTTTAAAAATATTCAAATGTCTAATTTTTAAAATTTTTTAATTTTTCTTTAATATGCAATTTTTCCAAAATTTTCTTTAATTTTGCAATTTTTCCAAAATTTTCTTTAATTTTGCAATTTTTTCAAAATTTTCTTTAATCATTCAATTTTTTCAAAATTTTCTTTAATCATTCAATTTTTTTAAAATTTTCCGATATTTTCCAGCTTATCTAATTTTTTCCTAATTTTCCAAAATTTTCCATATTTTTCAAATTTTCCATATTTTTCAAATTTTCTATATTTTTCAAATTTTCCAAATTTTCCAAATATTCTAAATTTTCCAAATTTTCCAAATATTCTAAATTTTCCAAATTTTCCAAATATTCTCAATTTGGGAAATTTTTCCAAATTTTCCAAAATTATCCATATTTTTCAAATCATTTCAATTTTTTCAAAATTATCCATACTCTCCAAATTTTATCTTAATTTTACAATAATTACTTTACACACACTTTTTTCACTTTACACACGGATGTTATACGCACTGTGTCAAAAATATTTTTCTATTCAATTTTATATTAATTTTTTTTAAAAGGCACGAATGAATTTCAATTTAATCATAAGTCAACGTATAATTAAATTTACCTCAAACAGTTTACCACATAGATTGCACAGTTTCAAATGCAATTCATTAGTCTTGGAATGAAAAATAAATTGGTTTGAAAATAAAGTATTATAAAGTTTAAAAACGCAATTTGCTACTTTGCAAAAGCGAACGAATCGATTTCCATATCTACATAGAGCGAACAATGTTTCGTTCGCATATTGGCGAGTCAATTAATTAAATTTTCCGTCTGTTGATTTTTGGCGGCCGTATGCGCCGGGCAACAAATTATCGCGCGTCAATTAATTGGCTCGTGCCCATGAGCGAGTTGGCCGCAAGCCAAGCAAAATAGCTCGGTGTAGTTTTGCGTTCATGCATTGCACATACAGCCCGTGGCGTCTACTCTACACGTTCCTGTGGGCGATATCCACAGGTGCAGGGCTTCTGCTGCTGCTGCTATTGCTACAGACTGCGGACATAATTGCGTGCAAAGCCAGTATTTCGTGGGGCTGCGCCGAGTTTAGGCAGTTGCTGTTTTTATATATGAATAAACTTGCTTTCGTTGCTGACGGGGTACCATGATGGGGAGAAAGAGAGTAGAACGAGTGTTGGGCGAAAGAACAAATGTATTTTGCATAGTAATCACGTACAGCTTATTAAGTAGTTAAAAAACAGATTTTGCATTTTATACTCATTTCTTTTCTTTTCAAGTTATTCTGTTATTTTATGAACCCGTTAAGACCAATACTCTCAAAAAGTTTTATAAAACATCGAATAAGTATTCAGAAATGTGTTTCAGCCTTTTTAGAGGGATTTTTTAAATAAAATTTATTTTTCACTTTTTAGAGTTTTATCTGCTTCTATGTAACCAAAAATGACTTGGGCTTAGATGCATTACGAGATCAAAAATAGTTTACTTTGACCTGATGCATATATTTTGATTACAAAATATCGAGTTTATTACGTAAAAATTTTTTTTTCTTTTTTTCCTTAAGGATAAATACTTCCAGTAAAGAAAACACATATACTCAATAAGCATAAGAGCCTCCTCGGTTCAGTGGGGGGTGGGGGTTCAGCAGGGAAGGACTTGCCTACGGAAATAAGGCCGCTCAAGGGGTCGTATGTTCGAATCTCAGTGAGAACTCGAGTTTTTTTTCAACTTGATCTTTATATGGAAATCGTACCCAGGAAACCGACAAAAAATTATAAAATGCTAGAAATGGCATAAAATTCTCTAATAACTATCCTTGAAGAGGGTCGATGAGTATCTTCACGTGGTTTCGTGGATGTCATCGTCACTCCTCGAGAAATGACAGCGGTCAGGCAGGGAGTGATAGTTCGCTATGAGCTGTGGCATGGGTGCACCCTCTGCCGAAAGTGTTTGAGACGCTAGTAAGTAGAGAATAGTAGTTTTTGTCACTAGGGCGCAAAGGCGATCACATGAGTGTGTAAAGATTACGCACGTGTGGCGAACACTACTTTTTTTATATTATGCGTAAAGTACGCTCACTCGGATAGTACTTATAACTCCATGAATAATAAAATGTATTAGAAAAATTAGGATAAAAATCAATAAAATATGATTTAAAAAAGGGCTGAAGGACGTAGGTGGAGGGTTGGGGGAAAGGGAAGGGACGCAAAGGACGGGATTCAGCGAAAGGGGCTCCTGGTGGGGGAGCAGGGAGCAAAGCTCCGGCCGGGGGTTGGGGCAGGTTCAATCTCTCCATCATCTCCTCCACTTAATTAACTTAATACTTTATACGTATTCTACATTTTCTATTGGTTCCAAGGAAGATGATTTTGCTTCTCATGTCATTAATTTAATGGTAGTATTTAATGCTTGTACGAAAATCTTCCATAGAATTAAATATTTTTATCCATATTTCCTCATAAATATCGCAATCGATTAGAATACCTCACTTCAGTTGTAGGTCCTAAATAATAGATTCAATAAATATAAATAATTGTAGCTTTCGAAAATATTTTTTAAGATATAAAATATTTTTTTATAAGTAATACATAGAAAGTAGTATAGTTATTTAAGATTAAGAGACACTATCAACTTTTTATAAATTGATACATTTTATAAAATTATTTACAAGTAAAAAACAATATAATCACAAAAACTCACTTTAAAAATTATGCTTCAGTATTTTTAGAGGTTAGTATAAAAAAATACACAGTAATTTTAAACACTTGTTCGACATACACTGATACTAAAACAGTTTATAATAATAATAATAAATAATCACAATATTACAAAATTTACATCGTACAATTGTAAAATAAACAATAATCGCGGAGTAGACTCTAGACAATATATATAAATATAATTTTACATAAGTAGCAGATGATGCGTAGAGTACTAGACGCACCTAGATACAACCTTGTTGCTTCACCGTAAGTGAGAATCCACATAAGCGTAATCCCGTGCTGTACTGTGCTGTACTGTGCTGTGCTATGATGTGCTATGCCGTCCAATTTTAGAACGGAGAAGTCTATCTACGAGGGTAGTTCAATAAGTCTTTAGAATAAAGTATAAAAACAATTTTTTTTGGGTAAATTTTTTTTTATTTTTCAACATAATCTCCTTGGAGCTCTATCGCTTGGTCAATCGCTTTTTAAGTTTTTTTAATCCTTCAGAAAAGTGCGTTTTCGGAAGTTCCTCAAAATAAGCACTTACAGAGGCAATGACGTCTTCGTTGTCCGTAAATCTCTGTCCACCGAGCCATTTTTTCAAGTTTGGAAATAAGAAAAAGTCACTGGGGGCTAAATCTGGTGAATACGGTGGGTGTTCGAACAATTCGAATTTTAGTTCTTCAATTTTAGCCATTGAAACGAAGCATGTGTGAACTCGGGCGTTGTCGTGATGAAAGAGAATTTTTTTTCTCGCCAAATGTGGTCGTTTTTTTTTAATTTCTTCTTTCAGCTGCTCTAATAATGATGTATAATACTCACCAGTAATTGTTTTACCCTTTTCCAAGTAGTCAATAAGTATAATTCCACGTGCATCCCAAAAAACTGTAGCCATAACCTTACCAGCTGACTTTACGGTCTTTGCCTTCTTTGGAGCTGGTTCGCCTGTGGAAATCCACTGTTTGGATTGTTCCTTTGTCTCAGGAGTGTAGTGGTGTATCCATGTTTCATCCACAGTCACAAATCGACGAAAAAATTCCTCAGGATTCCGACTTATGCGCGCCAAAAGAGCCTCAGAGGCGACCACTCTATTGCGTTTATTCTCAGCTGAGAGCAAACGCGGCACCCATCTTGCCGATAGCTTTTTCATGCCTAATTTTTCATGTAGAATTGAAACAACTGCACCTATAGATATCCTTGTGGCCTCAGCTAACTCACGCACTTTTAATCTTCTATCCTTCAACACCATATCGTGGATTTTATTGATGATTTCGGGAGTAGTTGCTTCTACGGGCCTTCCTGAACGTGGTTCGTCACTTATTGATGTACGACCACGCTTAAATTCATTTACCCAGTTATAAACCGTTGCTAAGGCAAGGGCAGATGTGCCATGAACTGAGTCCAATTCATTTTTTATCTCATATGGAGTTAAACCCTTTAAATGAAAATGTTTAATTACCGCTCTGAACTCGTTTTTTTCCATTTTTCTTAACAAGCAATTTTTTTTTTCAATTGGTTATAAAAACACGTAAACTCAGAAGATGTGGACTGTGACTGCACCATATATCTAGTCGGGAGTGGTGCTGACTGAAAACAGATGATTTGGAGCGATTCGCGCGCCATCTGTTGGTCATTCTAAAGACTTATTGAACTACCCTCGTACATCTATATTGTGCGCGTACGGTGGCTCAGTCGGTACAGTGTCGGATTTCCACGCCAGAGACCCGGGTTCGATTCCTAGTCTCTACCAATTGATACAAGCACCTCTATAAAAATTTCATGTTCTTTGTTTACAAACACACCACAGACCCCTGTCGTCGATTAGCACCATATGGGAGCACAAATATAACGACGTTAAAAAAACAAAAGAAATTTATATCTATGGTCATTCAATTAATATTTCATAACTATCATTTAGATTATTTAATAAACGAACAATTTTGATGAAAGAACAAGATAAAAAATATCTATGGTCCTTGAATTAATATTTTAAAAGTATTATTTAGTTTCTTTCATAAATTAAAGATTTTAATAAAATATTAAAACAAAAACGTTATCAAGTAAGGTAATGAAAAAATTTGACTATATAATATTATTATATGAATGAAGTGGTTAAAAACTAATAAATTAATAATAAATCTTATTGTAATTAAATATTTATAGGTTTATTAATTGAGATTTTTAATAAAATAATATTTTAATAAAATTAATTCTTGCAATACACAGTTTATATCACTTTATATATAGTATATAGATTTTTCTCATGTATGGATATATATGTACATACAAAAGTAAAAGGAACAAAAGGTATAAACATTCTACAAAAATTATACGCATTACTCTACATAATATGCAGTATCAAAGTTTTTCATTATCTTACTTTATAACGTTTTTGTTTTAATATTTTATTAAATTCGTTAATCGATTAAAGAATCTAAATAATGTTTTTAAAATAATAAAGCGAACAGCGCTAGCAGGGGGGGGGGGGGGGCACTAGTATATATTATATATGGGTGATTCTCTGGGAAATCGAGATAAAAAAATTATGCTACAAATATATGCTACTTTGTTTTCAATATCAGAGCTATAAATAGCTGTAAATATGTGCTTTATAGGTTAGGAAAGAAATTTTTCTGACTTTTTATATAGACATAAGTTAAGAAAGTGGAGTACAACATACATAATGCGAAAAAAATATAAACCTAATTGTATGACTTATTTTAAGTGTGAAAAATACCGAACAAATGAAAAAAATAATCGTTTCTTGGGGTTCAGAGTATCGCGAACCTTTTCAAAAATCTGAAAAAATTCACACAAGTAAAGAAGCAAATAAGGAATACAAAAAAAATTATTATAGAATATTTTAACATACGTTAATTAGTAAAAAGAAAGTTCAAATTTTAAAATATATTTTTGAGGTTATGTTTGCCAAAGATGGTATCTTAGAAAAATTACTTCAAATTTTGTAATAAAGAATGAAGCTACCCTGAAAGTTTCAGCTAAAACGACCGCAACCTGCCAGAGAAATAAATAATAGATTAAAAACCCACATTTTTAAGATTATCTCATAAGGGAAGGGGGGGGGGGGGGGGTGGCAAAATAAGTCTTAAAAATTATATTGTTGTTATACAATTCGAGAAAAAATACTCAAAAAGTTCGATACCGCGAAGGCAAATTTAGCATTGTTAATCGGCTACAGCCTTTATGAATGAAAATTAAATAAAATTAATTTTGACACAATCATAAATGAAAAACTATTTTAAGCTGATATTGAGAGTAATATGGTTAGAGATACTTCGTATATATTTGAAATATATTTAATATATTTTATATATTTTTAATATATTTGAAATACATTTAGTATATTTTATATATTTTTAATATGTTTAATGTGTGGTAGATGTCCTGTGTAAGAAAAGGTGTAAAATCTGTGCGGGACCCCGTAAGCAATCATGGACATGTATCTAGATACATGTATCTCGATACGTATCTAGATACTCAAAGTATCTTTTTTGTAAATGATAAAAACGGTCTTGACCAACTATGTAAAAAAGATACAAATGATACAGGATACTTAGGTACCTTTTATCAAAAGTATCTAGATGCTATTATGTCTAGATACGGCATTATCTAGATACTTTCTTTTAGATACTATTTTTTTAGATACAATATTTAGATTATTTTGTAAGATACAATATCTAACTGTTTAAGTATCTATATACTCAGGTATCTATAGATATTTCTGTATCTAGATACTAGATACTAGATACATAAAAGATACTTTCCCTAAATTTTATAAATAACTTTTATAATTAAATTTAAACTTAATACATGCTTATGTATTCATTTGTCATTTGTAAAAAATATATTTTTTTGTATTTCGATTTTATTTTAAGTTATTGAAAAACAATAAAATTAAATCTTGTTTTAGTCTTTCTAATTACTGGTAAAATTTGTATCCGACTGTACCTTATGTTTTTAATTTTCTATAATTTACCCTGTAATTCTGACACATATTACAGTACCCGTAAAATATTAATAATATAATAAAAGAGATAATTTAAAAAAATATATGCTATTTTTTTATTGAATGCAGAGGTTACTATCATCAGGGTACGTTTACACGGAGTATGACGTACTTAAGATTGGTTATCTTACCCTGTGAGAGTAACAAAGATAAAACATTTTTATATGTGTGCTATCATTCTCACTCGCACAGGGTATACCACCAATCTTAAGTAGGTCAGACTCAATGTAATTGCATCTTCAGGTTGTTGGATAAAATATCAGATTTCACGGAGGATAATAAATGACTCTCTATTTTCTTTTAAAATCAATTTTATTTAGTTATTTTTTAAAATTAATATTTATCCTGTGACGTGTGTATAGTACGGTTATACTATTACTAATTTTGGAATCGAACAATGATTTAATATCGTAGCTGGCAAACGTTTAATACGACGTGCACAGCTTAACGAACTTTCGTTCTACTCTGATTATCATTTCGTACTTCCAACGCTAATTATCTTTCAATTAAATTATTTAATTCTGAATTGCTCATTTTCAAAAATAAATGCCATTTCTGTCCGTAACATAGGTACAAACAAAAATTTATTAACTTATAGTTAAATCCAACATTGCGATTCTATAATTGCTATTCATTAAAAATTGCAATGTTCTGTTTCTTACTTCTATCGATAGATACTGGCATAAAAGCTTTCAAAATAACTATTTACCAGTTATTGAAATTTAATTAATTTAAGAGCATGAATGATGTTTTTCAATAGTAGTAAAGAAAAATTAATTTAGTTCTAAGCAGTGAATAATGCGATTATCTTGTAATAGTTATATAAGATTTAGGTATGTGATTTTCATTTAAATTTCAGGTAACAAAGTAAGTATTGCTTGATAAATAAATATTTAATTGAATCTAGTAAATATATGCATCATAAAAAAGTAATCAACATAGAAAAAAAGATTATAGATTAAAAATATTTTTTAAAAAGACCAAATAGACTTTTTTTTAGAAAATATTTATTTGATTTTAAATTATTTTTGTTTAATTTAAGTAAGTAATTACTTCAGTCAGATGAATATATATTTCATATAAAATAAATTTTATTTACTTTAAGGTGGGGTTCTGGTGAAATCGATTGTTTCTTTCTTTGCTCCTATTCATCTGAGCTTTTGGCCTCATTATCTATACGGAAAAATAATATTTTACACAAATTTTTAGCCCAATTCATCCATTATTCACTTAGATAATCCAGAAAAAGCAGAATTTTTTATTAAAAACTAGCTATATTGCAAAAGGATCTTGCGCAACCCATCTTCATATCATGGTTCCAAAACATTTTAGCATATACCTTGACACAATGACAATAAATGATAGGGATTAGATAAATAATGAAAAAAAAACATAAAAAAACTTAAACATAAATAATGACCTCTAAACCGAAACAATATATAATAAAATTTGTTAAATAATAATAAATTTTGACATAACTTATTTTTACACTAAAATTGTGGGTACTAAAATCAAATTGTGATCCCTATTATTTTTGGATATAATCACAAGGAATATGCTCCAATTTTTTGGAAGTGTAACATCAAGATGGTTTGCGCAGATCCAATTTGAATCATGAAAAATATAAAGCTGAGAAAATGGGATGTTAGTAAAAAATGAATGAAAAGTAACCATATTTACAGCCTGAGTACTTCTCCAGACAATTTAATTTGGATTTTCACATTATATACTATTAATATAGTATACTTAAACTTTAAGTTTATGTTTCATTTGAGTATTTGTGGTATGCGCAAAGACTAAAATAATGTTTATGACTGAAGTTAATTTAAAACATGAGTCTATTAAAATCCAGGTATGTCTAAAATACTTTCATGAATCAATAAATATAATTTAATTCTTGTTTTCCATAATAATCTGTTAGATAAAGCTTTTATATTTCAATCTGAAATGAAATTACATTAGTAATTATGTTAGAAATATAATAGAATATTATGCGTATAACACAAAATTATACGTTTATGACTAGTATTGTTTTATAATAATTTACTAACACTGTTTAAATGTTTAAACCTTTTTATGGCATTTTATTAGACTTAACCTTGACGCATTATTGTGTAGAAAAATGACTCTTCTGTATGAACTCTTCTATCTAAAGAATGAAAGATCTTATCTGATTATTATAATACAACTATAACACAAGTAGACATTTCCATAGAGCGTCGGATTAGAGGGTAATGAAGGATTACAACGGAAGCGATCACCAATACATCACCTTTCAGATACGCGATAAATCTCAATCGCAAAGAGCCGCGGCAAAGCCACCCCGATGGAATCTGGCCAGGCTGGACACCAAAAAACTAGTCGAAGTACTGTTCGAAGGACAGGGAAATTTACCGATGACGAACGCCACCGAAGACAGGGACGGAGCGGAGGCCCTCGTGAGGGAGATGATGGGTCTCATTCACCGAACCTGCAACGCATCCATGCTGCGCAAGGGATCGCGACATGGAAAACTCCCTGCTTACTGTTGGTCAGACGAAATAGCGCAACTGAGACCGGAAGCGAAACGTCTCAGAAGAAGAGTGCAAAGAACAAGAGACAAAACGGAGGCAGCACTGTTGTCGATGCAGCATAAAGCAGCGCGCAAGCAGCTCCGATGCGAGATCAACCGGAGAAAGGCACAGTGCTGGAAGAACCTGATGAAGGAAGTCAATCGGGACGTGTGGGGCTTGGGCTACACAATCTTGACAAAGAAACTCTGCGCGCTCCCAAATCAGCCATTCGACGAGAACGCAATGGCTCGAATCATGGACACTATGTTCCCAACACACCCGCCAAGGCAAGACCAGGAGGAAGCCGCTGAAGTAGGTGAGATTCCTCTATTCTCCACCGAGGAGTTGCGGATCGCCGCCAAAATGATGCGGAGCGGAAAGGCGCCTGGGCCCGACGGGATACCAGCTGAGATATTGAAGATCATCATGGTGAAAGCACCTTCTCTTTTGCTGAATATGTACAACGCGTGCCTGAAGGCGGGTATCTTTGGCACTGCCTGGAAGGTTGCGCGCCTCGTGTTGATCAGCAAAGGTAAGGGAGGTGATCCCCGGCTTCCGTCGTCTAGCAGGCCACTGTGCATGTTGGACCATGCAGGGAAGCTCTATGAGAGGTTGCTCAAACCACGGCTATAGGAAACGGTGATCCACGGTGGAAGCTATACGAGAGGTATTCGGCTGGGAAGGAGAGCATGAACTGGAAATCATTTTTCCTTGAAATGACATTCTTATCTATGTGATGAGTTTCTATTTTAGAGACTTCGTCAACAGACATCTGATGTTTTCTTTCATCCTATCCAGTAATGACTAAAACAATTTTAGTTACAGATTGAACAGATGAATTGGATATTACAGAATCATTCTTTTTATTGTACCCAAATATGTTGGTCAAGCAGAAACAGCAATCTGTGATTTAATCTGTTGACTATTGCCAGATCGTAGGCAAAGCAAATGTTTATTTCTTCTTACATGTGATTCGCAAAAAGCAAGAAATGCATAATATTTTCCAGATTCAAGAATTGTTCATTTCACTAGCATCTATATTAAAGCAGACCCATTTCTTGCCTTAATATCAGTCTAAAAGTTTAAAAAAGAATTTGACCTCCAAATGCCCTTCAAATGACCTCTAAGGGTCACTTTGACGAAAAGGTCAAAGCGTATCTGGACGTAGAATTTTCCGTTCTTTCAGAATCGGAGTAAAAAAAATCATATCAATTGATTTAAGGGGTTTGACCTTCATTTGACCTTGAACCAGTCGTGCTGGGGTGTTATGGATACCGGTATCGTGATCAGCGACCCGAAAAACATAAAGATCAATTGAGATCAGAAATGCTCCGCCCCGATTTCATATTGTGGTCCTGTGAATTATCTACGCTTACATAGGTTAAAATGTTGTTTATTTACCTATTATTTTAGTAATTTATTTATTTAGATGCACCAGATGCATGTGAAATTAAGAGAAAAGTAATTCCTCTTTCTTTTTAAACGACAAATTCGATTTAAATATTTATTTTTCAAACTGAATGCTCCCTTAAAGAGTTTTTCGTCTGGATCGACAAGACATATATAAAGGTACATTAGTAGAAGTATAACATTAACTAATTATTTATAGAAAACAATACTAATAAATAAGTATATCTGAACTTTTCTTACAAAATGTACATAAGAGTTACAAGTAGGAATCGGTTGCTTTTTAATTTGTGAATATTTTAATACTACTTTCTTTGAATATAGCCCTTGGGGCGGACAAGACATCAAAACTAGGGGACACATTTCAAAACAACCATACATAAACAGAATACACGCATTAAAAGGTCGCACATCATTTTTGATTAACTAAGACTTACATTAACCCTATGTGTAATTTTTTTTGTTAAAATTTATTGTATTACTAAATTTCTTGGTATACTAAGATGAAATTAAGGCTTGGGACATGGGACGGATGAAACATTTTGCATAGTTTTTTATTTTTTACTGAGATTAGAAAATACTTGATATTCTGAAAATTTGGTAGATTGTTGTTTACGATAGTCCGGTTGTAGTACTATTTTTTTGAGACTCATATAATGCTCTGTTACCTTGTAAAACATGAGGAACAAGAATTGTTCAGCACTTTCACAAACACCCATTTACACTCAAAAAAGAAATTGCTAAAATCAAACGAATTTTAATTGATTCGAAAAAATTATATTTTTTAATTACTATTAGTATTAGTAGTATTAGTAGTAAATAAAATTAATTTAGTTCAAAGTACAATTATTGTTTGAAATAAAATAGTATTGTTCAACTAAAGTAATTATTTACTTAAACTGAACAAAAATGATTGAGTATCAAATAATTAATAATTTGATTGAAATAAGTATTTATTTGAATAAAGATAATATCATCTCAAAGAAAATAAAATTTCTTTTGAATTTAATATATATTTCTTTAATTCAAATAATTATTTATTTCAATTAAACAAACATAATGTAGTATCAAATAATTAATAATTTGAAAAATTGGTTCGGGTACACCGATAAATTACACCAAAACACAAAAAAAAAGTTGTCTGTACAAAAAACTAGACTCATCTATTCTTATGTTTTTCGGGTCGCTGAATCCGAATCCGGGGTCAGTTTGGCCCTATCACGCAGGGTCAAGGTCAGTTCAAGGTCAAACTGAGAAGAAACGGTTTAAACGGATAAAAATGCCATACATTTATGTTTTTTAGGTCGCTGAATCCGAATCCGGGGTCAGTTTGGTCCCATCACGTCAGGGTCAAGGTCAGTTCAAGGTCAAACTAAGAAACGGTTTAAATGGATAAAAATGCCATATATTTATGTTTTTTAGGTCGCTGAATCCGAATCCGGGGTCAGTCTGATCCTATCACGTCAGGGTCAAGGTCAGTTCAAGGTCAAATTGAGAAGTAAAGGTTGAAACTGATAAAAGGGTCATATAAAAACTTCCCAACAATGGAAAAAGATACCAAAAACTGTAAAAAGTCTTATTCAAGAGATTTGATCACGTAATATCTTCCTTGTGTACAGAGCAAAGTTGCTTTCGTTTATATTTTTTTCTTAATTTTATTTTTTTTTCACTAGTTTAGTAACTATCGATGTCTTTTTTTACTCCTTTTTTCTCTTGTAACGAACTCTTTTTTCTTCAAATGACCTATGCAATGGGTTTCTTTTTCTCTTTTTGTTATTTGTTTTAATGTCTCTCTTCAGCGTCCAGCAAAAATCTGCCATCATGTTGACATTCCATCTTCCTTGGTATCGATTCCCCATTACACTTATATCTTGATGAAACCGTTCTCCCTGTTCTTCACTGACGTCTCCTAGATTAAGAGGAAAGTAATCAAGATGGGAATGTAAGAAATGCATTTTATAACTCATCAAGCAACCCAAATTTTTGAAATTTTCCAACGTTTGTGCAACTAGTACCTGATAGTTCTCACTCTTTTTATTTCCTAAAAAGTTCTCACGAATAGTTTTAAAACTTTGCCATGCAGCTTTTTCTGTGTCGTTCATTTTTGTGATAAATGTTTCGTCTTCAAATAGAGTACGAATTTGAGGACCATCAAAAATAGCTTCTTTCAATTTAACATCACTTATTGCGGGAAACTTTTCTCTTAAATACTGGAAACAATCGCCATCTTTATCCAGAGCTTTGACGAACTGCTTCATGAGGCCAAGTTTGATATGAAGTGGTGGTAGCAGATATTTTGATGGGTCAATCAATGGCGTACGTATAATGTTCGTCGATCCTGGTTCAAAATGTGTTCTAGTTGGCCATACTTTCTTAACGTAGTGATTTACCCTGTCTCTACTATCCCATAAACACAAGAAGCAGGGATTTTTTGTAAAACCTGATTGTTGTCCTAAGATCATGGTTGCAATTTTAAGATCACAAATTTTCCATTGATGTTCCGAGTACTTTATTTTTTCCAATACAATTTCTAAATTTTCATAAGTTTCTTTCAGCTTAGTTGAGTGAGCTATGGGGATAGAAGCAAACTTGTTTCCGTTATGAAGCAGAACAGCTTTCAGACTTCGTTTTGACGAATCAATAAAAAGTCTCCATTCCTCGTCTTTATACGTATTCGGTTTTATTGCATCGACTAAACCTTTAACATCTGTACAATATACCAACGAATTCTCTTCATCGTTTGTAAAAAATTACCTAAATTATTTTTCTCTGTCTCGATAAAAAGAAGTTGTTGTTCCTTTTGCTAACTGGCTTTTCTTTTTAAGAACTGACGCTAGATATTCAGCTCCATCTTTAGGTAATCCTAAATTTCGAATAACGTCACTTAACTCTTCTTGGTTAAAGGTTTCTGGAGCTTTTCTTGTACCAGCTGGCAAGTATTCTTCGTCTGAGGATTCTTCATCAGATTCTTCTTCAATCTCGGAACCTTCTTTGTCACAGGACTCATCAACTTGCATTTCTTCTACTTCGCCTGAGCGGTCCACATCCATGGGTTCGATGGTAACAGTTTTATCCCTGACTGCTATTTTCATAGGTTTCACTACTAATGAAACGTCTGCGTATATAATTTTAGATTTAGTAGCCGTGTTAAAACCTTTGGTATTAGTCATACAAAAATAGCAGTCATTTTGACACGTTGGAGAAGACCATATCATTGGTTTTGTAAATTTCAAGTTTCTTTCTATTTTATCTCTTTCTCAGCGTGTTAGCAGTGTATTACATCTACTACAAACTTTTTGTGGCATCCAGTTTACATTTTGATTTGCTACTTCAATACCAAAGCATTCACTGTAATTAAATTTTTATTTGTCAAATATATACCTTCAGTATTTTACTAATTTATTTTCCACAAGAGCAAGACCGATTGCTTGTGCCTGCAGGATCGACGAACATTATACGTACGCTATTGATTGACCCATCAAAATATCTGCTACCACCACTTCATATCAAACTTGGCCTCATGAAGCAGTTCGTCAAAGCTCTGGATAAAGATGGCGATTGTTTCCAGTATTTAAGAGAAAAGTTTCCCGCAATAAGTGATGCTAAATTGAAAGAAGGTATTTTTGATGGTCCTCAAATTCGTACCCTATTTGAAGACGAAACATTTATCACAAAAATGAACGACACAGAAAAAGCTGCATGGCAAAGTTTCAAAACTGTTCGTGAGAACTTTTTAGGAAATAAAAAGAGTGAGAACTATCAGGAACTAGTTGCACAAATGTTGGAAAATTTCAAAAATTTGGGTTGCTTGATGAGTTATAAAATGCATTTCTTACATTCCCATCTTGATTACTTTCCTCTTAATCTAGGAGACGTCAGTGAAGAACAGGGAGAACGGTTTCATCAAGATATAAGTGTAATGGGGAATCGATACCAAGGAAGATGGAATGTCAACATGATGGCAGATTTTTGCTGGACGCTGAAGAGAGACATTAAAACAAATAACAAAAAGAGAAAAAGAAACCCATTGCATAGGTCATTTGAAGAAAAAAGAGTTCGTTACAAGAGAAAAAAGGAGTAAAAAAAGACATCGATAGTTACTAAACTAGTGAAAAAAAAATAAAATTAAGAAAAAAATATAAACGAAAGCAACTTTGCTCTGTACACAAGGAAGATATTACGTGATCAAATCTCTTGAATAAGACTTTTTACAGTTTTTGGTATCTTTTTCCATTGTTGGGAAGTTTTTATATGACCCTTTTATCGGTTTCAACCTTTACTTCTCAATTTGACCTTGAACTGACCTTGACCCTGACGTGATAGGATCAGACTGACCCCGGATTCGGATTCAGCGACCTAAAAAACATAAATATATGGCATTTTTATCCATTTAAACCGTTTCTTAGTTTGACCTTGAACTGACCTTGACCCTGACGTGATGGGACCAAACTGACCCCGGATTCGGATTCAGCGACCTAAAAAACATAAATGTATGGCATTTTTATCCGTTTAAACCGTTTCTTCTCAGTTTGACCTTGAACTGACCTTGACCCTGACGTGATAGGGCCAAACTGACCCCGGATTCGGATTCAGCTATCCGAAAAACATAAGGATAGATGGGTCTAGTTTCTTGTACAGACAACTTTTTTTTTGTGTGCCGGTGTTATTATTTTTATAATTATCACCGAACGATAGCTTCTCTAATATTTAAAATTAATAATTTTATTAAATTAACTATTCATTTGCATTAATGTAATATGATCTTAAGGTGGGATTCTGGTGTTTTTTGACCAAAAAATCGAACATTAATTTTTTTCTGAAGAATACTCTTAAGTGTATGTAGAAACCTATAATAAGTTCATTTTCTGCGGCACCCTTTTTTTCGAGGTCCTACGATACTTTATAGATTATAAAACACATAATAGAAAATCGATAATTTTGTTAGTCTTCATTTTTCTTATTTCGAATTATGTTTTTTGAGTTATTATGAATATATACATTTAAGTAAATGCAAATACTCCAACTCAGTGGTGGGCGCGTATTTTACGTTTCGTAATTAATTGAATTTACTACACGTAGAAAATAAAGTAGAAATTAGAGGGGGTTAATATTATACAGTACTTAATTCCATGCGTGAGGAACATTAGAATTCGTACGAAATCTTTTAATTTATACCATAAAAAATAACCTATAATAATTACTACAAACAATACCCTAGCTGAGCATTTTAGCCCTGAAAGTCTAAATCATGAAGCCAACTACCCCAAGCTAACAGCATGTATCGAAAATAGACATTTTAAATATAAAATCGTAAACCTTAAGCTCTAAACGCTAAACTCAACTTCCCCAAGCTCAGCATTTTACGATAATATAAAATTAAACAATAAAACAATTAACCCCATGCCCCAAACCCAAGTAACCCTAGCCGAGCTATTTGCGATAAAATAAATTTAAACAATAAAATAATGAACCCTAAACCCTAAACTCCAAACTCAAAGCTCCGTATTATGCGCTAATAAAAATATAAACCATAAAACAGTTAACTCTAAGCCCTAAACCGGTAACTCAACTACCCCAAGCCTAGTATTTTGCGATAACAGAAAATTAAGCAATAAAATAATTAACCCTATGCCTTAAACCCAACTAACCCTAGCTGAACAGTTTGTGATAATAAAATTTTAAACAATAAAACAACAAACTCTTGGCCTTGAACCCTAAACCTAACTAATCCTAGCTGAACATTTTGCGATACAAAAATTTAAAACCATAAAACAATCAACTCTAAGCCCTGAACCGTTAACCCAACTATCTCAAGCTGAGCATTTTTCGATAATAATAATATAAACCATAAAATAATTAACTCTAAGCCCTAAACCCTAATCCTAACTACCCCAAGCTCAGCATTTTTCGATTACACAAATTTAAACAGTAAAACAATTAAACCTGAGCTCTAAACCCAAATACCCCATGCAGAGCATTTTACGATAATAAAATAGTTTAGGGCTCAGGATTTATTTTTTAAATTTTTATTATAGCAAAATGTTCAGTTTGGGATATTTGAGTGTAGGATTTAGTAACGTTTACGGTTCTATTTTTTCATTTTTATTATTGCAAAATGCTCAACGAGAGGTAGTTAGGTTTAAGATTTAGGGTTTAGGATTTTGTTCTTATCATTTTTTTTACGTAATTCAAAATGCTTAGAATGGGGTAGTTAGGTTTAAGTTAAGTACTCAGCTTGGGGTGGTTGGGTATAGGGTTTACAGTTTTAGAACTACCCATTTTTGTTTAGAACTAACCGTTAGAATATACCCTGGGATTAATAATTCATGATCGCGATATACGTAGATGAGTGTTAGAAGCTCAAACAGAAATTGGCTCTGAAGATTTAAGATTCCAAGCTTCTAAAAATTCGTTATTAAATTTTAAAAAGGCTCTTAGAATAGTATCTAGAAAAGTAAATAAGTTTATTACTAGGAAAACATTGAAAAGTGGTTCAGAGCCTCAAACTACAGTTACAACCCCTTGTGTCATAAGTACACAAAATCGGTGAGGTCCGGTTGGGGGGGTTTCCTTGTTAGTGACAGCAATATTATTATTAGAAATATATGCAAAAATCGCATATAAAGTTACTACATTTTAAAATAATATAGAGGATCAGGCTAAACGATGGTTGTTTAATTACACGCAAAAATAATTCCCGAAAAATTTTAGCTCGATTGGTTGAAAAAATCAACATCTTAATAGTATATAAATACATCCTAACGCACTTATATTAAGTCTAAAGTATATTTTCTTACGAAAATGAGGAATCTAGACAGAATTTAAAAATCTTCTATCTCTATTACTCTCTTAAGTCAATTTTATATACTTGACTACATGTAAGCAAATCGTGACTTTGTCAATGCGAGCGAGAGCCAAGCGCGGTCGTGCCTTATATGCAAAAAGCGAAGTTAGTCACGGTGCGTTAGTTAATTAACCATTAGACAAAAAAATGATGTAAAGAGCTTATAAAGATTATATAATTTAAATAATATAGCATATTAAAGAAAGGTGCTTAACGAAATGGAAAGAAATTATTTCAATAAAATCGTGACGTCAGAAGCGTAAATATTGTCAATTTAAAAAACCCTCTCTTTATACAATAGAATTTTCTTTATTTCTCAATCAATTTAAATATTTTTGTAATAAACGGGCATTACTGCCCTTAATCAGAGCCGGCTTTAACTTTCCTGGCGTCCTTGGGCAATCATTTTCATGGCGCCCCTTGTAAGGGCACGAAAATCGTCCCGGATGCACTAACCAGGGCCGGATGAAGCGAAAAGGGCTGATTAAGCAGCAGAGGTCCCTCATTTTAAAAGAACCAACCTAACATTATTTAACGTATGCTTAACAAAGATTAGGTTAGTTATTTAAAAGTAAATTGTCTATATTATATAAAAATCCCCAGCTTTCTGAATATTCATTTAACTGCTCAAATCTTTCATTCATTGAGGTTATAGCCGTATCCAACAGAAAAATGAAAAATTTAACTTCGAATTTTTTCACTGGACAAATGATGGGTTCATCATGAGTATTTTCATCGAACTGACGTTTCACACGTCTTATCCTTTTCGATGTTTTAAATATTGGGTCAATTTGTAGTTCCAATGCCAACTCTTTAGCTGTGATTATGGCTTGTTTAAAACCATTCCTTCTATAATCCTCTAAAAATGTACAACAATTCTTCAGCACATTCGGTGATGTTCATGCCTTTAGCTTGAAGCGCTTTACTGACTATGTTAATTTGAAAAAGAACATCATACCAAACTCTCAAAGAAACAAGAAAGCTAAAATCTTTTAATTGTTCTGCTAGTGTGGTCGCCTCGTGTGCTATATCAGAATGACAGCCTTCAGTTTCAGACAAAGTAATCAAAGCATCATGAACATCAGTAATTTGATAAGGAAACTGCTTTGACACTATTTACTTTTGCCTCCCAACGCGTGTCACTAAGTTTTTTCAAAGAAATTGTAACATGATCAGTTAGTATTTTCCATCGATTGATTGATGCTGAGAATAATGTGAACAATCTTTGAAGAAGATGTTCAAACAATGTTACCGATTTTACTGAAGACTGTGCAGAATCACATAGCACAAGATTTAGATTGTGGCTTCCACAAGGCACATATAAAGCTAAAGGGTTTATATTTAAAATCTGTTTTTGCACACCATTATTCTTGTCTTTCATATTCGACCCATTGTCTTATCTTTGACCTCGACAATTATTGATTTCAGGTACATGTTTAGTTAACATCTCGATGAAAACTTCAGTAAGACCTGAGCCAGTAGAATCATAGACAGGAAAGAATCCTAGGAAGTGTTCTTTTATTTCTACTATATTACCTGATGAGTCAACTATTCGAATAGTTAGAGAGCGTTGTTCCTTCCGAGAAATATGTGGAGTACAATCAGCTATGATAGAGTAGTATTTGGCTTGTAAAGCTCTTGATATAATAATCTCATTCCGTTTTTAGCTAACAAATTTATTAACTCATTTTGAATAATTTTTCCGCAATAATGATCCGAAATATCACCTTTCATTGCAAGTGTTAAATGATTTTGCAACACGGGTTCAAATTTTGCAAGTAATTGCACTAATCCTAAGAACTTACCATTGTTAGGTGTACATAGTTTATCTGAGTTTCCTCTAAAAGACATATTATTTGCAACTAGGTACAAAGTAATATTTATTAATCGAAGAAGAACATTTTGCCATCGTAAACTTTCTTTTTCAATCAATTTTTGTTCTTCCTTGTCTATAGTTCACCCAGTTTTCATTCTCATTTCAGTTTCCACCCACTGCTGATAACATGTCATATGAAAGGTATTATTCTCATGCAAACTCACTGATTCAGAAAAATGTTTCCATGTTCTGTATCCATCACATACAAAATTGGAATTTGATTTATTATCAAATAGTCAACACCAGAAACAAAATACAGAATCTTTTGAAATGGAATAGACTAACTATCGGTGACACAAAACTTCACCATTTGATAGTTTTCTTCTATAGTAAGAGCTTGAAAAATGACGACCATCTATATCTTCAGGATATTTATTATTAATAATTTGAATTGGGCCCATTTTAATTATATGATCTACAGTGGTATTCTTGCGTCCTATCTTCACAATCTTTCTGACTATTTTCTTCAACATGAAGTGCTTTGATGTTGTTATCTAGCTGATCTATGACTTCTTAAGCTAACGTTCAACTGTTATTTTCGAGAGTAACTGATACTGGTTCAGCCGAATCAACAGTGATGATTGTGTCGAGACTTGATGAGGTAAATTGTTCTTTTGGATCTTTAGGATCTTCATCTTGCTTTTTCTGTATAACATATTTTTCGATTTCATAAACTTTTTACTTTCTTGAAATTGTTGCTCTTTCTCTGCTTTTCGTTTTCTATATTCGTAGCTGAATGGTTTCTACTTAACATTTAAATTTTTTTCTGACATTATAAATTCTTTCGATATACAGCATTAACCTATATAGAGAAAATTAATTAAAAGTTACACCTTTTTCTGATATCTGTTGATACATGTAATTACTCAACTTAAAAGCTTTTTTGCTACAAATCTACTTTTTCACATATAATATAGGAAGTAGGACGTAGACTACGTAGATATTTATATATACAGGGTGGACATAAAATACAATATATGCAATACAAAAAGCATTTCTTAAATTGGCTTTTATTAAATAAAAAATTACTTAAAGTAATAAATACATTAGTGTATTTAAAAATACCTCTTTTAAACAACAATTATAAAAAAGACAATAATAAACGCACGTACTTGAGGTATCACGAATATATAGATACACATAAATGTCATATATGGGTGAGTCCGTTGTAACTTGTCCACTTTGCGTCCAGGCCTTGTAGACAGTTATATATTTCGAAAAAAAATCCTTCTTAAATTTTACACAAGTATGACATAACCAATGATAATTGTTAAAACCCGGAAACGTACATAAATGCTATCTTTTAAAACAAATTAATAAATTAGGTCTCAAATGTCAGTTCCGTAACACGTCCAAAACTCAAATTTCTATTATATATTATATATATATATAAAAGCAGATATAAGGTACGTAAAAAATTCGTCCATGTACATAGTAAACAATAGAGTTAATAATACATTAGTTTCAAACTCAAGATTCGCTAATTATCATTAAAGCAAGGTGCATACTTTTTGTTCATCAGTTTGCGATAAAATATCGATGACAACAGTATCTACAGTAAAAAGGGCAGTAGTATGCTATAATAAACCATCCGGGCGGTGAATTCGCAAACTGTATGTTATGATTCATCAAATGTACTCGGAAAAAGATCTGGGAATTCAAAATTTTGCGAGTATAAACAGTTTTCTCATTTCAGGTTTCAATAAAAATCAGTAGAGGTCAGTTCCGTAACACTACGAAATTATTATCTAGATACTCTTTATTACATGTTTTACTACAGTAAAAAGTATTTTCCGTTACTTGATAGACAAGTAAATAAAACTTATTTGCAACAAAATTTCGTATGTTAAGTCTAAGAGTTATGAGAGCAGTTTCAAAGTAAAATGTCAGTTCCGTAACACTATGATAAGATCTATCAAATTATTAAAAAGCATTTTCAATCATTTTCATAGAAAAACGAATAGTACCACGTGATTCTACGACTAAAAATAAATAAAAAGTCGTACGAAGTTAACTGTTGTAAATTCAGGGGAATCAATGCAGTCTAGGGGTAAAAATTGACAATTTTCACTCATTCTTCGTTTTTTTTGCTTGTTTTGGGCAAATTACACCGGCATCACCCATATAGTAAACGCAAAAAATATTGAGACGCTAAAAAATAAATTAAGAAAATTAATTTATTAATAAAATTTATAAATATATTCACTTACTTAATGTAAAATATTATGTTGCTTTTCCTAATCATTGAACTATTAAAGCGCTTGCAATTTTTGTGCGTGGTTTTATGGTTTTACTTAAAGCTAATAACATTTCTGAAAAATACGTAAAAGTTCCAGTAGCAAAAAAATTTTTTTCCGTGCCAAAAAGCTGATTGAAAAAAAGTGGTGTCTCAAAGATGCCACGCGCGTGTTCGCGGGTTAAATGCAAGGCCTGTGGTACACGGTGGTCTTGAACGATACCGAGAACGAAAACAGGAATACCCGGAAACGGGGGGCAGTAATCGATCCCTTAAGCATTCTAGATAACGAAAAAAGTCAAATGAAAATGATTCCCTTAGCCGTTTTTTAGGTGCAAAAAACACAAAATTTTTCTAAAGGTAAAAAAAAATAAATTCATATTTCAAATGTCACAGTGGATACATGGTAATTTTGATATATTAACATGTAATTATATACGAACAATATGTATTGGTCGCATAAACATGTATACACAGATGTATATAAATAATACGTACGTAAAGTATGAACTTTTTTAATTTAAATAAAATCAATATATTTTATATTATTACAGAGTGAGACTTGACTTTGACTTCCTTAAATGAAAAATATAAGCAACGAATTATTTTCCCAAAATCTTTCGCATTGTTTATTTTCGATTTTAGTATGTGACACGAGCTCGCGCAGAGAAGAATGTAAACTGCGAACTATTTCCTCAAATTCGGTCGCATTGTTTATTTGATGCTGATTTTAAAAAAATTTGGAGCAAGTACAAAGTTAAAAAATCAAATGAAAGATATTCTGGAAATTTACTGAAAGCGGTATGCGAATATAATAGCCGACATCTTTAGAACTCTATTCTAAATAAATTTGAAGTTAAATTTTGGGAAATTATGTTAAAATTCGTTAGGTACTTTGTAGTTAACAGAGTTAACAACAAAAAGAGATAGCTAGTTAAACAGTTAATATATTCGAATATGTTAAATTGTTAAGTTTATAATCAATACGATTTTTTGTAAATAATTTATTTAATATCTAAATTTATGCGACATTATGTTGACTTTCTTTATATTTATACCGTTATGTGACTTGAAATGTTGTTTGTGTATGTTTACATGTTAATATATGAAAATTACGGTATATCCACTGTGACCTTATGAAGTATGAATAAATTTTTTGTTACCTTTAGAAAAATTTTGTTTTTTCTTCACCTAAAAAAACGACTAAGGGGATCATTTTCATTTGACTTTTTTCGTTATTTAGAATGCTTAAGGAATCGATTACTGCCCCCAGTTTTCGGGTATTCCTGTTTTCGTTCTCGGCATCGTTCAAGACCACCGTGGGTAAGAAATAGGAATTGTCCATCTTAAATGTTTCTTTTTCTACTACCTATGATGAACAGGTATTAGACCTGTAAAAGCCATAGCTAAAGACAAAAACAGCACAAATAATTATATAGGAGTTCATACTGTTTACGTAATTACATATTTACATCAAATAATTTTATTTGATAACACTAAATGAATAATATGGTTAACACATATGGAAACGAGACACATACATTTTAAATAAGATAAAAAAAAACACACCTCGACACCGAAAATTATATTGAGAGTTACCTAATTAATGTCATTGATAATATGAAATACGTCGGCATGATCTCATACCTATATAAATGGAATATGTAGTATTTTTTCTTTAAAAAATAATTTTTTTGTAGTATTAACACAAATAAATAGACAAATCGACAAACAAGAAACCGATATTTGCTACAAATTGATACATGCTGTTATCTTACAGAAGCGAATAGAAATTAAAATTATTAATGATACACTTTGACAAAGGCAATAAACATAAAACAATACATGTTTGTTAACTTCTTACTTGTAACGTAATAGTTAAATTGGTATGCCAGATTGCTAGGCTATCATAACAGCGACTCTAATCTATACACGCTACCACTGCCACTATACTACCCCTGTAAATTTTTTAAGTATTTAATATCCAATATCATTAGTTTACAATCTATATTCAATATATACATACAATTATACGATTTATATAGTTGCAGATGAAGTAAATACGAAAAACTTCGAGCCTTCTGTCTTCTGAATTTTTCACACGTAGCGATCGTTCCAACGAGCTAGGATTACTGCGAACTTGTATGAACCAGAGCGAACACGACCTAAACAAAGCTACTTTCTCGTTGGCGGCAGATGGCGTGCCGAAGTAGATCAGTGAACTGAAAGTGAGCCGAAACCGAGCCGGAAAAGCGAAATTTTGAAATGTATTTTAACGGCGGGGCGGGGGTAAAGTTAGTCTGATGCATCCCATATATTCATATTGGTGTAATTGTGTATGTTTATAAGTGATCAAAAGCAGGCTCTCGAGCATCATGATGAAACAGTTGGTAGCTATACTTATAGCGTTTACGGTTTTAGCACTTGTTTACTCGTTATATATATAGTCTGAGCGTGTCTGTGCTCACCTACTGACGAATGGCCTATTATAATTAAAGCATTTTGCACCCAGCGAATAATTTAACGGAGGCTTCATATTTCTTCTTAATTTCTTCACTCTATGGTATTGGTGACTTACTACAAGGTTTAGACTTTATGGTTTTCTTATTCAAACTTTTATTGCAATTTTCAAGATTTTAGAAATTGCTGTGACTAGGGTATCTGTCTTGCATATTTACGGTTTTATTATTTTAGAATTTTACACATCTGTAATTTAGGAATTCCACTTGGTTGGAAAAAAACTAGCCCCCCCCCCCCTCCCCCCCCCCCTAAAGCCATCACTGCGACCGTAATCATGTAGCGCCTTACAGGCAAGACCTCCACCCCCATTAATCTGAAAAAAAATTTCTTAAAATGTCAATTAGTCTTTTCTCTTGAAAGATAAATTAATATATAATTTTTTAACGGTAAACAAATGTTAAAAGAAGAAAATAGGCCCCTAAATATTTAAATTGATTGAGAAATAAAGAAAATTCCATTTATGCTTCTGACGTCACGATGTTATTGAAATAATTTTTTTCTAATTATGAATTAAAAACAGCATAACCACCTTCAGTGACTCAAAACTAAAGAAATATATGCGATTCATTATTTGAAAATCTCAGTATAGTGTAACTTCTTAAGAGAATGTTATGTAGAGAATTAGTAATATTACAGATTTTCGGTGTATTTAGTGAATATAATCATATTCACTACATATTCACTAGGCCAGCAGAATTACGACGAAATCATTCAAATATGGCTCTAACGTGACGTAACTTAGATAACTATTGGAATCGCTCGGGAATGTTATACCTATTGAAAATATCGAGGTGCGCCAGCTTGAAAAGGTGTGCTATTTGCATAAACAACGAAAAAGGGAAAAAATCGCATATAACTCGGTAAGTATGCATTTTCGAGAAAAAATGTATACTTATGAATTTGTTCGTTATGAAATTTTCTACAAGATAGAGTTGGTCGGATATCCGTAGATTTGAAATGTTCGCTGCAAAATGCTCGAAAGTGCAAAAAAAGTAGGTAAAAAAGAAGGTAATTATAAATTATTTATTTAACAATGAAAAAATAACCCAATCACGCCATAAATTTAGAGAAAAGTACTTGACTGCAATACAAAACGAGAGGAACAAGGCCGATTAAGATCGGACTGACAGTTTTTGCATAATGCAATTGTTAAGTAACCTACCTGGAAAAAAAGACCTTTTTTTTTAATTTTGTGCCAGGCTCAAAGTTATGAATATTTTTTTGATGAAAAATTTCTCTTGCGATGTTGATGCGGTCATGGACAAAAGAAATTGTATTTTAGCACATAAATTTCTAGCCTGTCGACATAATCGTTCTGCACCTTTAGTACTACTTTTTAAATTTTCAGGGTAACCATCAAATATGATAAAGCTATTGGCAGCGTAATATTTAGTTACATAAGTTACATAACGATCAAGAATGACTTCAAAAGTTTATTTTTGTGGCCACACAACCTTATGCAATAAAAATCCTCCATCAATTACATGATAAGAATTATCTAACGATGGCTCGTCGTACATAGGTTGAAAATGATCATACAATTTAGATTTATCAGTTTTACGCATTATACCATTGTCAAACATAGAAAGTGGATAAGGCGCCAATTCATATGCAAAACAATCTTTCAACTCGGTTTTACCCTCCATTGCTATACTAATTCTTTAAAATATTAATGCAGGGTTGATAATGACATTTTAATTTTTTAATTTAATAGAATGAATAGCTTGAAGAGGCATTACTCGATTTTTTCGTTGGCATTTAAGCGCGTTAAAATTATTCCCGACAATATTATTCATAATTTTTAACCCGATATCCAGAGCATTGTGACAATTAATATTTTCATTACCTTTAATGCCTGAGCTAAGTGAAACAATTGCATCATAGACTACGAATGGATCATAAGAGGTGAAAAATTCTAACATTAAGTCTAACGCACGATTGTTTTCTTGAATTCGTGAAGGTCTAGCATCAACGTGTTGCTCTGAAGTAGTAAAAGCTACATTACAAAAGAATTGCATTGAATTACTGACATCGATAAGGAAAGGCATTGTCAATACCCATTTCGCAAGAACTTAATCAGTTATTCCTCGACCGTGTGTAAGCCCACCGCTACTTTTAATTGAACGCATCAAAACTTGTTCTATAGACATATCAGACCAAATGCCGCTCCACAATTTATCTGATCTTCTAATAGTGAAAAAGCCCTTTGTCGTAAATTTTCATATTCTACTGGATCCATTTTTTTCGAGTTCATACATGTATTGCAAATACAGTTGACAAGATTTTGCGTATAGATAATGTCCACTGGCATGGAAAAATGGCAACATTTTTCGAACGCTTTCGAGCTGTAACTTCCAATTACCCATTCTTTCAGCCTGAATAAACTGTTTCATCACTGTTACCATGTCATAGTATTGCAGCCATAATTTCGCAGTTGGGTCACGCTGTTTCAATTCTTCAACATATCTTAAAAATTTATTATAAATATTCAAAAAATTTTCTTCGTTAATGCTTGTTAAAGTACTATCTTCTAAAGTCAATTTATCATCTATAAGTGCGTTTTCATCATTCGTTAAATCAAAAGAAGATAACATTATTTTTCCTAAAGCCAAGTGAGCCAAAATATGGCCTCTGACAGCTCTTGAATAAGCATGACCGTTTAAAATTTTGTCAACAGAATTTTCGGCAAAAATTGTACATAAAAGCTCTTTAAGACTGCTTCTATCCATAATAAATCCAATAGTTCCCATAAACGACATTAAAAGATGAAATCCACCTAATCTAACAATTACTGAAGATAACTCGTCCTTACAACATTCTATTATTTCTCGAGCTTTGATAATACAACGGTTGATCAAAAGTGACAAAGCAATGCTTTTGGTCTATTTCACTACTTTTTAAGCGAGCCTGATTCAAAACAGTATAAATAGTATTATAATTGGGGCCTGCGGCGGCTCAGTCGGTAGAGTGTCGGATTCCCACGCCGGTGACCCGGGTTCGAATCCTAGTCTCTGCCGATTGATACAAGCACCTCTGTAAAAATTACATGTGCTTTGTTTACAAACACACCGCAGACCCCCGTCGTCGATTAGCACCACATGGAAGCACAAACATGGCGACGTTAAATAATAATAAAAAAAAAAAAAAAAAAAAGTATTATAATTACTCGGCTGAGCATTGACAAACGGTAAAAAAAGTATTCTGCTTTTTGCATAACTTAAGTGGTTGGTTATAGATTCCATGTAGCCGTTCCACCCCAGAAAATCTGTCGAATATGTATGCTTGACGTAGAGCCATAGAAAATCAGTTTTAGATAATTTTATGTCAAGTGATACAGGGCGTATTTTATCTAAATCTTGAACAATGATATTTTCCAATTCAGAATGACTAGGTTTGTGAAATATTTCTAATTCCGATTTCTTGAGAAGATGTTCGTAAGGATAATCTATTAATGAACTTGTTTGATGTCACTGAACTATGCGGAGTCACGATTTGAATGCCGGCAATTGCGTGAAAAGTGTTGCGCCCATCAATAGTATTGACATTGTGGTCTGCATTATCAAAAACAAATTGGGTATACGCATTATTATAAGCATTTTGTTGAGGATGAGCTAATAAAGAACTTTCAAAAAGTTGAGTTTCGTCGTAAGAGCAACAAAATCCTAAAGAATTTAAAATTCGTATAAGATCTTTGGATCCATATTTTTTGTTAAGCATGCTGCCTAAAGCAACCTGAAGACAAGATACAAAAGATCTCGGACGAGTAGCTGCTAGTATGCAGTGAGCAACAGAATTTTTTTTTAGTTTCATAATTTGAATCGGAAAATTTGTTCTTGAGGATTATTTCATTCAATAATACTTTTAAAGTTTCTGGTATATCGGAGTCCACATTTTCGAGAAAGCACTTTTTCATTTAAACAGACAGAGGAACTACTTTTTTCTAATTTTACGATCCGTCTGTCCGTCCAACGATTATGTTAAATGTACTAAAACAATCGAAGGCGGTAGCACCGAATACGACAAATAGGTAAATAAACAACATTTTAACCTATTTAAGTGTATTTTGTAATAAACGATGTAATTTTTAATTTATCTTAAACAAGAGATACTTCATGTAAGGTTATATATATCAAACATTATTAAATGAAAGTTATACTCTATTAATTCGTAATTTAAGAGAATTGATTATAAGAAACTTTCAACATTATAATATTCTTTTATATCATATTTTTTATTTTCGGTTTCAAAGACTTAATTATTTTGAAAATCGTACTTTTAAAAAGAGCCAACTTTTTGACAATCACCCATACAGCTTTATAAGAATATATTCATGCTTAATAAAATTTAATTTTCAAATACAATTGCATACGTCAAGCAAGTTAATTTTGTATGTTAAGAATTTGAAAATCGCCCGCTTTTTTTGTTTTATCGTACAATACGAACAAGCTGTTTATTAAGCTAAATGCGAATCACAATGTTTATAAGGATATCATATACGTTTTTCAAACTCCAATTGTACCTTCTTATTTCGAGATATTTAGATCGGTGCATTGAAAAAAGAAATTGCTTGATATATATTAAATATGTATAGTAAATATGTTATCTTGAAGCCAATTTACTTGACTTAAGAAGGTTGTATGCGTAGATATATGTCATAAAAACAAACAATTTTACTACCATTTAATCTCACATAATGATATGAAAGTCAATATGTTATAAGATACATGGGATTTTGTCAAACTAAAAAAAATTTGCTATCGAACTTTCGTTAGTGTATTATTAGATATCGTGAAATTTAGACTTTGAAAAAGAAAAAGTTGGAAAACAGTGGAGACTTTTTTATTTGTTATCCGATTTTAATTTGAAGGTCTCATTTTTTTCCTTGGAAGATTTCAGAGGGGCTTACCCATATAAGAATTACATAATATCGAATAACCTGCATAGTTACAGCCTATAGTTTATAAGTTAATCCACGTGTTTTTGTAAGTTTGAGCAGGTACAAGTATAAACTATAGGCTGTAATATTGCAGGTTATTCAATGTTATTAAATTTTTATATCGACAAAAACCCCTTATTTTATAATATTTTGACTTTCATATCATTACGTGAGATTAAATTATAGTAAAAAATGTTTGTTTTTTATAACATATATGTACGAATACAACCTCCTTAAGTGATTGTTTACTAGACTTAAAAAAACGGTTTTTAGTTCAAAATAATATTTATTTGGTTTCAAGTAAATTTTATCTGAACGAAAATTGGTTGTGATTTCCTTCAATTAAATTACGTTCTTATAAATTTAACAAATGATTTTCTTCAATTAAGGTATTGCATTTTCTTAAAAGTAGAGGGCAATTTTGAGTAAACATTTTCTTAAATACAAAAATTGATCATCTTTGACAAAAAAAATATTTACTTTTATCTAAAACATGCTGAATTAAAATTGATACGTTAAAAAGAAAAAAATATTTACTTAAAACCAAGAAATATTTATTTTGAACACAAATATATTCGCTTGATTTAAACAAGTCTCTTTTAGAAAATTCATGATAAAAGCTAAACAACTTTAAACAAATATTTACTTACTAGGAGAGTGTCGGAGGTTTGAAAAACGATATTTGTTAAAACTTTGAGAGGTGTTTTCTGACACCTAAAAATGAAGTATAGTACATTTAGTTTTTCCAATGGGCCCTTATTCTCGAGATATTAACCAATTGAATTCAATTGTTCGCTATTTTAGTAAAAAATGGTGTCTCTATTTCTGACCATATCTCTTCCAGCTTTTATGCTAGAAAAAATTACCCAAACGTAACTAAAACTAAACATAAAGACCTTTAATTTCATCTTTGTGTTTCAACGTGACGGGCTAATTTGCCCTAGGTGGCAAGAAAGCTATTAAGAATAAGGAATGTTTTAGTTGACTTTAGCGTTTATTTAAAGTGAATTTGATATTTATAGATTTTAACACTAAGAACGGAAAGATTAAGAATAAAACACGTGGTTGTGGGAAAAAGCCGTGTCGGCATAAAAAACCCTGATTTAATGATTCACAAAAAATACTACACTGAATTAACTAGATATTTATAAAGAACGGTAAGAGCGAGTGACGCGGTACGCACACACAAGGCACTGGACACACACGCACGCACGGAAATGCAAAACGCACGTTAGTTAGTTCGATGTTGATTGCCACTAAGGCGTTAATGTTGATGCCAAGAAGGCGTTCGTTCACGTTGTGACAGAGAATCGGTGATTCCCGTTCGTTGTTTGATAAGCTATACGGTTTTAGTCGCGACGCAGATCTGCACGGTGCCATGGTCGTTGAAAAAGTGCGCGCTCTTCCTCCTTTTTCCGCGTAAGTCCCCGATCGCGGGCAAGAGACCCTCGACTCGTGCTGCCATCTCCCGCAGTTTTCATGCATACTCGCAACACACATTCCACTCGCTCATGTGCACGCGCATGTGCACGCGCGCTACAGAAGTGTGAGGACGGAACACTTTGTTTCGTAAAAAAATATTGCTTTGTGCCAAAGTTATTAACTTTCAAATAATGCAATGAAAATTACACTAAAAGTCACTGTATAATACAATTTTTTACACTAAAATTTTGTTTTTATTTTACAAAAATAACTTTAAAGTTACTGTTAGATAGATCAATTGAAAGAAAATGACGTCTTGTTTATAATAACGTACATATTTTTGAAAAGCTCGATGTATAAAGTATCAAAAACAATTTTTTCGCTTTACAATTTTTTAAACTAATATTTGTTATAATTTTACGAAAATAAGTTTAAAGAATATAAGATCTATAAAAAATACCTTTCTAAAAAGTAAAATCTTGGCAAGTATAAGTTTCATTATTACCCACAATATAAATTAAAAGAAATATGTTATTACCAAAATAAGACGTTCAATTATGAATTTCATGAATACGCTACAATTAAAATAGTAAACTTAAACTAATATTCTATTTAAAAAATAATATCGTTTAAAATATTTCCATTTTTTACTAATTCTGATAATCTCAAATGAACGCTAAAGAAATTAATGAAATCGATTAATAAATTGGCAAGTATTGTATTTTTATTTGTATTGGGGCCTGCGGCGGCTCAGTCGGTAGAGTGTCGGATTCCCACGCCGGTGACCCGGGTTCGAATCCTAGTCTCTGCCGATTGATACAAGCACCTCTGTAAAAATTACATGGGCTTTGTTTACAAACACACCGCAGACCCCCGTCGTCGATTAGCACCACATGGGAGCACAAACATGGCGACGTTAAAAAAAAAAAAAAAATTTATTTGTATATCAATTTCCTTTTTTTATTAATTAGTATGAAGTATACAAATTATTTAAAAAATATTATAGTTTAAAATATTTCTATTTTTTACGAATTCCGATAATCTGAAATAAACGCTAAAGAAATTAATTAAATCGATTAATAAATTGGCAAGTATTATATTTTTATTTGTAAATCAATGTCATTTTTTTATGAATTAGTATGAAGTATAAAAATTAATAATACCTTTCAAATTTAATATTGTAAGACATTAAATTTGACATAAATACATGTTGATAAGAAATAGGTCAAAAAGTCGAACCTCAAACACTGATCTATAATACTCTCGCTACATTACACTCGCGTTATATGTAGTGCTCATATGGCAATTCATGTCTATTATAGGTAAGCTAACTGATACTTTTTGAAATCAAGCCAATATAATATTACGGACAAACAGACATTGCTACGAACCTTAGGTAACTCGAGCACTGTTCGAGGTTATTTTTCCCAAACTCGAGCAATGTTCCAGGTTTAACTGTAAGGTAAATGTACCAATAAGTAACCAGCTAGGGATACACAGGCATACATTACAAATTTCGCGTTGAAAAATATTGCCACATTACACGTTTTTTTAAATTTTTAAAGTAGGTACCGTTATTCATTGAAAAAAGCTTTAAAACTTTAAATTTCTGTTTCGCAATTTATAAAATAAACGGAAATGTGGTAGAGTAGGTTTGTACCAATACATAACCAATGAAAACTAGCTGTCCCATAGTACAAATTTTGATGTCCTAGTACATAACCACAGTTTTTAAAATTAATTAAAAAATTATTTTTACTGGTATATTTCATTATTAACTTGTTTGTAACATTACTTAAAAAATATTATTAAAAAAACATCCAAAATATGTATAAATATAATTTATTGAGAAAAATTGTCATAATTGGTAGGTGCGAAAATAAAAATTTAAAAATTGTTTTTCTGAAATAAATAAGTAATTTTTTATAAATTTATTTATAAAATTGAATAATTATTACAATCTAAGTAACTTTGGTAAGCTGCGGTAAGATATGGTATTATTATAAATGTAATAACATAAATATTTTCTGACCGCCGGGCTGAAAGTACCACTTTCCCTTCCGGCGATTATTTCTACAATTCATACTTAAATACTGTCTTCTTTTTCTACTTTAATCTTTTTCTTTTCCTGCATTAATCGCTTAATTTCTAGGTCTAATATTTTCTTCTGTTCTGCTGCCATTTTCTTAGCTTCTTTATCTTTAATTTTCTTCAACTTTAATTCTTCTCTTTTCTTTTTTCTTTCTTGAATTTCTGTTTGAAACCCTTGTTGCCCGGCATCGAGGCGTCTGGCTCCCCGAGACGTCGGGGCGCGCCCGGTGCAGGTCGTGGACCATTTTGCGCTCCCCTCGCCCGGCTTGCCAGCCTACCAGGACTCGGCGAGAAGCTGCGGCGGCGTTTCACGACATTCTCGGCTCAGCGACATCCAGGCGGTGTCGTTCGAGCTTCGTGCGGCGGTTTTGCGCGGGTTGCGTGCCCAGGTAAGAGAGCTCTCTGCGGCGTTAAGATTAAGAGTCTAGGGTAAAGCGTTAGCATTAAATCCTTATTTCCCGCGTCTGTTGTAATTGTTTGTAGCTTCATTTTCTCAATAAATCTTTACGCTTGCTTCGGCTTTTCCCGCTAAGCCGTGCGGTTTTTTACGCCGAAGCAAGTGCTTTTTTTTTATCGCGAAATTAATTGTGTTTTTTATTTACTCAACCTTTCACTCACTCATCCCAATCCTTTTTATTTTATCTGAACTCACCTTGAGTTTATTATTTTAAGTAGATTATTGTTCATGGTGCCCCGGGTGAGGAGTGAGTGATTGGTTTTTTGTGCGTTGTGTATTCGCGATTGCGCATTTTCGTGCTTTGCTAATGTAATTCGTGGGTTAAGCGTAGCCTAAGAAATACATTAACAAACGCGTGAACACTGTAACGGTCTTTTTGTTTTTTCCGATATTATATTGCCTTGTTTGAATTCCAAGTAGTCGCTTGATACGTTACAGTGTGAACGCATTGTTGCGCCGCGCGCTGTTGTTTACGTTTCGGCCGGCCGGATTTTCTCGGAATCGAGGCGCCGCGCCGAATGTGTGTGTTTACAGCATCGCTCTCGTTGCGTGCGAGTCTTGCGTGCGGAGTTTAGCAGCGTTCATTTAGGATATATTATTTTGCGCTTTTAGACACTTATAGGTACGTTCGTCGATTCTACCGAGTTTGCGTCATGGCTCCTGTAGCTTTGAAAAAGCTGACTGCGTTGCAGACGTCGCGCGAGGCCGAGATTGAGAGTACACGCGCGCGTTTGGCAGCTAAGCCGCGTGAGTCTCTCAATAAAAATATAGTTCAGGCGCGACTTAAAGCGGTGAGAGATATTTGGGCAGAGATTCGGAAGACGCACTCCGAGATTATCGTTAGGGAAGATGCAGAGACAGATGCTTACGTTGCCGATAACTGGTTTAGTCGTATACAGGGTATTTTTGAGAATGCCCTTGACGAGTTTCTGACGTTGTTTACGTTTTTTGATAAGCCTGATGGCGATACCAGTTTATCGGAGGCGGGCTCAGACCGTGGCTCTGGCGCTCGTGTAGGTAAGTTGCCTCGAATTCCTCTACCTACGTTTACAGGTAAATACGAGGATTGGGCTAGTTTCTGCGATCTTTTCACTACGCTCGTTCATGATCTCCCTAACTTGGCTGACGCTACAAAGTTGCAGTATCTTAAACTTTGCCTGAAGGATGGGGCTGCTGAACTCATCAGGGATATAACGACCACCAGCGCAAACTATGCCAGTACGTGGCAGGCTTTGAATGACCGTTATAATAATCCTCGCTTGATTATTAATAAACTTTTGACTTCCTTCATGGAAATTCCGCATTTAAAAAGGGAGTCAGCTTCTGAGCTTCGCACTTTCGTTGATGAGGCGCAGCGAATTATTCGGACGTTAGGGAATTTGAAGCTTCCTGTAGAGCACTGGGATGTTTGGCTCGTATTTTTGTTGTCCGATCGCTTAGATTCGGAGTCGAGGAAGCTGTGGGAAGCAAAGCTGAGGGCTAAGGAGCAAAAATTCGATTCAGTCGAGAATTTGACGGAAGCTGTTGCTGATAGGTCGCTTCCTAAGTTTTCAGATCTCGTTAGGTTCTTGGAGACGAGAGCTCAGGCTCTTAGCATGGTGACTGCTGAGCGCAAGGCGGAGAAAAGGCCGGCTTCTACGCCGACATCGGGGCCTCAGGCTCAAAAGGTTTTTCATGCTAGTTCCTCTCGATCGTCTGGGATTACAAAGTGCTCTCTTTGCTCCGGTTCGCACTCTCTCGCTCGATGTTTCAAGCTGAAGGATAAGAGTCCCCACGAGCGGTTTGCGACCATTAGACGTTTACAGCTTTGTTTTAACTGCTTCGGATCGCATAGGGTTAATGCTTGTAACACTTCGTCCACACCTCGCGAGCCAATGCAAGTATTGCATTGTGCGTCGATGCACGAGTTGGATCAAATTCTGAGCCGGCGGAATTGTCACGGAGTAACCTTTGGTGGCACGGGCCTGGCTGGCTTTCGCAAGCTCCAGAGCAGTGGCCGCAGCCAGCAGAAAGTCGGCGAGTTCTCCACGCGCAAAAGTCGTCCTCAGAATCGGAGCTGTTGACTAGATTCTCTTCCTTGTCAAGTTTAATCCGCGTTATTGCATTCGCTAAGCGTCCATTTATCAATTATCGTAGACATAAGAAAGGTCAGGAGCTGCTTCCTCCGTTTCTTACTTCGTCAGAGTTAGCTGAAACTCGCTGCGTAGTTATTCGTTTATCACAGGCGAGCAGTTTTGCAGCTGAGATTGGGACGCTGAAGGCAGGAAGGAGATTGCAGAGTCGCAGTCGGCTCAGCAAATTAAATCCATTTGTATGTAAGGATGATATTTTACGTGTAGGAGGCCGACTGTCACATTCTGATCTTTCCTTTAATCGAAAACACCCTCCGATTCTAGCCCAAGATTCAGCTCTCAGTCTCTTATTCGTGCTATCTGCGCATCGACTTTGTCTGCACGGTCCTACTCTAACGTCTAGCGTTTTGATGCAGCAGGTTTGGATTTTAGGTAGAAATAGTTTAGTGAAATCCACGATTCACAAGTGCGTAACTTGTCAGTGTGTCAAGCCCCAATCTACTCAGCAGTTGATGGGAGATCTTCCCGCCGATCGCATGAACGTAGGTAGGCCGTTTACTATTTCAGGTTTAGATTACGCGGGTCCTATTCAGGTTCGTACAACGAAGGGTCGTGGACAGAAATCATACAAGGGATATATCGTCGTATTTGTTTGCTTCTCCACACGGGCAATTCACTTGGAGCTGGTTAGTGATCTAACAACTGCAACGTTCATCAGTGCGTACCGTCGTTTTGTTGGCAGACGAGGTGTTTGCCAAAAGCTCTACAGGGATAACGCCACTAACTTCCATGGAGCTGATAATGAGTTGCAGGCTATGTTTCAGCGAGCGTCGGAATTCCATCGAAAGGTCGCTTCAGTTCTCGCGAATGACGGGACCGACTGGGTGTTTATTCCTCCTAGTGCTCCTCATTATGGGAGTTTATGGGAAGCTGGTGTTAAGTCGGTGAAGCATCACTTGAAGAGGGTTGTAGGTGAACACACTCTCACCTTTGAGGAATTGTCGACGGTCCTGGTTGAAATAGAAGCTTGTCTCAACTCGCGACCACTAGGGGCGTTGAATTCCGACATCGAGGACCTCCATGCGCTGACGCCCTTTCACTTTCTAAATGGGAGTGCTTCAGTGTTACCTCCAGATGCTGATTTGCCAGACGTGCCTCAGAATCGGCTAGATCGCTTTCAGTTGCTTCAGCGGATTCGCAATCAGTTTTGGAAGCGGTGGTCGTCGGAGTATCTCCTCCATTTACAGCAGCGGGAGAAGTGGAGAGATCCAACGGAGAACTTTCGTGTAGATAGGCTTGTTCTTGTCAAGGATGATCGTTATCCTGCGTCCAAGTGGCCTTTAGAACGAGTCGTTGAGGTGCATCCAGGTCCAGATGGTCTCGTTCGTGTGGCAACAGTAAAGACTGCTACCACATCTTTCCGTCGGCATATCTTTCGTCTTTGTCCGTTGCATATTGAGGAAGGTGTTAAGAAGGTTTAGAGTCATTCTCTGAGTGTTTCGTTCGTCCGTTAGACGAAGGCGGGCGGGATGTTTACGCCATTTTTACAGGTCTTAGTCATATAGGTACATTTCTGTAGATTTGAATTTCCCGCCATTTCGTGCGGTCAATTGCGACGTTGCGTGACCGTCAGCGCGCGCGGTTCTGTCTCGATTCGCGCGCGCTCTCGCAATTGTTCACTTTTGACAGGACCTCCAAGCTGTTCGCGCACTTAGCAGCCCTGCTCAATATATAGTTTCATTTTCAGCCTTTTTGCGTCCTGATTGCCGTGATTTCGTGTTCGATTGGCTGAGATATATTTCCGTTCTTTTCAGAGCGAATATATTCAGCCTTCCTGCGATCGTGAAATTGTAACCGAATTCGTGCGAGCGTGCGTGAGAATTCGCGCGTGTGTGTGTGTGTATCTTGTATGTGCCTCGTGGCCGTGTTAGGGAAAACTGTGGGGACGGTGTCCACGTGTTGGACGTGACCCGTCCAGGGCGCGCGCATCGCGGCAACACCCTTGTTGCCCGGCATCGAGGCGTCTGGCTCCCCGAGACGTCGGGGCGCGCCCGGTGCAGGTCGTGGACCATTTTGCGCTCCCCTCGCCCGGCTTGCCAGCCTACCAGGACTCGGCGAGAAGCTGCGGCGGCGTTTCACGACATTCTCGGCTCAGCGACATCCAGGCGGTGTCGTTCGAGCTTCGTGCGGCGGTTTTGCGCGGGTTGCGTGCCCAGGTAAGAGAGCTCTCTGCGGCGTTAAGATTAAGAGTCTAGGGTAAAGCGTTAGCATTAAATCCTTATTTCCCGCGTCTGTTGTAATTGTTTGTAGCTTCATTTTCTCAATAAATCTTTACGCTTGCTTCGGCTTTTCCCGCTAAGCCGTGCGGTTTTTTACGCCGAAGCACGTGTTTTTTTTATCGCGAAATTAATTGTGTTTTTTATTTACTCAACCTTTCACTCACTCATCCCAATCCTTTTTATTTTATCTGAACTCACCTTGAGTTTATTATTTTAAGTAGATTATTGTTCATGTTGACCGCACGAAATGGCGGGAAATTCAAATCTACAGAAATGTACCTATATGACTAAGACCTGTAAAAATGGCGTAAACACTAAGGTTCGTAGCAATTAACGATGGCAGCAAGTCAGAGCCCTAGGTAAGGTATAAACTGTTTGTCCGTGATATTATATTGGCTTGATTTCAAAAAGTATCAGTTAGCTTACCTATAATAGAAATGAATTTCCATATGCGCACTACATGTAACGCGAGTGTAATGTAGCGAGAGTATTATAGATCAGTGTTTGAGGTTCGACTTTTTGACCTATTTCTTATCAACATGTATTTATGTCAAATTTAATGTCTTACAATATTAAATTTGAAAGGTATTATTAATTTGTATACTTTATACTAATTCATAAAAAAATGACATTGAGTTACAAATAAAAATATAATACTTGCCAATTTATTAATCGATTTAATTAATTTCTTTAGCGTTTATTTCAGATTATCGGAATTCGTAAAAAATAGAAATATTTTAAACTATAATATTTTTTAAATAATTTGTATACTTCATACTAATTAATAAAAGAAGGAAATTGATATACAAATAAAAATACAATACTTGCCAATTTATTAATCGATTTCATTAATTTCTTTAGCGTTCATTTGAGATTATCAGAATTAGTAAAAAATGGAAATATTTTAAACTATATTATTTTTTAAATAGAATATTAGTTTAAGTTTACTATTTTAATTGTAGCATATTCATGAAATTCATAATTGAACGTCTTATTTTGGTAATAACATATTTCTTTTAATTTATATTGTGGGTAATAATGAAACTTATACTTGCCAAGATTTTACTTTTTAGAAAGGTATTTTTTATAGATTTCACAACTTTTCCAGAGACGGAAATGTATTCTTACTATTCTCGAAAAAATAGAAATATTTTAAAAATAAAATATTAGTTTATGTTTACTATTTTAATTGTAGCGTATTTCTTTTAATTTATATTGTGGGTAATAACGAAACTTATACTTACCAAGATTTTACTTTTTAGAAAGTTATGTGTTACTTTCAAATAAATAAATGTTTGTGTATAGGTAACTTGAAAGTTTCATTGACTCCATTTTCTTTTAAACTACTTGAAATAATCTTTTGCAATTTTACCTAAACCATTACATAGCCCTATTTGATTATGAAAATTCACTTAAAATAAATTTTAAAAAAATTCCTTTGAAAGAACCTTATAATATTCTCATGTTTTATTCAGATATCAAGTCAATGCTGAGTGAAAAGAGTCTTTTTAATGTAATTATAAACCTGAGCTTGCAAACATTTGATTAATTATAGTTTTATAATTTCATTAAAATGACCCTTCTGAGCCAGCGTTGACTTTATATCTGGATAGAACATAAGTATATTATGTGTTACTTTCAAATAAATAAATGTTTGTGTATGGGTAACTTGAAAGTTTCATTGACTCCATTTTCTTTTAAACTACTTGAAGTAATCTTTTGCAATTTTACCTAAACCATTATGTAGCCTTATTTGATTATAAAAATTCACTTAAAATAAATTTTAAAAATTTTTTTTCGAAAGAATCTTATAATATTCTCATGTTTTATTCAGATATCAAGTCAACGCTGGGTGAAAAGAGTCTTTTTAATGTAATTATAAACCTGAGCTTGCAAACATTTGATTAATTATAGTTTTGTAATTTCATTAAAATTACCCTTCTGAGCCAGCGTTGACTTTATATCTGGATAGAGCATGAGTATGTTATATGTTACTTTCAAATAATCCTTTAAACACAAGAAGCACTTACACGAGTACAAAGATTCACAAAGACCCTCAACAATAACAAAAATTTGGTTTAAAATACAGTACATCTATTGGAGTATTTAATATTTAACAGATGCTTTTGTGACGCAGCAACTTGATTAGAGAACTTGATTTGTATTCAAACTTCACTCGCTGTTTATTTTACCCTCAGAGTATAATTGCTTGAGATATCAAGAAAAGACAGAATCTTAGCATTTGACCTTATACCTCGCTATAACAAGCAGTTTACAGTAAAATTGAGTAATATCCTTTAAACACAAGAAGCACTTACACTAGTACAAAGATTCACAAACACCCTTGTCAATAACAAAAATTTGTGTTAAAAAACAGTACATCTATTGGAGTATTAAATATTTAACAGATGCTTCTGCGATACACCAACTTGATTGGAGAACTTGATTTGTATTATATTTACATCATGACAACATCAGAGCGGATATTCAATTACTGCATCCCCATGATTGTGTGGTATTTTTCTGGTACATAGTGGCGTATGCCCTGTATGTTTATGATCAATCAGCAGATGACTTTGTATATCCCTGATGATGATTACACACAAGCACATAAATACTTGTTACTAAGAAGTAGCACACCACAAGTATAACAAAAATTTTATCTAATAATTCTTCGTTGAATGCAATTATCACAGCTAATTGCTGTATATGCATTTTAACAATGACTTTACCTATAAGCGTGGCACCAAAGAAATTCCAACCATATTTCTGAGCAAAACAACTTTACTTGATGACTTCATTATTTCAGTAATGCTCGTTTCATCTTGTTTATTCCTTGTGAGTTTCAAGGGGGCAACATACTCAAAGGCAGAGAAGACGTCCTTAATTGTTCCTTTTTGTGTACTATACTATTCTACCTCTTCTTTTACTGGTGTGACGGATGGTTGGAGGGGTCCTCCTGTGCCGCCAGAGAAAGGCGCGCAGGAATTGAGGAGACAGGGCTTTTGGGTAATCGTGGCTTTATTAGGTCCGAGCACCTCTCGTCGTGAGTACCGCCGGCTATCTGCTGCCCGCTCGCGGTCGCATCGCGACCCGCCAACGGTCCCGCGCGCAAAAGGTGCAAGTACTGCACTTTTGCGCGTAGGAACACTGGAGCAGCGTCGGGCAGAGCTGACTGCGTGTCTTGCGCGCATCCGCTCTGCGATAAGGAAATGCCACGGAAAGCCAGAAGCTCATCCGTGACACGTGCGGGGCCGCGTTGGGCGACGTCCGCGTTGCTCGAAAAAAAAACAATGAAAACGTACGACCGACGTACTGCTCTAGCGTGCATGTTTCTGAATAGCCAAGTTTGTGTGTGTAAGTGAGAGCGCGCAAAAGCGCGCTAGCACTTGTACATGTAAAATTTATTTTAAATGATATTAATTAACTTATGTCCCTTCGGCTTTTTATAGCGTCCACTTTCTAAAAATGTATTACAGATAAGCAGCCGCTGCTGCTTTACAAGATATCATTTGAGAGGTGCTCTACATTATATACTTATTTCTATATCTTATTATCTACTTCGTTTTACAAATTTCTTAAACCTTGCTTATATTTAAATTTTTCCTTTTTTATTTATCAACTTTAAAATTCTCTACTCTTCAAATTCTTCAAATTTTTCAAATTTTCAAATTTTTCAAATTTTCAAATTCTTAAATTTGTATATCTTAGCATTTATTTGAGCTCTTATGTACCTTAAAATATAAAATATGTAATTGGACATTTGCGCTTAGGGTCGCTTTTCGTCCTATAAGCGCGCAGCTTTATTTTCTCGTTTACTTCAATTGGAACACGCTCGCGTTTGACCCTGATTTTTATTGCCTTTTTATTCAACCTTAATATTTTTATTCGATTCGCGTCGTCGCGTGCCCTAAAAAAAACAGAAGTTTCTGTTAGCTGCCGAACATGGAACTTTAACTATCGCGCGCAGCTTGGCTAGTTCTCCTACAATTCTGTACGATTAATCGCTTCATCTTGTTTTTCTTCCGGGGCGCGGCTCGTCCGGGGCCGCGTAAAAAAACAATAAAAAAAACGACTGTTCTACGCTAGTTTATCAGACTGTCTAGCTAACTCGCCGGGCCTTTCGAGTTTGTTAACGTGGACGGTTTTAGACACGTCAGCGTTTTGTACCGTGACGTTGTTCGTCTTGCGGTTTATTTTTATTATTTCGAAAGGGCCCGTATACTCCTTTGCGAATTTTCCCTTCTTTGGTTCTTTAAGGACGTAGACTTGTTCTCCTTCTCGGAAGTGTTTAATGTTTAAATTCCTGTCGTAATAATACTTCGTGCGATATTTCGCTTGCACTAAGTTCATGGCTACTGTCGTCTGTAGGACTGTAAGATGGGATAGCATACCCACTATATAACTGTTATAGGACAGCGCTAACTCTTTCGTTGTGAAGCTTGATGGTGTTCTCGGTTTAAAACCTAACACAAGCTCATGCGGTGTATAGCCCGTGCTTTCGTGTTCTGTGCAGTTGTAAGCGTGCTGGCATATTGCTGTCCAATTATCCCAGTCAGTTACGTCTCTTATGTATTTTCGGAGATATTCCGTCAGTGTATGATGCATCCTTTCTATTGAACCGTTCGATTGGGGGTGGTAGGCTGTAGTGCAAAATTTTTCGATTCCGAATATCTTAGCAAATTCTTCCAATAAACGGTTTTGAAAATGGGTCCCCTGGTCCGTAAGGATCGCTGCTGGTGGTCCAAATATGCAGATTATTTTTTCTGTCAAAGCTCTTGCTACCTCCTTTGCTGTTGCGTATTTTGTTGGTGTTAAAATTGTATATTTTGTGAGTGCGTCTTGCGCTGACAAAATATACTTGTAACCCTTCTTGGTTTTTTCCAGCGGGCCGTAGAAGTCAAGGGCGAGCTGCTCGAAAGGGGCTGCCGGTGTATTACTAATTAACATCGGCAGACGGGTTTTTACTCGAACTAGTTTATTGCTCTGGCAAACAGTGCATCTCGCGACAAATTGGCGCACATCTGGGCGCATATTTCGCCAGTAAAAGTCGCCAGCAATTTTGCGGTACGTCTTATTCATACCTCTATGGCCGCCTATGGCTGCCTCGTGGTACTCTTTAATTAGCTTGTACCTTTCCATGACATTAGGTACGGGCAGGTTATTTTTTAATAGGACTGCGCTTATCTTGGCGTTTGTAAAAATTTTATCGAATTGATCGATGAAGTTTGTCCATTCTGCTAGGGACAAAATTGCTAAGTCGCGGGTAATAGCCAAGCTCGTTATTTCTTTGGCTATTACTACGTTTTTCAAAGTCCGTAGGCATTTTCCAATATCAGCACGCATCGGTCGGTCGTCTATATACTTCTTTACATAAACACCTATGAGTTTGATGCCTTGAAACTCGGAGATATTTATCTCGCTGACCTTGAACTCTCTGCTTGTCAGTTCGTCCGGATTTAGGTATCCTCTTTCTATTAAGGCTTCTTGTATCTCTGTTGTTATGAAGTTGTCCGCTGATATTAAATATACTAAGTTTTCACGAAAACGGAATGGATGTTCGTTCAGAGATTGTAAGTGAACGAACGGAGGTGGCAACTGGCCGTCCGGAGCTGCCCATGGTGGCTTTTCGCGAGGTGGCCGTGCGTTGGAAACGACGTAACGCTTCAGGTTACCGTCGCTTGCTGCAGCCGTTACGCGGCTGACGACGCCGTCGGGCCTATCGCTGTCGCCGGCGGGATTTTCAGCGGGAGGGTCGCCCTGTCCCGCCGCAGAATCCTTGCTGTCGGAGCTGCTTTCTGGAGGCGAGCCTGGCGGTGCTTCACCCATGGGCCAATCGTCGGCCCCTGCGCTTGCAGGCCCCGGGTCGCTTCTTTCGGGTTCGGCCAGTATCGGCTGTTGCTCCCATTCGTCGTTGCATGGACTATCTCTGAGCGTGTCGTCGGGGTTGACGTCTCTTTGATCAGCTGGCGCTGAGGGAGCCGCCATTTTGCGCTTCCTGCGTGTTTTCCTGCCCAATTCCGGTGACTTTGGCTGACTTTGCTCGTCGTCATCCGATGGGCTAACCCCGGATGCCTTATAAGAGGTTGCGATGCGCAGATATGGCGTAAAATGGTGGCCGGTTAGATTCAGATGCATATATACCTCAGCCGTGTTGGCTATTAAATGGCAATATATGCGCTTGTCGCTGCTTATGTCATAATGGATACAGATATTTCTTTTGTATTCCTGGGCGAACAGGTAGGCGCAATCTACTGTGCCGTACTCTGTGTCAGACTCTAGTATCCTCAGCGTCTCTGTTGGCTCGCCGCAGTGCGTCAGCTGGGGAGACGCGCGAAGTCGGCTTCTGAGCTCGAGGGCTGTGATATCTAGATTTGCCAACTTAATTAACGAATCAAATAAGCAGTTACCTGGAGGCGACTGAGGAATATCGTCTGAGCGGATCAAGTTGACTAACGGCTCTGCGCATCGCTTTTTGCGAATGTAGGCATGTGTCAGAATATTGCCTGAGCTGACTGACGAATTCTCATCCGAGGAATCGACTCTGCGGTCGTACTTCCGCGGGATATCGGCGAAGTCCTCGAACGGGCCATCGCCACTCGTGACTGACCATCCTGATGGAGAAATAGGACGAAGGGGAGCCTCGGATAAAGGCTTGTCCGCAGGTTTACCGGGACTAGCCGGAGCTGGGTTTTCGTTGATTTGCGGCGACCTGTTTAGATCGGCGCCCGAATCGGCGACCGGATTTTTACTATTCGCCTTGCCTGTACTCGGTTTCGCGGTCTGTCCGCCTGCGAGGCCAGTGAGACTGTTTTCCGGGGAACCTACCGACGATTTTGCTTCCCAGATGTTTATCTGAAAGCCGTCTCTTCCTTCTATTTCTTTTTCCTGTATATCTACTGTCAGTTTAGTGTTGAGCCTGGTGCCTATTCGAGGCAATACTGCATTTAGTGGCGATTTAATAATATTGGTCGAAGTGTTCGGATCGACGTGACGCAGCTGCTCCTCAGTGGAAGGCGAGCTACCTGACTGATCGGCGATCGGGTATGCTGCGCATACCTGAGCTCTGTGACCGACTGGACTATCGTTTCTTCCCGACTTTGGTTTACTGGGAATTACGATAGTTTCCAGCGGCTCGATGCTCGTCAGCGTTTGCGTTTTGAGCCGTGGCTGGGAAGTAATGGAGTCGCTACTCGAGTCGCTGGGCTCGAATAGATTGGGTTCCGTGCGACTCTTACTTTTTTGACTCGATCTTGTGGCGTAGCCTTGTGTTGTTCTCGATGCAGAAATAGACTTATGAGAAGGCTCTGACATGTCAGTTTCTGTCTCGGAAGAGCTCGATGAGCTTGAAGCTGTATTGGCTGCCATTGGCTCGTCCAGGCCAGTCGCTACTGCTGGCGGCGCCTTCTGCTCTTGGCTGGCGCTGAACTCGATCGATGCTCGTAAGATTTCTATGATTCGTTCGCGCTCTTTCTTACTGAGTATGTATTTCTTTTTCTCCGTCCTTTTTAACTCAGTTGTAGTCATAATACATGCTAATTTTATTGTACTGTGATAATCTAAGGAGAATGTGTTTTTGCGGTTGCTCTCTTGCGTGAACCACTGTATATGGGCGTCCTCGTCTTCCCAATATATGTCTTTCCTTGCGCGACATAAATAAAAATCGTCGTGATCATTTCTTACGGCCAGTATTTCGCCTTTTTTATATAAGATGTCTTTTTCCTTACGGTTTCTTTTTGGGGCTTCTTGCCCTTCGGAATCTTCCGAGCTAGTCTTGTAGTTCTTAGTCTTTTTATCGCGGTCGATTCCTTTTTTCTTGATTGCTCGCGTTCTAAAAATTCTTCCAGGTGGTGCATCTGCTTCCTCATCGGGCTCGGCTGCATTCTGCTCGTTTGCGAGCTTGTAGAGTTCTACGCGCGGAAGTTCTGGATTCACTTCCCCTTCTTTGATGACTGGGTTCCGCGAAAGGGCATCAGCGTTGGCGTTTTTCTCGCCTGGCCGATAAACTATTACGAAGTCGTAGCCAATGAGAGCCGCCTTGAGTCTGTTAAAACGCAAGTCGGGCTTCTTGGTTGTGTGGAAGTGTTTTAACGGTTCGTGGTCTGTTACGATCGTGAATTTTCGACCAAACAGATAATAGCGAAACTGTTCTTTGGCAAAAACTATTGCCAGTAATTCTTTATCGTAAGTGGGATAGCGGAGCTCGCTGCCTTTAAGGCAGCGCGACGCGTAGGCGCAAACCTGGTCCTTGCCCAACTCGCCCTGCGAGAGTATCGCTCCAAGGGCCCAATCGCTACTGTCGGTCGTTACTATGAATGGTTTCGTTAAATCCGGTGTTCTCAGCACTGGCTCGCTGCACATCGTGGCCCTAAGTGTATCGAACGCCTTTTGCTGTTCTGGTCCCCACTCAAACTCCACTCCTTTCTGTAGCAGTTTAAACATAGGTCGGGCTATTTTCGAAAAATTTTTAATAAAGCGCCTATAGTAGCTGAAGAGACCAAGCGCTTGCTTTACTTTCTTCGCGTCAGTTGGTACCGGGTATTGGTCCATAGCGGCTATTTTATTGGGATCTGTTTTTATCAGCCCGCCGCCTACTATATGACCCAGTACGAGTGCTTCTTTCTTTAAAAACTGGCACTTTCTCGGCTCAACTGTCAAATTGGCCTCCAGTAATCTTTTCAGCACACGGCGCAATCTTGTGTTATGCTGTTCTAGCGTCTCGCCAAAAATCATTAAATCGTCGAGGTATATCTCGACCTCATCTCCTTGCAGGCCTGCCATGGCTAACGACATGGCCTTGACAAAGGTCAAGGTGGCCTCCTTGAGTCCCATCGCCATCCTTCTGTACTCGAGCATCTGTTGACCGTGCTCGCCGTCAGGGGCGTGGAAAGCCGTAAGATGAGCTGAATCGGGATGCATCTCGATCTGGTGATAGCCCTGTTTCAGGTCCATTACTGTAATATAATTGGCTGAGGCTAAGTGTTCTAATATGTCGCTTGTGAATGGTAAAGGGTGGCAGCTGCCCTCTGTTTCTTCGTTCAGGGCTCTGAAATCCGTGACCAGTCTATACTTCTTATTGCCTTGCGCATCTGGCTTTTTTGGCACGATCCAGAGCGCTGAAGAATAGTTTGACCTTGATGGTACAACTATATTTTGCTCCCGCAATTTGTTTAACTCCCTAATCATATTTTCCCTTAGGGCTGGTGGAAACCGGAACCTATTTGATCGAATTACCTTGTTCGATTTAAGTTCGATTTTATGTTGTATCAAGTGTGTCGCAGGAAGGGGCTCTCCCTCGAGGCCAAACACTCCTGCGTACTCGTCAATGATTTCCGTGATGTAATTTACCTCTTCTTCATTACATCCTTCTAAATCTGCCAGCTCTAGGATTTTCTGCACCCTCTCTTTGCGTAAATTAGTGTTGTGCATCAGTTTTGCGTTTAGGTCCCTTATTTCTTTGTATTTTTCTCTCTGTTTATCCGCCTCGTACATGCGCCTCAAGCATGCTGAAAAATCAACTGCCTTATCAGCTGAGCCGTCCCCGTCGGCTTGATAGAGCGGGTTTGGGATATCCACCACGTACATGCGCCTCAAGCATGCTGAAAAGTCAACTGCCTTATCAGCTGAGCCGTCCCCGTCGGCTTGGTAGAGCGGGTTTGGGTTTTCTACGCTCGTTTCGCATTCTTTCAAATTAACTATCGGGGCGTCAATCGAGATCTCCTCGTTGCCAATATTTATGCATTCTGCATAGACTCTGCCGTTCCTAACTTCGGCAATAAAATTTCCAAATAGTAGATGTTTATGCAGATTCATTATTGGAACCCAACCTATTTTTACGTCATTGTTTGCAACCCTGGCACTGATTATCATCTTAACTTTTGGAGGCACGGTTAGTCTCTCATTCGTCTCAAACTGTATGGACGAACTGCCGAGTCTAAGGCTCTTTGTGGCTGCATCTACACAACCTTCGTAGCGGTCTATTATATCCCATCCGATTATTCCCGCATTCTCTATGGGGAAATCGTTGGATACCACGTGCACTGTGCACTTATGACCTTGTATTGCTACTTCGGCCTGACCCAAGGTGTAAGAGGCTCCCGGAGTGACTCCTTTTATTTCTATAATTGTTTGCCTATCTATTGGGTTGCTGGGTTCTAAATACCCGATCTTCACGACGGAAATGTCGGCTCCTGAATCAGCATAGAATTTGCCCTGTCTCTGCTTCAATTGGGGGCAATCGATGTTTACTATTGGCCGTTGACGACCCGCAGACAAAAATTTGATTTTTATCGACTCTTTTACTAACTTGCTTTTTGGTTTTGGATTTTCTTCACGCTCGGCGTTCGAGGATCGCGTCGAGCGTGCGGCTAGTTTAAATGCTGCTTGCTAAGCTGCTTATTTTGCTCGCTGCTATCGTTGGGTATCGACTCGGCGCTCGGCGGCTCCTTATTACCGCTGCTGTCGCCGGCACTAACAGAGTCGACCTTCACGTCATTACGCTGAGTGTTGCTAGCATAGTTTCTATAATTGCCTCTATTGTTGTTGGTGCTACTATAGTTATTCCGGTTTCTTGAATTGCTAAAATTCCTATTTTCGTTGGCTCGATTATTGACCAGCCAAGGATTTTTTATTACCTTATTCTTGGCATCTTTTTGTAGCTTCCAACATTCGCTAATGTCATGCGTTGATTGCTCGCAATAGTCGCAATATGGATTAGCAAGCGGCCGAGTTGCTTGCGTGCGCAAGTTATTTGATGCGCTTGTCCTTGGCGCTGGATTGCAGCTGCAAGTGTTATCAGCTATTGCTCGGCGCACTTGCACTGGGTCGGCGGCTGCCTGCCTGCTACTTGGCTGCAAATCGTCGCGAGAAGGGGGGGGGCGGCAGCGCTGTGCCTCCTGACAGCTGGCCTAATGCTGATCGGCGCGCGCTTTGTTTTCCTTCGAACTCTAGCGCGAATCTTATCGCCTCATTCAGTGACCTTGGCCCTTGAATGCGCACTTGGTGGTCGAGCGGTGCCTTTAGCCCGAACATAAATTGCTGCAGAGCGTCCTCGCCGGCGTAACGCTTTCGGGTTCCCTTGTCGCGCTTCGACAGGTCCGGCGCGGATTCGACTATCGTCAGCAAGCGATTATAGAGTTTCTGCATTCTTAAGCCATAATCGCCGACTGGCTCCCTGTGTTCCTGCTGCAACATCTTTATTTTGGCCTGCACCTCATCGGCAATTCCTATATTGCCGTACTGCATTGTGAGGTCAGCCAAAAGCTGCCTCACCGACTTATAGCTGGTAAGCCTGGCTTGATATCCGTCAGCTGCTTTCCCCGTTAATTTATTGGCCAATGCTATTATTAATAATTTCTCTAATTTGGGGCCAAACGAGTCGCGCAGCTGTCTGACCGACTGGCAAAATAGATTTAGTTTGTCCGGGTTGCCGTCGAACGTTGGCAATAAATTTACAGCTTGAGTAAATGAGACTTTCCCGCCGAATCCTTGTCGCCGGCGGTGCCTATCATTACTACGGTCGCTAGGCGCTGAATCACTCTCGTCGTCGGTGTCTGAGTCGACATAATACGCGTATGGTTTTTGGTCGGATTCGCGCCGTCGCCTGCTACACTCGTGATCCCGATGGCTGCTACGGTCGCTCCCGCTGTCATCCGACGGGTTGCGACTGGAGCGGTATCGCTCGCTCTCGCGCCTATCACACCGATCGCTTCTAGTGTGCTCGCTTCGCTTGTAAGGACGTACGCCACGCTGCCGCTCTCGCGGCTCGGGTCGCGCTGAGCGCCTGCATACGTTTAGCGCGCTGCTGGAATCGCGCGCTGCGCCGCTGCATGCTCTTATCGCGCCACTCTCGAAGCGCGCTGTACGGCTATGCGGGTTTATCATGCGCTCCTCGTTGCGCCCCGTATTCGCGCACGCATTTCCCGTGAATCGGTGTGATTCGGTGGCCCGTGCGCTCCTTGATGCTTCTCGATTTTTAAACGATTTCCGAGTACGAACCGAGGCGCGATTGTCCTCGCTATCCGAACCGTTGCGTACGTACATGCTTTTATTTATTTGGGACGGCAAAATTAGACGCCGCTTATTTCTTATTTTTGCGCGATCTTCCTGGAATATTTCGCGCCTCTCGGCGAGTGATTCAGGCTCGCTGCCGTTTCCGGAACCATCGCTACTATATTTTTGTCGGTTCGTGTGGCAATTTTGACGGCTGTCCATCGCTTGCTTGATCGCCGCCTGGACAGACGCGAGCAATGCGGCACTTACTTGCTCCTGCTCGCTGGAAATTTTCGAGCCCTTTGTTTTTCTGGGCCACTCTGCATTTTTACCGCTGCGCGCACCGCTTGCGCTCCGTGCGCTCTGCACGCTCCACTCTCCTGGACTAAGCTCGCGTTGCCTGCGTTGATTTTTGCGTAAATTATTCGGGTTTTCGCCAACGTTTACGTTTGTCGCACGGGTCCTGCTGTGTTCGATTCTGCCGCGTTCGCTGCTCGCATCGCGATTCTTCCTAGATGTTATTTTTGCGGAATTTGCGCGAGTTAATTCGGGATCTCCGTTTTTCCAAACTATATTTTTAATTCCGAGTAAATTCATTACCCCGTCATTGCATTTATCATTTATGGCCCAACGCTCTGGGACCTCTAAATCGCCGACTACCGAATTTTCGGCGTCGCTGCCGAGCTCGCTGTCGGCCGATCTGGAGTCGGCGGAGCCGCTTTCCGACGGAGATCTCGCTGCGTCACGGAGCCGCGCCAGCCTTTCCTCTAGTTGGCGACCGATTTCAGACGGTGCTTTTTCGGCACTCGTTCCGATGGCACCTGCTGCATTGCAACCTATCAATGCGTCGCCTACTAGAGGATGCTGATCCACCGTCGCCGCTTCCTTCGCGGTTTGATCACGGTCGTCGACGATGCGTTCACCTCCGCTTTCGTGCGATTTTGTACGCGCACGCTCACCTTGGCTTGAGCTGCCCGAGCCACGAGATGCAAGCTCGATCTCGCTGCGCCATAGCGCTCTGCGTGCCTCGGGGCTGAGCTTGCTTAAATGTACCAGCACTTTTTCGGCGCGCTGAAATATTTTTTTATTGCTCGCCGGGTCTCCCGATGTATGCGACGCGCGCGACCATTTGCCCTGAATTAGCAGGCTCCGCGTTGCAAGGTCGAATTTACCTAGGCGTTTTAAAATTTTTTCTATTAAACGATCTTCGCGCGCGATGATTTCGGAGTCGCGTTGAGCCCGGATCACTGCTCTTCTCTCGGATTTCGCGTCCGGGTCCGTCTCGTCGGACAACACATCGGATAAGTCGGAGGGCATTTTAAAATTGTTCGCTCGAATCAACTATTAATTTAAAAAAGGAAAAAAAATTCCCGAAGCTGCGCGCTAGGACAAAAAGACGACTTACAGAATTGCAGCGAAGAATACGATGTGGCTGCACATCGTCGGTATTACTGGTGATGGCGTGCAAAGGCGGCTGCTCTCTGCTGCTGCGGCTACTCCTGGGCTGCGGCTGTCTCGCGCGCGTCGGCGGCTGGTCCGCGCCGACGATTGAATTGCGCGTGGAGGCTGCTGGACTGGCCTCGTTGGCCCAGGCGGGCTTAGGTGGCCCCGATGGGCTTCGTTGGCCCCGATGGGCTTTGTTGGCCCCGATGGGCTTCGTTGGCCTAGTGTAGGCTTGCGGCTTATCGCCAGTGGGCCGCTCTGATCGTTGCTTGCTCTCGTGGCTCGGTGGCCGGTGCTCTGCAAAACCACTGCGCTCTCGATTACGGGTGGCGGCTTCTTTTCTTTTTTTTTTTTTTTTATGCTCTGCGACGGCTGCTGGCGCGACTTATTGGCGTCTGCTGAAGAGTACTATCACACTTCGATGTCCTGCTCGCGCGCTCGCCCGTATATATATTTTGTGTTTTTAATTAAACGTTGGAGAGAGAAATCCTCGATTCCACACAGGCCCACGAGGGATGCCAAATGTGACGGATGGTTGGAGGGGTCCTCCTGTGCCGCCAGAGAAAGGCGCGCAGGAATTGAGGAGACAGGGCTTTTGGGTAATCGTGGCTTTATTAGGTCCGAGCACCTCTCGTCGTGAGTACCGCCGGCTATCTGCTGCCCGCTCGCGGTCGCATCGCGACCCGCCAACGGTCCCGCGCGCAAAAGGTGCAAGTACTGCACTTTTGCGCGTAGGAACACTGGAGCAGCGTCGGGCAGAGCTGACTGCGTGTCTTGCGCGCATCCGCTCTGCGATAAGGAAATGCCACGGAAAGCCAGAAGCTCATCCGTGACACTGGTCTTCTTTACTTGCAATGCTAGACATTCCCTGCTCTTTCTTTCCAAGTTCCTGACCCTCTTTAAATCCATACTTTGCCACGATTTTTGCTGCAACAGAAGACGTTGTGTATCCTTGATGATTTAGATTCTGTCAAGGAAATGGTCTCGGTACAACTTCTGGTGTAGCCTCCTGCAGAAATGGAGCGATGGTAATACCTTATCCAGTACTCCTGAATGTTGTGCGTTCTTCATCTCTTTCGACAGAATTCACTGTTAGTCTTTTTCTTTATCTTCTCGTACCATGTAAAACTGCAGCTTTTTCCAACTACACTTGGGATTTTCTTTATCTTCTCTCTTACCATGTAAACCTGTAGCTTTTTCCAACTACACTTGGGATTGCAATAATTTTATTCCACATGACCGTCTTGCCACTTTTTCGGACATACGATATTTTTCGAAATCGTTATACAGAGATTTCCTCACGTAATAAAAACAAATCACGTAAAAACAACCCGTTTTATTTTAATAATACAAATGACACAAACGCGTCCTTCATCCTTCAACATTTGATTTTGATAATAGGTTAGAAGATTTTGTGGTTGTCGTCTGCACTGTCTGCAGGCACTATATATATATATATATATATGGTCTGTATGTGTGTATATGTGTATTATACATCCCCGATAACAAGGCGTCGGCACTGTGCCGGCACGTTGACGGCATGCATGCCGCATGCGTGACGGCACAGTGACGTCCGTGTACTCCGGCCCAGAAACGGCATGTTGACGGCATGCATGCCGCGCGCTTATTCCAAAATTTCACAGCACGCCATGCCGTCAACGTGCTAGCATTATGCCTTGCGTTTTGCCGGCAATATGCCTGCACGATTGAATTTTGCGTGCGCTTCTGCAGGTGCTTATAACCTCCAAATATATTATGTATATTAATTTTTAAAATAAAAATAAAAAATTTGAAATTATATATAAATTTACTCTTTATTAAATTTCAATTACAATAAATATTACAATTTATAATAAATATAACAATAATATTGTAATAACTATTATATACTGTATGCCAATGTATCTTGAATGCTCGTGAGCGTTGATAAATACCCTTACGAAAAAAGCCCTTAGGAATCCCTGTAGGATTTCCTGAAGTAATTTTTCTAGAGTGGAATATTATTTATGTTCTAGAATATGAAATTGTTAAAATCACTACAATAATTTAGGAAGTTTGCCTTTATAGGTATAGCACCATCCGGATGATAACACTAAAACTCAGGGACTAAGCTTGAAAAAACGAAAATTTAATTAACTTGATTACAAAATTAAAAAAATTAAAGTTCGAAGCTTTAGTCCCTAATTTTGGTCTTATCGTCCGGATGGAACTATACATATAAAGGCACATTTCCTAAATTATTTTAGTGATTTTAATAATTTCATATTCTAGAACATAAATAATATCCGATTCTAGAAATATTCCTTAAGAAAATCCTGCAGGAATTCCTGCAGGAAAACAGTACGAAAATATTGCGGGGATTCCTGCAAGGAATCCTGCAGATCCCCTGCCGATCAGTTTCTTGCATGATTCTCTGCTAGAATTCCTGCAGGCTTTTTACGTAAGGATACTGATGCCATCCTGTTGATTTGTCTTCATTATAGCTGCACCTTAAATAATTATTTTTGTAGAAAATCTGCAAATTATTATAAAATTTAATCACTTGAAAAATTGAATAAAGTTGTAGATTAATGAAATCTAATATTGAATAACTCACCTGGAAATTTGATGTATGCACTCGCAAGATTTTTGCTTACAGCTATAGGTACATGCAGCTTTAGAATCTGAAAATCATTAAAAACATAAAGTTAAACAGTTAAAAAACAATTAATAAATACAGTCTACTGAAAGAGTAAAAACAAAGCATTAAGGGATCAAACCTGAGTTAAATTCTGTTAAAAATCATTGTCCATTTTATACACGGCAAAAATATTTTGACACAATCTACGTTTATGAAAGCTTACTTGTGCTTACTACTTTACAACTTACTTAAGTATATTATATGTTATTTTGCCAAGAATTAGATCCGTCCAAGTGGTTTTTATAGTCTCTTATAATAAACTAATTTATGTAATATATATATATTTATTCGGAAATTCCAATTTAGGTTAGCGCACGCCATATATATCTATATTATTTTTCTTCAATCCAATTAATCGAGCTATTATTGCCGTTCGATATGTCCCCAATCGCACGCCATGCTGTCCGTATGCCGTCAAAATGCTGCCACGATAATCTGAATTTCTGCGCCACAGCGTGTCGGCATGTTGCCGTCAATTTGCAAGCACGCATGCTGCCGCAAAAAAAAACAAAAATGGTGACCACGCATGACCGCACGCTGACGGCAGAAAGCCATGAACACACCGTGCCCGGCATGTGCTGTTATCTGGGTAGAGAAAACGGAAGTCACATAAGGTAAAGTACCCAATACCCGGACACAGCGAAAAATGGGACCAGTACCCGGACATTGATACAAAATTAATATTATTACCAGTGAAAGTATTTTAATTGTAATAGTAAATATTGTTTTGCATTGCTTAGGGTCTTGGCTATACTAATATACTGAAATATAAATAAATTTTAATTTAAATTATATTATAAAACTGCTTTTAAAAATATGATATGAGAACTCCAAGTAAATTCATGCTTTTACTCATTTTTAATCGAAATCTCAGTGATCTCTCTTGGCGTTAAAAAAGACAATAGTTTATTTTTTGTGCAGGAAAATTAAACGAATTCCATAGTATTTCCGGTAATTATAATAATTATTTACATAAATATTACATGTCCGGATATACCTGCCAGTTTTCAAATAAGAACGGTATACCCGGACGAGATGGCGCGCTTGTCCGAGTTTACATGCCTCTGACTCGTACGGGAAGCAGTACTCGGACGCGCATTCAGAAAGTGGAGTTTTTAATCATTTTCGACCTACTAAGATAAAAAAGGTTAATAACATGTGGATTGAAGCAAAATGCGGTGTTTCTTATTTACAAAAAGCTTTCAATAATCTATTTATCTGAAATTATTTTTTTTTACAACAGTGCGTTTTGATAACCTGCAATTCTAACCTCAAAATTGTAATTCTATGGTAAGCTTTTTATATTTTATTTAACATGTAATATTAATAGATTTTCATAAACAATCTGATCGACTTCAATCTAAGAATACTTTTGGTAACTTAGCTAATCATTATCTAAAAAAATTGTATAAATATTCTTACTTAAATACTGTTTAATGCATAAATGTGTTTCTTTTCTAGTTGAAAATGACAAGGGCTCTGTTTCTGAAAAATTCGAGAAGGTATTTTCTTTACCTAATTTTACTGTGAAGAAAAAAGAGAAAACCAAAGTACAAGACGTTCCCTCTGTAGCAGTCGTAGAGGACTTGCTCGAAATTTTACAAAAAAAGGAAGATAAGAAGAAATTAAAAGAGATTCAAATTTTACAAAATAAAGAAGACAGAAAGAGAACAAAATTAATTAAAGAAAAAGAACAGGAAGTTTTTAAAAGTGTTAAAGAGAACAAAAAGAAATTACAGGGAGAGAAAAGAGCTTTTAATGCAGAGTTAAAAGAACTTAAAAAGACTATTAGAAATGAAAAAAATAAAGAAAATATTAAACAATTGCAGGAAATAGTAAAAGAATTAACTAAAAAACTCGAAGAAATAGATAAGCTATTGCTTTCCGAAGAACTTCAAGCAATATCGAAAAAAATTACAATAAAAGAAGAAAAAATGTAAATAAAAATATAATTTATTTAATTATTTATATGTCAAATATTATATTAATAAACTGCATGTTATTTATTATTTATTGGCTATTTTATTCGATTAATTTATGATTTATATAATTTGTTTAATTAATTATAATTAAAACGTTTATATGTGTCCGGGTATTGGTCCCGTCTTGTCCGAGTACACCAGTCAACCCGAAATGCCTGTCCGGGTACTACAGCCAAATATGCGTTTAAAAAAAACATTATTATGCCAGTTCCGTAAGGTTTATTGAACTTTTCTTAACTTTAAACAGTGTAAAAAAGCCTAGTCTTTGTGATAAAAAAGTATAATTATAAAAAACGAAGTTTTTCCATCGAAAACTTCTTTTGAAATCGTTATATCACAAAAAATGTCCGAGTATTGGGTACTTTACCTTATATATGATTAGAGAAAACGGAAATGCGGAGAACAAAATGAAAAGAAAAAATTTGAGCAAATATATTATGCTTTATATCTTTAATTAGATGAATCTTTTTTAACAGAAACTTTTTTTACGTGATAGACTAAATTATTATCTCTTAAAACAGTGTCAATAGACTGCACATAAGTCAATCAGTGTTTAGATATTGATATTTAAAGATTTTGAAGAGGTTAAAAAGGCACAATTAGACGTATAAAAGGCGACGGTGCGCCCTTCGGTTTCGTATCATACCGTGGGTACTTATACGTGCCAGCGGGCGCTGCCGCGCCCCTCGATATATCAATCGAAAGAGAATTACGCCAATTTTATAAGAACGTACATATTTTTGATAAAACAACGTATAAAATAACAAAATAATTCTTTTTCGATTTTTACAAATTTTTAAAATTTAATTTTTTTGGTAAAACATGAGTTTAATATTATCCTTTCAGCTCCAAAATCTAATTAGTTGTAAGTTTAAATATATGTAATATGCCTGCAAAATTTCAGAGTGTGATATGCTTCCTTTGAAGAGTTATGGTCAGCGAACTCAAATGTGGCAACTTCAGCCATATGAAATACATCAAAATACAAGTATTTCCATAGCAACGGATACCACTTTTGGTTACACTTGGTTATGGTGGACACAAATTTTGGTTTTATACATACATACACACATACATACATACATACACACATACAAACATATGTACAAACATACACACATACATTCTTACATACATACAAACATACACACATACATACATAAAACATACATACGTACAAACATACACACATTCATACATACATATATATATACACACATACACACATACATACATTCATACACACATACACACATACAAACATTCATACACACATACACACATACATACATTTTTTTCTTTTAAGGACAAACAGGCAGGGGATTCGAGAGAAGAGAAAAAAATGCTTCTCCAGCACCGTAGGAGCGCGCGTTCTTTTGTTGTGTTGCGTTCCCGTGTATGAAGCTGGCCCGGGCGACCACCCAGCCGTCCGAGCTTTCAGTGCTTACGCACTCACCCGAAAGGCTTACCAGTGGCACCCCCCATACATGCACCATTCAATCATTTCGGATCCGACTCACGAAAAAAACCTCTGATGTTACGGGCCGTGGTCCCGCCGTTCATTATATAACATTGCCACACCTATTCCACACCCTGTCGAGCTGCCGAGCGACCGTTGAAAACATATGTCATTTGGCCCCAGCGGATCCAATTCATGTAGCTTCCTTGGAGAACTCTCGTCATTATGCCCGCTAAGAGTCTCTTCGTCAGCCTAAGCTTCAGCAGAAAGTCAACGGACTTTGCCGACCAGACGCCCCTCCACGAAAGAGTGCACGATGAGAATTTGACAGTCTCATATGACTTGCAACGCCAAGATTTTTCGGCGGTGACGAGATCCCAGTTGTCCCTGTACTTCGCCACTTTATTCTCATGTGCGGCATCCAGCGATTGCGAGCCGCTAACCACCTGCGAGTCTATGACGCACACGCGATCATTCTTTGTAGCAACCAGATCAGGTTTCCGCAATCCTTCAGATATTTCAATGTGGGCCACCTCCGCTACTTCCCACCCTTTCTTCCGCAGGCCTGAGGCGACGGCCCGACACACGGCATCATGTCGCTTGACTCTTCCGCCATGTGTCCGGAAACATCCCTGGATGATTGACAAAATATGTATAAATATAATTTATTGAGAAAAATTGTCATTATTGATAGGTGCGAAAATAAAACTTTTAAAATTGTTTTTCTGAAATAAATAAGTAATTTTTTATAAATTTATGTATAAAATTGAATAATTATTACAATCTAAGTAACTTTGGTAAGCTGCGGTAACATATGGTATTATTATAAATGTAATAACATAAATATTTTCTGACCGACGGGCTGAAAGTACCACTTTCCCTTACGGCGATTATTTCTACAATTCATACTTAAATACTGTCTTCTTTTTCTACTTTAATGTTTTTCTTTTCCTGCATTAATCGCTTAATTTCTAGGTCTAATATTTTCTTCTGTTCTGCTGCCATTTGCTTAGCTTCTTTATCTTTAATTTTCTTCAACTTTAATTCTTCTCTTTTCTTTTTAATTTCTTGAATTTCTGTTTGCTTTTTTAGCTTTTCTTCTTGGGTACTTATTGGGCACTTTCTCTTTTGTTTATTTTTCTTAGTTTTCTTCATGTTGCTGTTCTTCATTTGTAAGTAAAAATTAGATTATTAGAATTGATTAGTCTAAGTAATTTACATTTTGAGGTTATGTTATATATGCTATTTATTGACAAAACACTAAATAAAAATAACTACAAGTATAAAAATGAATAACATATTTAAATAAGATTGTACAAAATTACTCTTACTTACAATATTCATTCAAGAAAACTCTTTTTTTTATCCAAAACAGTAATGGTTACATACTGGTACAAACTGAACGAGCACTGAAAAAGGAGCATCGACCGAAAAGTAGACGGTCAGTTACTTACTGGGCAAGATGTAAATTTACGTACCAATACGTAACTACGAATATATTCAGATAAAAACCAGTTCAAACGATAAATATTATATTTTTTACTTATTATAGATGCACGTAAGATTCTAAAACGCTTCTGTTGATGTAAAACAAAGCAATATAATAATAATTATTTCCTTAATTAAGAAAACCATTTTCTTAGATAAATCTTAATAAATCGTTGAAAACTTGCCCATGTAATAACAACAATTCAAACAATATTTTAAGTGGTTTAATTAAATTTTTTACAAAATAAATTTTTACACTGAGCAGCTGAATAATTGAATAATATGAATTAGTAAAAAAATTATCTTATTTTACGTATCTAGCTTAATAATAATCATTATTTGTGTCAATGGTTAGGTATTGGGCCATGGTTACTTATTGGTACATTTACCTTACAACTTTATCCTTTAACTTTTTTGTGTAGAATGTATAGTTGTTGAGCTAAGACCCAATAACCGATTTTCGGAATTTTTAAAATGTCTCGCATTCGCTATATACGATTATCTCGCTGAGATAATCGAATAACATGATTACATATATACATACATCCATACATACATTTTAGGGAGGGCCTCAAATGAGCTCTAGGTTGCGAAATTTTTGTTTTTAAGCAAAAATTAGTTGTTTTTGGGGGTATCATACTTGTTGCGATTATGAAAATATAAGGCCCTCCCGTACCGTGGTCGTACCTAAGTATGAGTCATTTTAAACTGGTAATTAGTCAAATCACAAATAATAATTAAAATTTGATTTATTCATTTGCTACGGTTTGAATTCAGAATTAATGCCTTTAATTATAAATTACTTGACATTGAAATAACAAATCACATTTTATTTCTTGATTTGCACCGGATTTAATCCTGATTGAAGATTTAATTATTAATTACTCAACATTTAATTAACATATACAATTTGATTTCTTAATTTTCGATAGATTTAATTCACAAATCAACTTTGATTTTTTATTTGAGATGGGATTTAATTCATAATTAAAATATTATTTGTTAATTGATCGACATTCGAATCACAAATCAACTCTGATTTCTTGATTTGTATTACATTTAATTCATGATTAAATCTTTAATTATTAATTATTATATTACAATTACAAATCAAAATTGATTTCTTGTTTTGCACCAGATTTACATCATAACTCACAATAGTGAGTCCAACATGACGATTATAATCCCAACAATCCTATATATGTGACTGAAATTAAAATAAAACAATATTAACATAATTGAGTCTCGAACAATGAGCACAATCGTAGATTGAGCACAGCGGCCTATGGTGGGGAGCGCACCAATCAGCATGAAGGCGATTGAACGTGCAAGCGGAGGGGAAGAGTGCGCATGCGGAGGAGCGCCAGTCGCTGTTTTAACATCATAATTGCATGTCTCGTGACACAGCGCTTCTTACGAATTGTCAATTTAAATGTTTTCTTCGGTAAAGTTGAATGTGTAAACATAACCAATGTTATTTATGCGGATTACAATAATTTTAAATTACAAGTTTCAGATGCTGAATATTTATTATAACGATGTAGGAGCTTTATCTATAGATATGAAAATATGTTTTTAAAGTTTTCGATCACTGTATACCTGCGCTTGAGACGCGCTCTTCAGTAAATGTATCTAGCAGAATATTTCTTTATTCTAATCCCTTATTTAGGTTCCCCCTATAAATGTAACGTAATGTAATCAAGTAACAACATTTGTTTAAGGCGCCACGAAAGAATATATACATGTTGACTATAAATATAGTAAATGGGGAAAAAGGTTAGCGCCATTGCGCCCTTGGATTTCATGAACGAAATGATATTTAACACTATTGTAAGTACCTAGTACCGTTGAAGCAAGCTGGACGGGTAATTTGTACGTGATTCTTAGAAAATAATCATTGAGATTCGGTATGTAATATGCTCGATAGCTATATGTATAGTAAACAAAAAACTTTTATTTTCACTATTTGACAGTTGTACTGATTACAGCATTTGAACGATTATTTTATAAAGATCGCATATAAATACTTATAAAAAGATGTCAAGCTATACTAGTAGTATATGCTACCTAATTGCTAAACACAACAAACCCCCACTTCTCCACCTATCCTTTCCAACAGTCTTGTGAAGGAATAGGTAGAAGAGTGTACATATGGTGAGGGTTAGATATTGTCACAGCGATTGGGTAGCGGTGGCTTGCTTATAGCGTCATGCTCTCTCCCTTTTCTCTCTCTCCCTATCTCTCTCCCTTTCTCTCTTTCTTCATTTCTCTATCTCCCTATCTCTCTTTCCCTCTCTCTCCTCCTCTCTCTCTTTCTCTTTCTCTACACACGCGTGCGTGCACACACACATGTACAAACACATACACATGTACACACTCATACACACACACACACACACACACACACACACACACACACACACATATATATACGTGGTGCGATATAAGAGAGCACACACACATATATACACAAACGAGTGGTATAATTCGGGAGAAAGGACGGGTCGCGCGTATGTGTATGTGTGTATGCGCGTGTAGCGACTCATCATCCTCGAGATATGGGAGAGAAAGAGAAAGCGGGAGAAAGAGTCGCGCGTATAGCGTGCGATGGTGTAGGTGCCGTGTGTGTATGTGTGGAACTTCTCGTCGGTGCTCGCTCCAACTAGTAACGCTGCTGTACGATCAACTGTTGCCGTCGGTGTGGGTATGTGTGTGAGACGGTCCGTATTTTTTCTCGGTCGCGATTCTCCTTCTCCTCATTCCCTCCAATAAACAGCATAATAATTCCCCCCCCCCCCCATTAATAACAATGTTAAAAATAATATTTTAATGCTCGGCTCTGGTGATGGTGGTGATTCGTGATTGACTGCCCCGTTTATAATAAATAATTTGACACGAAATACGCGTCACAAAGCTCGATCGCGCAGAGTAGCATCAGTATCGTCAAAATCACCTTCATCAAATAGCTTATCGTTATAGACTTGTTCACTCTTAGGTTTACAAGTAGTTCGAGTGGACTGACGACAGGTTTGAAAGTTTCACATATTGCCTTCTTATTACTTTATTTAACCTGCCTCAGCAGAATGTATTTACGTCTAATCGCCTCTCTGGATTTTGCAATTTGACGAAGAATATCTTTCTCCTGTCGAAAGTCTGCCATGTTGACTGCTCTATGATTTACAATGCTCTACTCAATTCATGTTGTGTGCGCAATATTTATAGCAAAACAGTCAAAGCCCTTTCGGTATCTATCAGGATCAAGTTCTCGCTCTTTGTCTATCAAGAGAAATCCATACTTATCATCTCTCCAGCACTTAGAGCATAAACTTTTAAATTGTGTATAAGACATATGAGAGTTTATATGATCCTCGTATATGTGTTTAAGATTCACATCATTTTGTCGAAATATAGCCAACAGATTAACATGCACGAAATGCTTTGGGATGTGAGCGTATGACTGACAGAGATAGTATCAGTCTACATTTTTGTGTCTACCTATGCAAAAATAGGCTCTTACATTGTCCTGCTTCTTACAGGCTACATCATCGAAGACCATGGTTGAATTTGGAAGCGCATCCTCGGGCTCCATAACTGTATCATGCTCACTGAATGGAAAGTACTCAACACCATCTACTCATTCCAAAAGCTTTTCGAGAAACTAATACTTTGGCTGATTGAGTGATTTCGAGTAGACATACATATTTTCAAACTTTAGACCATTGGAATGTATTATGAGAGCGAGCAGCGTATTGGTCTTGCTGCAATTTGATGGGCCGCAAAATACTGCTCGTATATTGTCAGGCAGTAGTTCACCATGACGTTTCGACACTTCCTGCTGCTTCACTAGAGTGTCCAAATTTGACACTGGCAGCTTGACCTTTTGTACTACAAAATCCATGCCCATTTACTTTGCTGTCTCGAACACAACTGACCATGAGACTATAAATACCATGCTTACAATCTCTTGATATTAGTCAGAAGTTATCCTTGGAAGCGTCAACATCAAGATTGTACATAAGCAGCTGGCTAAACGTCTGGCTAGAGGCGATCCTGAAATCAATCCTCTTGATGCAGCCTGCAAACAGCATGATATTGTCTACTCACAGAATCCTGAGAACGTTGCAGTTAGAGACGCTGCAGATAGAGTTTTAGCTGAAAAAGCATTGCAGCGAGTTTTAGTTAAAGATGCAGTTTTGGTGAGAAAGCTGCAGCTTACTCTGTAACAAATTGTATGAAGCTGAAATCAAAGCTTGGTATGGGTCTTAAATAGAAGAAAGAGAATCCATCCATTACTTTAGCTAGTGTGGTCAAGGCTGCCCCGAACTCCACTATGCCATTTAGAAAAAAGGAATATTACAAATATATTGGCTTCCTCTCACTTCAATTCAAGTTTCATTTCAATTCAAATGAGCATAGAATCTTCTTAAAAGATTTATCACGAGATCCTGATTTAAAATAAAAGTCATCTTGACAACTTATAGCAAAACCTTGATTCTCTGAAATGGTCAGACGGTGAGGTAAGTATTGGTCGTTAGGTGATATAATTTAATCTCGCTATTCTTTTCTCTCAATGAATCTTTTATTAGTATTAATTAGGATTTAAATGTATTTTCTGATAAACGTAATTATAAAACTTTTTATCAAAACAGATGAAAAATTCACTGTTGTACTTATTGAACTATTTACATATAGAATAGATAGATATAGAATGAGTATAGTATAGTAAATTGGTATGATCGTCTTTTGTTAATTTTTTTTTCATATCTATTTAATGCATGCGGCAATAAATTCAGAGTGTAAGAAATAAACATGCCGACCGCACGAACCCACGAAGAAAATTGTGCACATATTTGCCTTTTTTACTTTGGTAAAACCAAAACAATGGTAAATATTACTGATCCAATGAAAGTGCTTATAGAGAAGCACTTTTCATATGATTCTATGGACACAAGTCTACCTCCAGTCCTGTGTACACGTTGTAAGTGGGATTTATATTGCGCGCAGAAAGATTCGACAGCCGTTGTAAAAATTCCTGAGTTTTCTGAGTTTCCATCTATGATAATGAACACTTGATCAAGTTCTACTGGATTGTGCAGCTGTCATATTTGTCAATTAAATAGAAAATCATCTGGGTCTGCATCGAGATGTCAAATTTTGGTGTTTTACCGAAATAAAAAGTATACTCACAAATCCAATGAATAAAAATTGCAGAGGTAAGCTGAAGCTAAAATCATTGAGAAAAATTCTTAATCGGTTTATCAAAATAATTACCCGAATTTATGAGTAAATACAATTTAAACTTTTAGATAAGGCAACCACATCTGCTATTGAAAATCGATGTACTCACTGCTTTTAGCTCATTTCAACAAAGACATCGTGTAAATGGGCCCAAAAGGTTCTGAATAAACGATTACTTCGTTATTAAAAAGAAAACTACAAGAAGAAAATAATGTTGAATTTTCGGTAAACGTTTCAAGGATTCTGGCGTCAATAAGCTCCTCATATTAGCACTGGCTCCTTGGTGTCAAGAGAATTATGAGAATGTTTCTCAATTATGGAAAATACTCAATATTAATGATTTTGAAGGGACCATCGCGACAGATTTAAGGTAGTAGTCTGGTAACTTGCACGTTTCTTGAGGCTTTTTCGGGAATTTTTTTTAGGGGAATATAAAATTCAATCGGTTTGGATTTTTATATGTTATTAGGTTTTTTATTATTGGTATCTAAAAGTATACAAAAAATGTTGTTTTCTTTTCTTTTACTTTTTTGTTATAGTTTTTTAACACTAAAGTGGGCGTCTCAAAAAAAGGTAGTTGGCTGGCCCCGATGATTTCGCCGCTTGAGAACATCTAAAACAAAAAAATCAAAAAGATTATTGTTCTGTAAGATTGTCATTCTGGTTGGAACTACGATTAAACAATTTTGTTGTTACCTACCTTTTTCTGAGACGCTCACTTTAGAGTTAGAAAACTATAACAAAAAATTAAAAAAAAGAAAAAAAAAATTTTTTGTACACTTTTAGATAATAACATATAAAAAATCAAACCGATTGAATTTTATTTTCCCCTAAAATGAAATTCCCGAATAAAGTCTCAAAAAACGTGCAAGTTACCAGACTACTACCTTAAAACTTGCTAACATCATTATTGGGGTAATGTCCCACAGCAGCATGTACCCATGCACTTGGTGTTACGCATCAAAACATGAATTGCACCAGTGTAGAGATTATCACACTGTAGAAAACACTTTGCAGAATTACGAACAATGGAGAAAAGCCGAATCTTTAAAGGATCAGGCTAAATACTTTAAAAATTGTATTCATGCTCCACTCTTATCTACCGCAAAAGATAAGAGGTTTCTTGAAATTCTATCCCTGCCAGAGTTGTATTTAATGCTTGGGGTAGTGAACACACTGTATAATAGTTTGTTGAAGAAATGGGATAATACTCTATAACCTGGGCGAAGGATTGCTCTGTATCTCGCGAAGCAAGTCATGGAGAATCTACATTCAACGAGAATTCGTGCAGAATTCTATTAGAAAAAATTGATTTCTCCGATTACGAAATCGCAATTTGGCATGTGTCAAGTTTGTTGATGCTTTCGAAAAGTTTAGAGATGTTGTAAAAGCGTGCTGTAGTTATAAACTTGACAATAATTATAAAAATAAAATTGAGGTTTTCAAAACGGGAGTTGGCCTCGCATTTTATAGCGAACAAGAGTCTGTAGACTCTGATTTTAAGCCAATTTTTACTAAGCATAAGGTACACAACAATCATCCAGAATACTTGGACAGATTAAGGGGTTAGATCCCCCTTGTGCTCTAAAAAACAAGGCTTTGTTAATTATTGTTTTTAAAGGACATTTGAGATTGAAGGTATACAAATAATATAACATTGGATTAAGCAACTCTTAAAGAAGAGGAAAAAATTTTTTATCGATATTTTTTTTACAAAATGACGGCTGTGCAGTGATTACCGTGAACCGATTTTTCAATAAGGTCTTCCGCGGCGAGCAGTACAAGTCTCGTCTAACTCCACCTACAACAAAAAAAAATTTTCTATTATCTACATGAGTTTTGCTAGTGAAGTACGTATGATTATATTTTTAGAATTCGCGAAATGGCGATTGTTTTCACAAAAAATCGTGTTTTCGACGAAAAAATCGACTTAAACTGTTTATAACTTTTTTTCTTGTTAATTAATCGCTAAAATCGTGTGTACTTCACTAGATAATCAAACAATGAAGCTACTGTTAAAATTTTAAGTCAATCGGATGTAAACTTTTTGAGTTCTACTGCTTGCCGATTTTGAAAACATGGTTTCGAGAAAAACGCGTTTGAAGTTTCAAAATGCTATTAATCTTAAGAATAGTAAAAATATAGTCCATAATAATTTTTTTACCTTCAGTCTGCTATCCCAGCACCATATAATTGTCCTTCCAGGGCCTTCATTTCCTCTTCTTCTTTTTTTTTGCCTGATGTAATGCTGCGCCTGGCCTCTTTCGCGATATCGGACATACGATCCTCAGCGGTTTTGACGCGATTGGCGTCCGTTTCCACGCAAAACTCGTACACGTTTGGCCGAACAGTCAACCCAAGAGCATCGTAAACGGCAAACAGACCCGAGAAGCCGTCATTGAAGATAATAACGGCTACGTCAGTCGCAATGTCAAATATAGTCTTACCGCTTGACACCGTCTTTGGAGCAATTGACCACACTACAGCATTAAACGACTCGTTATTGTTCTGAGTATACGCACCCAAACAGCGTGACCGAAGGTTGTCGGAGCTGAGTTCATTATAAATGGGTTTTATTGCGTTAAAAACATCCTCATGCATTGGACTCTTGTGCTCGTACGTTGCAAGTGTACCAAGCGCTGTACTGCGCTGCCAAGAACACCAAGAGTCTACTCCGACGGGACACTTCTCGTGCATTGTATTGTCCTTCGTCGACATTTTATTAAGTAACGTTGCCCAAATTTCATTCCGCATTTTTTCGACTAAATCGTAGTTTCTCCTAATAGCAAGTCCGTAATAAATAGAAAGTTCATCAATTAACTTTCCGGTCAACTTTCCTCGGCCGCCAAGACCTTTCGTTTTTTTTTTCAAATTGCGCAGACGCGTTCCCATGCGCTTCTGAACGTGTCCGACACATTCTTTTTTTTTCGACGATGAAATCTTTATAAGGTTTTGAGTCGACTATACCTTTATATGTTTTTGAATCGCCGTCGGCGATATATTTCAAATATTTTATATTATGAAGTTTTTTGAGCGTTTGAACATTTCTATAACTGCGTCGATCTTCATTTTTCCGGCACTGCCTTCATGGTTGGCATCACAGTTCTGTTTGTGTGAAGGGTATACCTCTTCGTATTCAGAAGTACCTTCTTTTTTTGTCAATATTGACACACTTTACAGTACTTAGATTTTACACACACATCCAATACCTTGTCAGTGTAGCAACCAATCAAAGTCACCAATCCGAACAAAGACGTAAACCCTCTCTTTCGCCAAGATCCATCGCCTGACACCGTGAGACCTTCTTTTTCACCTCGTTCGATCGAAATTTCTTTTTCTTTAATCGCTGATTTTTTCATAGATATAATTCGAACAGATGAAGTAGCAGTGGCGATATTAGATATGATCTTACTGTAAGTTGTTTGAAAAACAGGCTTTGCAAGATCCATCATAGAGCAGAACTTTTTTATACCGTTGATGCCTATGCCTATGATGCGCATAGCTAAAATAATACGGCAGTTGATCTCATAAGCACTACCATTTATTACAGGACAGATGTTAATATCAGCATCACCACAGTTCGAACAAGGCACAATAATTTTGAAGCCTAGTCCACGCTTGTTCGACTCTAAAAACCGCACGTCACCATTACATTTTTTGCATACTACTAATTCAGAAAGAGTAGTAAATACAGCGAAAAAATTGATGAAACAGTAGCCGAAATTATTATCAACATCGCGGTCACGGTCTAAATCAGTAGTTTTCAATTTCTTAGCCGAGGTACTAACGTGCTCCGAATCGCCTTCGAACGAATGGCGGTTAGGCGAGCGTCGATTACTAATTTTACTCCGTTTTGTACTTGTACTTCTTGTTTTACTGCCTTTGCGGCCTTTGTGTACCTTTTCACTCATAATTAAGTACTTGTAAATATAATTCACAGTTAAAAAGTAAAGCAAAACTCAAAATAACAACGTAAACAACGAGAACGGCTGATCGACTAAACACAGGGCAAGTGTGAGTAAACACGTGCTGTAAAGACGCTGTAACCGTCGTAATGTCATGTAGCGACCTCTATAATTCAAATTTAAAACACGATATCGATCGTAGGAAACTTCTACTAATTTCCAAAGCCGCGAAATTCAAAAAAGCGAGCATCGCTAAAATAAGCAAAAATTGTAATTTTGGAGCATCAAAGCTGTTTGGAAAAAATTGATTTAAAAAAATTTTGAGTTTAAATCGGTACTTGGGGGTTGTAGATTTTGATTCTAGGATTGTTTTGGCAAGATTTAAGCCAATAAAAAAAATGGAAAGAAAACAAAAAAATTTGGGGGATATAACCCCTTAAGAAGAGCGCTTTGTGAATATAATAGTCTTCACTCTTTTTAAAATAATGATAATCATTTATTGGTTTGTAAATACTTTTGTAAATACTTCAATTCAAATTTTATATTAAAATTTGAATTTATTATACAGGAGAATTTTTTTTTATTTAACAAATCCCTAACAACCATTATGACTTTCAGTAGAAAAAAATTGATGAAGCACGTGCAAGTGCTGTATACAACTGTCTTCAATGTGTCATTATCATAATTTCGTAAATAACAATATATGATTATTACTTCGGAAATACTGTTATGCTTATGATTTACCAATATGCATGTAAAATACGGCATTTAGTGAATATAACTTGAATTGAAGTCTATGACAATAATTTTAGCTAATCCAGCCAAGATTATTGCGCCGCACATGCAGGCTTTAACATTAGTTTTATTCGAGACTTTAAATAAATCGTACACAGGAATTTAGGGTAAAATTATGAACACTTATGGTTTATTCAATTTAGATACAAGTTATTGAGCGCCAGCTGTGCGAATTCGCAGCATGATTTTACAAGTGTTCTACCGACACATAGAATTACTTATGCAATTAACTAACTACGGTGAGCAGGCGGTACGGTGGGAAACGGTAAATGATCGGGAGGGGAAGAAGCTAATTCTCAGGGACGCGAATTCAACTAATATACGGCGACAAAATACACGTGGAAAACGGCGCTAGCTTTACAAAAAATGATCTATGTAAATATATATATATATATATGTATTCACTAAGCACAATGATATTCTGTGCAACTTACTCTTTTATTCAAATCCGGTGTGGCCTCTTTCGACGATACAAGCTGGTCGGCACACACGGTACAAGTTTATATATATATATTCGCGAGCGGAACAAGCGGTTTTATATTCTCACGAAGCTGATACAGAAAAGACCGAAGCGTCTGTGAACGTGGCTCAGGCTGGAATTTATAGTCGACACTTGGCACTTAATACTCAAACTCTAACTCTAAGACCGCACGATTTCTAATGTTTGCATACTCTGTGCCCATACCTTCAAAGCAGGCATAGATTATGTAAACATTAGAAAGCGTACGTTCTTAGAGTTTGAGTATGAGAACTGAGCATCAAGCATTGAGTATTGAGTGCCAAGTGTCGACTATAAATTCCAGCCTCAGTACGAAGTCAGCGAGTTGTCGCTTCGTTCCCGCGGCGCTACACTCGGGTTTCGGTAGTGCGGACCGAGCCCGCCTGAGGGCGCAGCGCATGCTTTGGTGAGGAAGAAAGAGAAGTGAGAAGGAGGAAAGGGGAGCGTCTGCTCGCGATGACGTCACGCTATGTGTCATGCAGTCGACGGCTTGCAGACGGTGTTGGAGAGGACGAGGAAGGACGAGTGGCCAGGACGAGGAAGTGCGACGAGGGATGCAGCAGGAGGGGTATTTGGGCAACGGTGCCGACGAAGGGGCACGAAGATGAGAGCTGCAAGGCCCAGGACGGCGTACTTACAGTAGGAGCAGCTTCCTACTGCATTCATCCACTGCCACTATTATCAGGTGAGATTAGTGTTTTGCTTATCACTGTAATCTCCCCTTACTAATGCTATGTTGTTTCTAGGTGTCTGGTGAGTGCTTCGGAGACTGCTGCTGCTGCTGTTATGGAGGAGCGGGCTACGAGTTGAGCTACGTTGCTGTACCTGAGAGACCACTCTGCCTCTGCAAACCTTCCAAACCAGGTAAGAGAGTTCCAGTTTGATATGCATGTCTGCTGTAGACTAACTCATCTTTATGTTTTCCAGGGTGTATGCTGCAGGCCTCCTTCATATCTAGAGAAGCAGCCGCTCCGCCCAAGGTGGATCTATTCATACCTTTCAAGGCATAAAATCAGGTGGGTATCATTCTAATACCATTTTGCTTATATTCTTGATTTCTAATCTCTTGTGTGTTTCCTTAGGTTGGTTCGAAAGGACAGGAGTAAGGAGAGGAGACACCAGGACATGCTCAGCGCACCTCAGCCGAGACCAGACAGCTCCCACCTATGCGAGGCTCTATGGGATAGCAGCTGTGCGTCCTCTTCAGCTGCTTCAGGGCATTGGAGAGCTCACTTGCTCTGTGTCGTCCACGTGAATAGTGTATGTGTGTGCGTGTGTGTGTGTGTATAGTGAGTGAAATGGGTAGGTAGTGTGCTATCGTTTACATAGGCCAGTTTTGTCGAGCATCGGACTTGCACTGAGCAGTTCGTTCGACAGACTGGAAGTTGTGTAGCGCACACAAAATGGGTGTTGCAAGTGAGAGGAAGCTAATATATTTGTAATATTCCTTTCTTCTAAATGGCATATTTCTCGGTATATAACACATAACATCTATATATCATTATATCTTGATTCTATTTGTAGGTAATTTCATAAGCTTTTTAATGAACCCCATAAACATACCATTTCCACGACTCATTATTTTTCAACTTATAATGAACAAAAAACGGATATTTAATAGTAGTTTTCGTTACTAGGGTGTAAAGTTAAACTTTAGGCACCGAGTTGTGATGGACTCGTGCGAGGGTTGGTGCAGCCGGCCAAAATGCCATATATGGGCGATTCTCTACCAAAACGTAAGTATTTGACCTTGCTGGATAACTTTTTTATCGGGCGGATCCTGATGAACAAAGCGAATCGGGCGAAGCCCTCTATCCCCCAAATTTTTGTCACTCCTTGGAAACTATCCATCAAATTTTGATGAAAATCTTTACACGTGCTCTAGGCCACTTCAAGACTGCATATCTCATGAACCAAGTTTCTTGTTATTTCGTTCAAGAGATATTAATATTTTTATCTTTAGAGTTTACATAAAATATACACGTTTGTAGGGAATCACGCATATATCCATGTTTACCAATTTTTATCGAAATATCAGTAAATTTGAGTTAACACATCATATTGTTGGTTCTGCCAATTTTTTTTCGAATTTTTTACCTTTAATTCGTATACAGCGACCTCAAAAACCCTCGGACTAAAAATTTCATTAAAATGTGTGGACTAGAAAAGAACATGTGTAAAAGTGAAATTTGCGGCAGTGCTACCAACTTAAAATTGGTAGCGAAAAATTGTGTTTTACAAGTAGCCGCTTTTTCCGCAACAATTTGCAGATAGTCGCTTTTTTCACAAACTTTGCAGATAGCCGCTTTTTCCACAAAATTTGCAAATAGCCGCTTTTCCCGCAAAATTTCAGATAGCCGCTTTTTCCGCAAAATTTGCAGGTAGCCGCTTTTTCCACAACGATTTGCAGATAGTCGTATTTTCGTCTAAACCAATGTTATTTACAATTAAAAATAAATTATAATTTTTAATATGAAATTCTGTACTTACTTTAAAGTTTAGAACTAAAATAAATATAAGTATATACTTTAGAAATGATTTACATTATAATTTAAAGAACGATTAAAGAGCGCTACTATGTTTTATAATCGTTCTATGTTTTGTAATCGTATTTTACATGCAAACATCAAAATAGAATATGAACAATGGTAAAAGTTGACGATGAAGCGACGCTACTAATTGTCACTGCAGTGCTTTGCAATTTTGCTATATTCATCAAAGTCTTGTGTCTCTGTAAAATATAAACAACTGTAAAAGTCAGGAAAAGTTAATATTGTTTGGTTGTCAAGTGCGAGTATGCGATTCGATAGCTGAAAAATACTTGGATTAATGCAAATTAAGGAGAAGCATATTGTATAAATCATTGCAAAAATAAGTAGTTCAAATAATGAATGAAAAGTAATCAATATTACTATGAATCGCATCAATATTTTTATTTTCGTTAGATTAAGCCTAAATAATAAAAAATCGCACGTTTTTATTTACTTTAACAATTGAGTGATGAACTACAAAACTTTAATTTTTACTCCAGACACCTTTCTTACACCTATGTAAGCTTAACGATAGAAGCCTCATCAACTGATCATTTGAGCTTGATTGATAGCTCATATTCCTTACAAGATAGCCTTATTAAATTATAACTCTATTATGCCATACTCATTTTACTGAATACATTGTAAGAACGCTCTGGTAAGTTAATTTTTAATATCAAATTTGAACTAGTAAAAGAGAAACTAAGGTTGTCATAAACTCCAGTAGTTTCCCTGTTGAAAAAAGTTACATAACTTTGTGAAATAACTTTATTACATCACTTTGTTATATCATTTATGTATCTTTTTGTTAAAATGAAAATATCGAAGCTTAGTCCCTCAGTTAGAGTGTTATCACCCGGATGATACTTCCGAAAAAGGTCACTAGACCTATGGGGACTGCCGCTTTTCAGTCTCCCAACGACTTAAAAGTGTTAAAATTCATAGAGTGCCAAATCGATACATCATAAAGTACATAAAAATGATACATAAAGGATGTAACAAAGTGATGTAATAAAGTTACATCACAAAGTTACGTAACTTCTTTCAACAGGGTTATACACCCACAGTTTAGGATTTTGTATGTATGATAATACATAAATGAATTAGTGTTGTCGAAGAAGGAAATGTTAACTCCATTATGGCTTAATTAAATAGAAATTATAATAATAAGAAGAATAAACAAATTTTTGTAGAAAATAAATCTGTAATTTTATAAGATTCAATCGTGCAAAATAATTCTTAAACTATTTGAAAAATTAATTTTTTCAATGATTTTGACTGTACATATATCCTTGAAGAATTTTTAATAAGTTTTTAGCTAGGTGTAATGTTTTTACGAATTAAGGGGGTATGAAATGGTATTTTTCAAAACAGTTTTCTGAATCCAGATAATAACAAAATCTCTTAAAAATTTTAACAAGATAGTGTTTATATAAATACAAAGGGTCTAGTAATCATTTTTTTTGAACAAAGAAAAAAATAATTTACAAAGTTTATCTGTATTATCGACTTCTCTATTTTAAACAATTATTCGAGATTAAAAAACTTTTTTGAAATATAAACTGCTTACTATGCCGTCCGCATTTGTATAATCATTGTCTAGTTAACATTTGAAAAGATTCCGTTATTATTTGCAACCAAAACAAGTTTGAATATTTCCCATGGTAGGCAATGCGTATGGGACCCTTTCACGTCCCCTTAATGAACAAACGTTGGTACGTTCCTTCGCTAGTCAAATCTTTCAGCTAACGATAGGCATCTATTTCAAATATGTAGTGAAAATAAATTTAAGATACAATAATAAACAAGAAAATAAGTAATGAAATGAAGAAACAATGTACATTAGCTTTAATTTAAATCGCAAATATTTAAAGGAGAGATTTTATTCTAGGAGAGGAACAAATAGCGGACACATTCGATTCTAATCAAAATGTCTTCACTACAAAGGCTCCTCATGCTAAACTTCGAAGGTTGAGATTTGTAAATAATTTAAATTTGAAATTAATTTCTTAACTGGCTAGACAATTTGTATTTTTTGCATACTTGTACGCATATTGTATTGTTGACTTGTGCACCGTGGTTATCTATATAATAAGCGTTTTAAATTTTTTCAAAAAATGTTTTATACCAAATAAACATATAAATTATTAAGCGTTTCAAATCCATCAATTTTTTATCTACTGAAAACGTATCATTGATACTTTTATTAGAATCTTTCTGATGGTTCTGTAAACTTTGGATGTTACATTTTTTGTATATTAATAAATATTTAGTCTATTCATATACCATTCTTTTGTCAAATTGTAATCTCATGTTAAAGCAATTATATCCCTATTAACGAGGAACATGCTTTAGTATTGCAAATAACAAAATCTGTTATACAGATGCGGAAAAGATTTTTGATGTTAGAAAATGGCTAATTAAAAGAGCCATTGGTCATTAAAAGATATAATCACATAAGGTTTCTATGGTGCAATGAATGATTTCACTATCGAGTAATGTACGATGAGGCTCTCTCTATCGTTATTATTTTCGGTTTTTTGCAAACATTTTGTAGTCTGTATTTGGATAATGATGAGAGCCTTTAACAAGAGTGCCTTGAAAACAAAAGTGGCAGGAAAACAGTCATATTGATTGATGTCTTTGCTCTGTAATCCAAGGAACAGACCAATTTATAGCAGCCTTATATGCTTCTTCTAATGTATAAGACTCCAGCTACAGTCATATTTTATACAAAGAAGTAATGAGGTGAATATTATAATTGTCAAAGTACGAAACAAATGTATATCAAATATAACTTTATATATATTAATTATAAACAAAAGAACTTCATTTGATCAGTGTAAGTGTGAATGGAAGTCAACTATAAGAATTGAAAATGCATAGCAGAGTGTGAAAATGATAAATATAAATTAAAAGTAAAAACGTTATTGTTTTTGATTCTTTTTCACGTTTCTCTCTTCTGGTATCCCCGTATCGATGAAAAAATTACATATGTTACATTAGTTTATTATTTTAACACCTTCAGTTAAAATCATTGTACCTTCTATGTTTATATACAGCAGATACAATGTTATCACGTGAGAGTATTGATTTGTTTTTAACTTGTGAAAGCAATGCTAAACATTTCTTTTTTAAATTTATTTTTAATTAACATTGAACACTATCAAAAAGATATTTATTAAACAAATTTGTTGTACAAATATATGTGATTATTTCTAAAAGTATAAAATGCACCGCTTTGAATTGTTTTGATTAAAGAATTATTTACGTATATGAACTTTAATATTCTTATATCATTCTCTACTGAAAAAAGCAGTTGATATATCAGCTGATTTGTCAGCTGACAAATCACCTGATGTTTTAACGTGATATATCAGCTGATTTATTAGCTGCTTCATAATTAACAAAAAGCTGCACTAAATGATGCAAAAAATCCATCAAGCTGGAAGACTAATAAATTATGATATTTGATTTTTATCAATCTTGCTGAAAAATATCAGGTGATTTGTTAGCTGATAAATCATCTAATAAATCACCTACCATATCACCTGTAGGATTGATAAAAATAAAATTTAGCTTAGTCTCCCCAGTTTGAGTTTTATCATCGAGATAGTACCTATTTGGTACAACGTACAAGGAGCGTCCACAACCTGCGGGAAGCGGTTTTCGATGAGGCTTTAGGAAGCGGTTTCTGGGACTTAAAAATGATGCCTAATAGCACCCGTAGTTTCGTCTCATAGCCTCATTGAAAACCGTTTCCCGCAGATTGCAGTGGACTCTCCGTGTTAGTAAGATAAAATAATTTTCAAATGAATTTTTCGAATTATTTAGTGCAGCTTTCTGTCAATTACGGAGAAGATGATAAAACAGTTGAGATATCATGACAAAACATCAGCTGATGACAAATCACCTGATTATTAGCTGTTTTTTCAATGTGGTTGTCTTCATTAGTCAATGAAATGTATGTCAACATTATTAATAAAATTTGTTTATATAATCATTTTATTTGGACATCATCATTTCACACACGCAATGCGGACTTGAAGAATGCGTGTTAGGCGAGTCTGTGCGACGATATAACGCATTTTTGTGAGGGTGCTACGGTGAGTGCTCAGGGACGCGGACTGTGCGATTAAGTTCTTCATCGTGCGGGGAAAGTGAAACGCGTGTGCGTGAAGCAGCATGCACGTGGGAGCAAATTTGGAGTAGGGCGCTGGCGGTGGCTTAGGCGAATCAACCTTCGATAGGTTCCAGCAAGGGGTGACGTGTCGCCCGACTAACTGGCGTTCGGCGGAGCAATTCGCGTTTCCCACACTACCAAATGGCTCTACCCTGGCAACTGACGAAACGTTGTCAGCTCGAGGTACGGGCCAAGACCGCCGCAACGGAAATGGAGGAGACTCATTACGGCCAGGCGGAGCACACGACGCGCGCTTCGAACTGCGAAATGTAGGCAGCGACATGAGCCTCGATGACAGTCTACCTCAGCCAAACGGCAGTGGCGCAGGACGACCGCCGAGATCAGCTGGTGGTGGTGAAGCCCTATGACAAGCAGGTAATGTGCAATTCGAGCACTTACTGCTTACGATATTAGATGATAGCCGACGTCGTGATGCACAACGAGACGCGATGATGAAGCGAATGATGGCTCAGCTCAACATAACCTCAAATGCACTTGCTGCTCAACCTGTTGCTGCAGGTGTTGCATTTAGAGCTCCACAAAATTTCCAAGTCATGCCAGACTTAAGCGGGGAGTCTGCTTTAACGGCTTCAAAAAATCGATTTTTTGTCTTAAATCTATTCCAAAATATGTCTTCAAAATTTCAGAGGCCAATTCGACATATTTCCGAAGCTAGAGCAGTTTTAGTGGCCGAGCATCGAGCAGGTGCGAATGCTCGGGCAGACCCGAGCGCCTGCGTTCCGCCCCTCGATGTATTCTATTATTCGACTATACTCGTATATACCTGAAAAGGTCCAACCGTCCTTTGAAACATTATTTGGAGTCTCGGCATCGGCTTCTACACTGCTGTTTGTAGCGTCAGCTTTCAGTTCCACTTTTGATTTTGCCGAGTACACATCGAAATGTCAAGCTACTCGAAAGGTGATCGATCTAAAAGACAGTGTGCTGCGGAACCAAGAAAGCGGAAATTTCACGGCAATCGTTTTACAAGTGTTTCATCGGACAACAGAGACTTACATACGAGCCGCAGTGAGCAGAAGTTAACGACAGCAAGCAGCGATGATGTCATCATTCATTCTGCGCACTGCTACCGCATTATTGAATTTATATCTGTCTTTCTCGGCATTTGAATCGTTCAATTCGATTGTGTGGCGCCTAAGTCCGAAACATTTGAATTCCGGCTATAAAATCGTCGAAATTGCAGGATGTATGGCTGCAGGCATTTTTAACGAGGGCTACTCTGCTTTACTTTCCACCATGCAGCTCCTCAATATCATCATCGGTCAGCAGTGCAAAAATTTTGCTGACGCCGTCGATGCTGAGCGCATAACGCGGGAGAACCGGCGCGCATCATTTTCTAGCAAGAAGGCTCGTACAGCCCGAAGATTGGAAACCCTCAGCCAAAACGAGTTTTTTGAAGTAGAGGAAGGACTAATGTATGGCCCAGGGATAGCTGATTAACCTCTAATTACTGTGAGTACCCAAAAACTTATATTTTTTTTTACCAAAAACTTTAAAGCACGTTTTCTCGAGTTTTCATTTTTACGATTTTTAGAAAACGGTGCCGGTGATAGCAAAAAGAATATACGTCCGATCAAAAAAAATCAATCTGATCTAGCTTCAGTATTAAATTATCTTCTATTTGAACTAAAAAAGTTGGACAAAAGTATTATTTAAACTACTTTTTTTGCAACTTAAAGTGAATATTTTTTTTTCAAAAAAGTGAATTTTTTTCAAACTTTGAAAAAATTTGGAATTTGACAACTTCTTCGGTATTTTTTGAGTTCATATAGAAAAGAAACTTATAAAAAATTTTAAAAAATTTGTCTCGACTGTTTTAGACGCACCGCACGACCTCCATCACCGGCACCGAGTAGAAAGTGCAGACTCCAGGCGCTCCGGCAAAATGGTCATAACTTGAAGAAAGTTTAATATTTTTTAATACCAAAAATTGTTTTTTAAAGCTAAAATATAGTACATTATGTTCTAAAAATTTCGTTTACCGCAATCATTTCCTTCCCTTCAAAAAAAAATCGCTGAAAAAACGCTTTTTTTCGGTTCTTAAAGCAGACTCCGCCCTTAAGTAAGAGTATTCAGAATTTTACAGGTAATGAGTCCTCCTTAGTGGCACGTGAATGGATCACCAACGTGGAGAGCATACGAGTATTGCACCGTTGGCCTGATGCATTCGCCCTAGAGACAGCTAGGATGCAGCTGAAGGATGGAGCTCGAGATTGGTTCAATGCGAAGAGGGGCATATTAAACACCTGGCCTGCATTTCAGCAGTCCTTTCGCACTATTTACATTCGGCAGGATAGTACTACATCCAGATGGAAAAGGATGTCCGAGCGAGTGCAGCAGAAGAGCGAACCGCTACAACAATATTTTCATAATAAGGTAAAGCTTTGTACAGATTTGAATCTTAATGTCACTGACATGAAGGAGCAGATCCTAGCGGGCCTGTGGTCAAGAGACCGTTTCAACGCTATATCAGTCCGGACACATGAGACTACAGATGCATTATTACGTGATATCTTGGAGTACGAACATATGACCACCCAGCATCTGGAGCGAGTACGAGGACAAAGTGCTCACACATCAACAAACATCAGGAGAGCCTTCAATGGCAGCAGTCACTTTAAAGCAGTCAATGGACCAGCTTCAAATTCTCAACAGCGCACTGCAATCACACTCAGCAGTAACGACAAGGGAGAACCAAAGTGTTTCAACTGCCAGGCATATGAACACTTGTCCCGAGACTGCAAGCAACCGAGGAGAGAGCTTTACTGCGTTCGCTGCAACAAGACTGGGCATCTACAACGGGCTTGCACTCAACCACTTGAAAGTGTCAAGTTAATCCAAGGCCAATCTTCACTGACTGTGGGTAAATACCTCAAGCCTGCTTTAATTAATGGTGTGGAAATGCACTCATTTATAGATATGGGAAGTTCGGCATGCATCATGACAGCTAGCACTGCTGTATGCCACCACCATCACATAGTGTACGAGCCCCTCGACTTGAAGAGTTTCGGACCAGACTCTTACCGGATCACTTCACCTGGCTATATCGAAGCCACTATATAAATCGATGAAGCTACTGTCGAGAATATCAATTTTCGGTTAGTACCGGATGAAGTACTCTCTACATAAGTGCTCCTTGGTCGACCTTTCACCGATGCTGATGCTGTAACCTACAAGAGGGAAGGTGATGTGCTGACTTTCAAATAACGAAGCCCTGTTGTACAATCTGTGACTCCGGATGCAGCTAACCGCAATCTTAAGGTAATGTTTAATTCAACTGTTCCTGCGGTGACAGTTAACATGATTGAGGTAAATGCGAGTCACAAAAATCATGTTTTACCACTGCTGAACATGGCTGGAGTTTCGTTCAACCTGAAGAAAGGCACCACCATCTGCAGGGGCACTGTGGAACCTCTGCCTGTAATGGACGTCACCGAATCACCCAACCAAATCACCCTAGATGATTTAAACTTTGGTGACCATCAACCTGCAAAAGTCTGCGATGACTTCCTCAACATTATCAACAGCTACAGAGACTGCATAGCAATGAACATCTCCGAAATAGGATGCGCAAGAGACGTCGAACTGGATATTGTTGAAATCCCTGGATCAAAACCGGTAATTTGTAAAACTTACCGAGCGAGAAAGATGCAAAGATACTGAGCGAGAAAGTTCCAAAGATTTGGAACGCGAAAAAATGCTTGTAATTATAGCAGAATGGCGTAAAGCAGGAATTATTCAGGAAACTCAGTCTCCTTATCCGAGCCGGGTATTATTAGTACAAAAAAAGAATGGAGACTCGCGGTTAGTCATGGATTTTCTAAAACTTAATAAACAAACGCAACGTGTTCAGTTTCCTTTACCGGATCCGGACGAGCATTTAAATGAAATTGGTAATAATAAAGAATTCATAATGCTTGATTTATTTCACGGATATCTTCAAATTCCAATCGCAGAAAATTCCAGACATAGCACAACCTTCATTACGTCCGATGAAACAGGTGAATTCACACGACTCATGGTTGGTGTAACAAATGGTCCGGCGTGTTCTTCACAATATATGGCGCGAGTACTCTATCCACTACGGAAACATTTGATATTATTTTTTTTAGATGATATTTTTATAGCAGGTAAATCTTGGGAGGATTTACGCGAGAAATTAATTCTAGTATTAAACGCTTTACGTAAGGCGGGTCTATTATCTAAAAAAATGCCAGATTCATAAACGTAACATAATTTATTTAGGTTTTGAAATTTCAAACGAAGGCATTCGGCCGGGAGATCACAAAACAAACGCTAGCAGATCATTTCCTGTACCTAAAAATGTACATGTAAAACATGAATACTTGAGGTTTATTCAAATTATATTACAATTGTGTTGAGCGCCAGGAAAGAAGTTAGTACTCATATATATATATATATATATATATATATATATATATATATACTTAATAAGCACAATAGTATTCTGTGCAACTTACTTTTTTCAAAACCCGGTGTGGCCTCCGTCGAAAATGTAACGTACAAGTTGGTTGGCACATGCGGAACGAGAAGATCGACGGGAAAATCTGAGTACGGAAGCGAATACGAAAGTTCGCAAATCGTAGCAAGCTGCTACAGAATTTTTCACCACGGAGCAAGCAAAGCACGAGGTGTATACGAGCGCGGCTCAGTACGAAGTGAGCGAATATTTCACTTGGTACCCGCGGCGTTGCACGCGAATTTCGCTAGTATCGATCGAGCCTGGCTGAAGTCGCAGCGCATGCGCCTGGTGAGGAGGAAAGAGGAGCGTCTATTTGCGGTGACATCACGCTATATGGCGCGCAGTCGACGGCTCGCAGACGTTATTTTGCGAGTCAGGACGAGGAAGTACGACGAGGGATCCAGCAGTGCACCCGGACAACTGCGACGACGAAGGGGAATGAAGACGAGAGCTGTAAGTCCCAGGACTGTGTACTTGCAATACAAGCAGTGAGACGCGGTAAACCTCGAAGACGTTATATTTACTCAGGAGCTTATTACGTTGCTCTCTTCAACCGCCACTACAGCTATAAGATGAGATCAGTGTTTTTAATGCTAGCTTTACTCTTCTTAATGCTAGGTTGCCTCTAGGTGACTGGCGAGTGCTTCTGTGACTGCTGCTGCTATTATGGAGAAGCGGGCCAGGAGCTGGGCTACGATGCTGCGTCTGCGAGTCCATACTGCCTCTACACACTCTACAAACCAGGTAAGAGAGTTCCAGTTTGTTTTCCGTATCTTCTGTAGGCTAACCCCTCTTTATATTTTCTAGAGTATATGCCGTAGGCCTCTGGAGTATCCAGAGAAATAGCCGCTCCACCTAAGGTGATCCCATCTATGCCTTTCAGGTCATTAAGCCAGGTGGGTATTATTCTAATACCATTCTGCTTACTTCCTAGGGTAATAATATCCTTTGTATATACTTTCAGGTTGGTTCGAGAGGAGGGGAGCAAGGAAGGGGGACACCAGGACGCGCTCAACGCACCTCAGCTAGGACCAGCTGACTCCAGCCTATGCGAGACTGTATGGAATGACAACCTGTGCGTCTTCTTCGGCTGCTTCAGGGTGTCGAGGAGCTCGCTTGCTCTATGTCATCGAAGGGTTGTGTTGCGGTAGTGACTAGTGTGTGTGTAGTAAGTAGCATAGTGTTGTGGAGCAGGGATTATGTCATAGTATAGTAGAGGATAGTATGCGAGGCTGCGTAGAGCCTATCTTCAATCTGCGCATTCCATTTGGAATTAGGTTTTTCTAATGTATGGTTTGTCGAACATCGGACCTGTACTGAGCAGCTCTTTCGGACTATGCCTACAGGTTCGACCGACTGTTTCATATGTAACACACACAAAATGTGGTGTTACAATTGTTTTATTTTTTAATTCCTTAAAATCTACAACGTATATTGTGTTAATGGGTCACATACACGATATTCCTTAAATTCGAAATAATGATAGCAATTTTTAGTGCTTGATGAAGAAATTTTTAATAAAAATTTATACTTATGTAAAACATTTACCCCTTTCTTACGCATATGGGAAAACCTGCCGAACTTTTAACCTTTAGTATCTGAACTATAAAACTGTTGATTATTTTAATACTATTTACTAATATATACCAAGTAATTCTTTTTTTATTTCTACACATCATTAGCATATGTTGACACAGCATAGACATCATATTTGGCTTTTATCCAATGATGTAAGTCGAACAAAGACGAATAATTGCTTAAATTGTTGTGTCCGAAGAGAAGAATTTTTTTATTCTTAATAACAAAACATGAACGCCGTTTAACTTATCATTCTGATTCCAATTGCTTAAGTAAATTACACCGAAACTACAGCTCTGAGTGTAACCTTATTTGTGTGTTTCATTCTGAAAAAAGTTATGGCACTTTAAATATGTGTTTTGAACATCTAGAAATCTTCTAATTAAAGTACAGTTATTAATTTAGCAGTTACGCTGTGTTGTCAATCATCGATTTGAAATTCAATATTTATTTTTGACTAATGAACAAAGAAAAACATCCGTGTCGCATTTATGTGCCCCTTGATACACTAAAATTAAAATGTATAATACATAATTTTAAAAACATGATCCATTGAGAAAATTCAGTTTTTATCATGGCACATCTACAATCTTATCTAAAATGGTTCAGTTTTCATATGTGATCTTATCTTACTAGCCTACGTTAACATAAAAACTAAGCGGCGTTTGAGAGATTTATAAATGTTAAATATTTAGCTTGTTTAAAAACGTATTGTCATCCAAAAATAAGCAATTTAGTATATATAGAAAACAATGCTATTCTTATGGGCAAAAAATGCCGTTTCATACAAATAAGGCACGTGCATCAATTCTTTTCATAAATTGCTTTAAAAGTGTACGTACAAATTTTCAATTATGTGCCTTCAATTTTTATTTCAAAATTTTTCTATGCAGAGAGTTAACAGTTCGGTGGATTTGCCCATATACGTAATGTACCATTTTACCAGAGAAAAAACCCACATATTAATTACGGGCACAGAAGTCAGGCGTTTAACTTTATATGATAAATTCACTGATATAGTCTAGTTGTCGTAAAGTAGCATCTTCCTATAAGTGGATGTCAAATTTTCAAGCTTTTTTCACTTTGTTTTGGCTACCGTCACTACCAACATCAAATCACCTATATAATTCAGTTTTTAGGTTTAGATGTCATTATTAGTTCATATACTAATAAAAAAATCATATGAAGTAAAAAGAAAATTTTTCCATCATGGGTTTTCGAATGATTTCTATAGCACTGGGTGGCCTAAGTCCGCACTTAAGTCACGCCTATCCGTGACTTAAGTAGTCCATTACTGTACCGTCCTTATTGGTATATACTAACCTCGCGCTGCAATACTGGACTGCTCAAGGCACGGTTAAGCGTGACAGCGGATTTAGGTAAGAAGTGCTATCAAATTATATACGATACTCGTAATTTGAGTGGCCCATTGCACGACGTGAATATCACCCTCGCTACGTTCGGGCGCTAACTACACGCCGTGCAATAATGGACCACTTAAGTCGCACATATCGTAATGTACTATTGTAAATAACCAATTTAGCTGATTTGCGAAAACTGTGGAGTAAGGTGGACTACCTAAGGTTCCAGGTGGCTTCATTTGTATCAAATCACCGACATAATTCAGTTTTGAGGTTTATATTAGTTCGAAATTAGGTTTGTTTAGATGTCTATATTAGTTCATGAACTAATAAGAAACAGCTGCCAATTCATTTGCACTTAGCTTCCTCAAACTAAATTAATTGTTCCAATATTGATTTCTTTGTTCTAATAAATTTAATTTAATTTGCTATATCTCTTTCTAAATAATACCTCAAAAAGGGTGTGCTATTTTATCATTGATGGTTTGACATAAGATAATTTTGTACTAAAATTACGAAACGATAGGTAATAATCCGTATCACAGCAATTTTTTCTCTATACGTAGTTTATTAAAATTATTTAAATATTTCAATTAACTGTAATCAGATGTTAGTATATAGATTCACTAAATTCCTAATCATCTAAAATTCTGTGAACGATTCTCCATCATAGATTTCCGAGATATAACTGTTTAAACTAAATATGACTTTTCTAGTGTATAACAAAAGATGGGAAAGAGCCTATCTAAAATTTTCTGTTGTAGAAAATAGGTAATTTTATGGTCTGTTTAATGCATTTACACTAAATTGATCATAATATTTCTAATATACCAAAAACCTCGAAAAATTAAAACTCAAAAATCTAAAAATCCAAAAATTGTTATAAAAAAATGAGTCGATGAATCTTTAAATTTCTTTTAAATTTCGAATCTTCGTTAAAACATTGTTAAAAGTGAAAGTATGTGCTATTTGCATAATGTATTTGCAAGTCATTAACTAATGATCATATAAGGGGAGTATTAATACCGTAAAAGGGGAGAAAAATTCGATAACAAATAACACGATAAATCTAAATATATGTTTCATATTAGTACAAGTCAAGTATCTTGATAGTATATTTAGTTTACCTCACTGTTTTCACATTTCAGGGACAGACTAAACCCATGCGAAAAACTCTTAAGAGAATCGTTTAAATTTTATAACAAAATTGTAGAAAGTTTTGGAAATCATAATAAAAACTCTTGCAGGGAGAGTGTACAACCTGCAGGAAATGAAATTCGGACAGACTTTGGAAGATGGTTTATAGTACTCAAAAATGAAGCCTAGTGCCAGTAATGAATTCTAATAGGCCCTTGTTGTCGTAATATGAGGTAATTTACTCAAAATATTCGTTATTTTAATGAAAAAAGGAACCTCTTCTTTTAACCATATTTCTACAAGGTTTCATTATAGATAAATGACTCAAAATATAATATAAAGCAGGCAAACAGACCTTTAATTTAAGCTCTGTTCCGTATAAAAACATTAATCTGTTAACTCTTTTAAATTCGTTTATTTTCCACGTATTTTCAGTCACCATCTTCAATTGTTAATAACTTTTGATCAGATTAATATTTTTATACGTAACAGAACTTAAATTGAAGCTCTTTACACCTATATTCATTATTTTGAGTCATTAATCTACAATAAAAACTTGTAAAGTTATAGTTAGAAGATGAGGTACATTTTTTCATTAAAATAATGCATACTTCGAGTAAATTACATCATATATCGATAACAAGGGTCTATTAGAATGAATTGCAGGTGCTAGGTTTAAGTTTTGGGTTCCAGACACCTCCTTCCGAAGTCTGACCGAAATTCGGTTACCGAAGAGAGTGCACTTCTCTTGTTAAATAGGAATAAGGCATGACCATATTTGCTGTTTTATTTGTTTTATGCAGAAAAATGTTTGTATTCTTTATTAAGGTAGTCATGTTATGATTCTACACTTGAGAGTAAAGTCCATTTCTAATAGCCTACGATAATTACGGGTGTAAAACTATATGAATGTTGCTAAACTTTTAAGGAAAGATAAGCTTTGAGTATCTATTAGGATCTATGTCCAAAAAATCCGCTAAGCGGTAGTAGGTGACGCGAACAATAAAATGACGTCCATTCACATATGCACGATGCTAAAGTATTCGTGATGCCACAAAGGATCGGTAAAGTGATTTACTGTTTATCCAGCGAGACTAACACAAATAAAGAGGCACACCGATGCGCTCACACACAGCACACATAGCACCACGCACGTGTAAGTGAACACCATTTTATTATTCGAGTCACTTGCTGTTGCCTAGCGGATTTATTGCGATGAACTCGAATTGGCTAAGTTCTTTGCTCAGATTATGAGTACTTGTGTAAGGACTTTTCGTATACATAGGTTTAGAATAAAGCTAAGTGGGAATGAAACTGACGCGCTCGCCAAGCGTACGCTCACAAAATTGCGCTTCCTGGAGCCCACGTTGCCTACACTGCATCATCAAACTATATTGACGACTTTTCCAATAAATGAGTAAAAAACAAATGGTTATGAGAACGATTAATTTAGTTTGAGGAAGCTAAGTGGCAATACAGCGGTTTGGATTTGCACCAATTGAGTTGCTTTGGCTAAAACTCAAGGAACGGTCAGAAGAATGTCATAATAAGTACTTGTAAAATTTTTGGACACGTTTTGAGCAATCTTACTATGGGTTATGCTAGAAGGAGCGGCATTTTATTAATATTTCCAATTCTGTCAAATATCAGAGTTATATTTTTCGCATCCGCTAATCAAGTCGATTCGGCTAGACGAAGAATGGTCGGAAGAATGCTATGATAAGTTCTTGTGAATTATCTGACATGTATTGAGCAATCCTACCATGGGTTATGTCAGAAGAACGGCGTTTTATTAATATTCCCAATTTTGCCAAATATCATATTGTCTTTCATTTCCGATAATCAACTAGATTCGGCAACAAGTCAAGGAAGGGTCGGTAGAATGTTATGATAAGTTCTTGTGAATTTTTTTGACATGTTTTAACCAATCCTATCGTAGGTTATGCCAGAAGGAACGGCGTTTTGTTAATATTTCATATTCTGTTAAATATCAGTCTTTTATTTTTCATTTCCACTAATCAAGTCGATTTAGCAATAAGTCGAGGAAGGGTCGGGAGAATGTTATGATAAGTTCTTGTGAACTTTTTTGACATATTTTGAACAATCCTACCATGGGTTATACCAGAAAGAACGGCGAATAAATTAGAAAAGGATGCTAGAAACAATATGGAGATTCAGGCTTAGAAATGAAGCGAGGCTGAATAGATACTGGGAAACAGAACAAAATAAGGTATGCAGGTTGTACAAAAGAGAGGAAGAGGCAATGAAGTACATATTCCAATCATGTACCAAAACGGGAAAGAACGCAGAAATTTGGAAGCAAAAAGTAGATGGAAAAATAAAAAACTGAGCTAGACTATATGAGATAGTTTGATAAAGGAGAAGAGAGATAATAGAAAATAATCAAGAAACGGCACACGATTAATAAAAGAAAAATGCAAAGGAACGACAGCAATATAAACGCTAAGAAATGAACAAAATGAAAAAAGAAGAGAGAAAAAGGAAAAGAGAAATAACACAAGCGCACATCAGAGCAGAAGTGAAGACGGACCCTAATACGCCAAGAAACACACCAACGATGTAGATGGGTGTTCAGAAAGCATGGACACACGGATCACAGAACGCGCAGAGTCTATGGTGTAATTCCAAAATGGCAACACGTTGGTGAAAAATATTTGAGGTTCGCTTTATCACGTCGGCCGTGCTTTTATTTGGAATATGAGGATTCGGCTAGCTGCAGAATGCGCACAAATGTGCGCCCGCGGAGGCGGTGGCAGTCCAAAGGAGAGAAGAGTTTCAAGTAAATAAACGCTGGAAGTTTCAGTCGAACTTTAACACCGATTTATTAACGGAATAAATAAATACAATTAACGCAGCTCTCGCGGTGTCGCATGGTGCAAGCCGGTGGAGGTAAGAGAGCAGGAAGTTGGTCTCGCTCGTACACGTGGGAGAGAAAAGGAGAGTTGAAGTTACAGGAGATGCCCTGGCCTCGCAGCTGTTCACTCGACGTCGGTCCTGGAGTGTCGCGAGCCCTGGTCGCTTCCTCGGCCGTGATAGTAGGCCTGCCCGCGTATTCGCCGTCGCGTGTATAGTTCATGCATCTAGGTTGAGCGTCTGCACGCGGGACGTGCCGTCGGTTCGAGAAGCGAAGCGGAACTCGTCGCGCTGTCTCAGGCCGGCCTTGAACTACACGGAAAAACCCTTGGGCGAGATGCGGTATCAATGGTCGCTGCGCGGCGCTACCAAGCTTTTGGTGCTGCGGCAGCAACATTTTTGGGTGCGCAGCTCACCCAAATGCGCGGCGAGCTACTGCCCCAACATACAATCACTGTAGCTCTAAAAAAGAGAACTGAGCGCTCTAAACATGAAGCTATAAAACAAAATGTATAATACGCTTCTATTGAATAATTGAACAGATTCTTAAACTATTTTTTAAAGTTTATGTTCTTAAACATTAAACAGAAAAATAATAAATAAGACAATTATATAAAATTTATGTGTTTATTATTATAATACAATAATTACAATAATTATAATAAAATGGTTATAATAACCTTATAAGTCATACCGTGTGCCAATATAATGTGTATTGTTTACAACTGCAGATAAATAAGGTAAAATATGTGGTAAATTAAGTGGAATCTACTATGTAAGCATGGACACTGCACTCAAATCATGCACGATTTCTTCTAAAACACCGTCAAGTTCACGCAGACCATCGGCGGTGTGCTGATGAAACACGACACGCGCCAAATTTCCTCACGCCAACCACCAAGTGGCACGACTGCCGCGCGCGCGATACTCCGCGGCCCCTACCGGTAGAAACGCTGCAACACCAACAGCCGCGCACCGCGGTGACTCCAGCATTGGAACGGCTGCTCACCCAAAAGGAGAGAGCCGCGCTCCTTAGGCAATGTCACGCGTCGCTCTCAACGTTTGGTGTTGCACGAGCACTAGTTGGTGATGTATCACGCCCAAGGGTTTCGCCGTGTAGTCTAATCTCTCGCGTCGCGGCCCTCGCGATCGGTCGCTTAACTCTCTCTCTCTCTCTCTCTCTCTCTCTTTCTCTTCATCTCTCTCTGTTACTTACTGTCGCGTAATACAAATGAATATGTGGCTTTCGCCCGGAGAGGCATTGTGACGTTTTGGAAGTGAGTGCGATAATAATTGCATGAGCAATAAAAGCGTTACAAGTGTTTCCTCATTAAGTAAGTAAGAAAAATACGTAATCTTTTTAAAAATTACAAAAATTTTCAAGGTCAAACCTACAATTATTTAAGAAAGCAACTAAAAAATTGATTTTTTATGGTCCTGTTTGGTCTAACAGGTGCAGTTTTTTAATTTTGAGTTTAAAAAAAATCCCTACACATTTTTTTATATTGTACCTCAGAACATATATACCACAGGACTTTTTACCAAAATCAGTATTTCATCGCCAATCACATTTTTAAAATGGCTAATTCTTAAGCCATTTTTAAACAATTTTTACATTTTCTCAAGCATATAGCGGTATTTTTAGGCTCATAATGTCACCTTTTACTACATTTTACATACGTCGTCTAATAAAAAGAACCACTGCTAACTGCTGTAGTACAATGCTTTCTCACAGAGATTAAATGAACAATTAATTATTGAATATTTACACTGATAAAATTGACTTAGAAACAATTGACAATATTAAAGGCAATGTTATAGACTGCAGTGTTAACCTAGATTAAAATGGTGCATTGTTGGCTCAAAAACTTAATTAGTTTTGTACGAAGTTATTTCTGATAAAACTACAAAAGTTTAATGAAAACTACAAATGCATTCAAATGTGATCATATAAAATGCATATTCAACATATAAAATCGTATTTCGTCCACAAAAATAATTGTTAGATGTATAAATTGTAGGAAAATTATGCCTTGTTTATGATTAAGCGAACATTTACTTTACTTATCTAATGTATACATTTAAAATAAATATTTTTTTTAATTTTTAAAAAGTTTCAAAATTTAAAATCGCATTTCTTGAACAAAATCAATTCTAAAATAACTGAAAGATACACCAATCAAAAGGACATTACGTGAGCTTTACAGATATATGCATATTTTTGACATATTAAACGTACAAAATGCCAAGAATATTTTTCTCTAATTTTTACAAATTCTCAAAATTTAAAATTGCATTTCTTTAACAAAAAGAACGTTAAAGTATATGTAAGATACATCAATCAAAAATCAATTAATTTAGTATTATGAATGTTTACACTAAATTGACATATATAGCGCATAAAATTACAGAAAAAATAATTTATATTTTTACAAATTTTAATGGTTATAAATCGAATGTCTTTACAAAAGAAAATTTGAAGTTTTTGTTAGATACTCAAATCGAAAGGAAATTATGTCTATTTAACACATATATACATTTTTTGACATATCAAACTCATAAAACAATAAAATAAAATTTTTAATTTTTAAAAATTTGAAATATTTTAAATTTGTTGTATCTGTTATATCTGCAAAATTTCATCCCGATATACGGGCCTTCAAAAGTTATGGTGACCACAAAATATGACCACAAAATTTGTCCACATACGTACACTGTTATGGATAGAAATATAGTTTACTGAAGAAGCGGGAAGTACGTACAAAGCGCGCGTATGAAATATATTTTTTATTGCATCGAAAGGATCGCGGGCGTTCCTTCGTGGTCTAGCTTTCATTCGCGCGAATCGGTACTGCGATTCGTGGCTTCAGGCCCCCTAGTTAGGGGCGACTTTACGGTCGCCCTTAGAATATCAGATCTCAAAGGGTACTAGTCTTCGCGTTGATGAATGTCATCTCATGCGCGGAATAGCCGAAAGGCTAACCTGTGGCTGTAAGGCCACAGAGCAAAGCCGTGGGAAACATCTCGTCAGATGTGCATGTCCGGGTTTTTATGAGTGCTCTTTCTGATTCGTACTTCTCCGGCAGTCATCGGTAGGGTCAAGTGCTTAGCAGCGTCGAGTTCGCCGGCGAGCCGAACGGCAGAGTTGCCGCGCGAGAGAGCTGCAGAAGGAGTGACATTTCGCTCTGCAATAGTCGCTTTTCATTTGTTTTAGCCTACATTAATTTAGCATAGCTTAATTAGTTAGAATACTTTTATACTTTTATATTGTTTTATGACAGATTGTGTTTTGTTAGTTATTTTGGCGTGATTTAGATTATATTTTAGGCCATTTACTTTTGGTTTTTATAAAAGTAGTTTCTTGTTTTAATATATTATAATTTCAATTTTAATTGTTTATGTTAACTTATTTATTATAAACCTATCCTACTTTATCCCGAAACATACACACACACACGCACATACACAGACATTTTTTAAAACCTATTTATTTCAGTTCAGCGACTTCAAAAACATCTCAATACGTCGTAATCTCAGATTTCAAAAATGTCATTGTTATAAAGCTCTCTTTGAGAAATCTAAATTCAAGGTAAGTCAGTAAAACAAAAAAAGAATTGCGGGTAAACGGCACCCATAATTTGTTAGTAACTGTTATAGGTTTTGGGTTTATTATATATAAATGTCGCTTTTAATAGATTAACGGATAATATGTTCTTTTATTAAAAATACTTTAGATAAAACTCAAGTAAGAAAATGCGTTAAATTCCCCTTATCTATATTTTTAGGTAAGACTATCGTATAATATTTGAGTTAAAACTATATAATAACATTAACAATCGTCTTCCTTATGTTATCAGAAATGAGTAAAGTTGTGGCGCTTGTGATTTCTAGTTACAAGAAATTATTAACAAAAGAAAAAGCATTCCTTATATGGGACTTCAACCTAAAACCTTCGACCCTATCACAAATAAAATCTCGATGCCGTAGCGCCTGATAAGGTCCTTATCAGTCATCCTGATCAGGGTCCTAATAGGATGTTCACGCGAGGCGCAGTCTGGCCCGGATCAGGCACATGGATTTACGGATGCCTGAGCAGGTCCGTATCAGGTCCTAATCAGGCATTCGCATTATATTGAAAATAATTATTTTTCTAATTTGTAAAACAAATTGGTTAGATGTAATTATTAAAATTCTCTACTTTTACTATTATTTCATATTAATATTATACTATATATTATTCAGAATTTCAAATTTTACTTAACTTAGACATACATTATAGTTCTTATAAGTTTTTGTTATAAGTTAATTAAAATTTACTAACATACTATTCAGTTAACGTTATTGTGTTTTGAATTTTCGCGGGTTTAGAATCAAGAACAAAAATACGTTAGGATTCAAATTCCGGGTCTCTTCCGTTTCTCAAGATGTACGAAGATCGTGTTATGCTCAAACACGGGGTCATTTAACTCATCACCTTTTCTATATAAAATGCCGAATAGATACCACAACAGTTATTGAAACAATTAGGTCAGTGTAATTTGTTGAATCTCGTCCACTCATACATTATTTCATTACTTTGATAAATATTAATTACAACAGTTTTAATAGCAATCTACATACTGTGCATTAAACAATTTATTATATTTTTGTTAAAGTATGGAAAATTACATAGGTTTTACTTACTGATAAAACTAGGTAAGAAAAATTATAAAGAACAATAACCTGTTTTAGGTTATGTTTTCAAAAACTAAACTATAAGTTAATTAGTAATGTTTTGATACATGTTTTTGTATCAACTTTTGCTAATTTAACTGTCAATTTTTTCTAGTGAAAGAAAATCATGTTTTTCGGTATAGATGTCTTCCTCAAGGGGGTTACCTCGTGTAATTAGGTAAAAAAATCACTTCTTTTTTTATTTAAATCAATGCGTATGTATGTGAAGAATATGTTCTCAAAGTTTTAGATCGATATTCTATCTCTAAATGAAGCTACACACTTATTTTGCCGTCCTGTCTTGTCAAACACATGTTCTCGATCAAACAGTGAGCTTCTTTTTAAGATTAATCGCTCTACAGCGTCCGGTTTAAGTTAGTGCTGTTAGTGTCTGTCAAATTTATGTATTAAGTATATACTATTTGAAAATTATATATATATATATATATATATATAAAATTATATACGAACTTTATCATGATTCGAAAAGGAAGTAGATACGTTTAGAAGCGTTTTGTAAGGCCGGCTAAACGATCGTTTTAGGGCAATCAGTTCAGCAACCAAGATAAGGCTCCAGCGGAACAAAGTGCAAGTTCCAAGAAATTGACGCTTCTGAATCTGAGAACATCGCTGTTAATCTATCGCAGTGTTATAGAATTATTGAGTTTGTTTTAGTTTTCAGTGCAATCGCAGATATTTTTATGTACATGATATGCAAAGCAAACGTATCATTTGTGGAATCAAGTCACCGTGGACTTGGTTTCAAAATTATTGTTTCCTGCCAATGTGGTAAAAGGGAAATAAATTAAAGTCATTTTCTAGCGAATGCATATGAAATTAATCGGCGAATAGTATTTCTGATGAGACTTTTAAGAATTGGTAGGGATGGTATAAATTTATTTTGTAGCCACATGGATATGAGCAAGGGGATAAGTAGTAATGCATATTACTTGATTGTGGACCACATTTATGATGCAGCAAGAGTTGTTTTCCTTAATTTTCGCAAAAAAGGCCTGAAGGAAGAACAAGTGGAAAACGAGAAAAAAGAAAGGCCTATAAATAATTTAAACGTTTCTGGTGACGGATCTTGTTATATATATATATATATATATATATATATATATATATATATATATATATATATATATATATATATATTATATTACCCATATTACATATGAATTTGTTTTATTTATAGGCTATTATAGTGAAAAAGTGATAGATATTATTATAAAAGGAAAGTACTGTCAAGCTTGTGTAAATTGGAAATCAAAAATAGGCACAGAAGAATATGCTGCATGGAAAGAAAATCACGATGATGAGTGTGCAGTAAATCACGAAGGCTCTTTTGGAAAAATAGAGGTGGACGAGGAGGACTTATGAGTGAAGTACGATAATTACATCGGCGATGGAGATTCTAAAATTTTCAGTGCTATATTAAACTTAAATCCGTATAGCGAACAATTTCTAGTTGTGAAAAGCGAATGCGTTGGACATGTTGAAAAAAGAATGGGTTCTCGCCTACGAAATGTGAAAAAGAATGAAAAACTGGGAGGAAAGGGTAAATTGACCGATGTTCTAATAAAAAAGCTAACAAAATATTATTGCTTAGCGATTAGGTTAAATGTTGATTCTGCTGATAAAATTGCAAAAGCTGTTATGACGATTTATAAACATTGTTGCTCAACAAATAAAAATTCAATGCATGACGATTGCCCATCGGGACCAAATAGCTGGTGTAAATGGCTCGTTGCAGAAGATACAGGAGGATTTTTCATCCACCCAAACCCACTTCAATCAAGATTTATCAAAAAAATATCTTCTAGAAAGATGCTTAGGCGGACACACACAAAACGCAAATGAAAGCTTTAACTCTACCGTTTGGCACATGGCTCCAAAGCATTTGAATTCGGGAATAAAAATTGTAGAAATCGCTGCAAATATAGCTGCCGGAGTATTCAATGAAGGGTATTTTGCAATTTTGAAAATAATGCAAGTATTAAATATTCAAATGGCCCCCAATACAAAGCATACGCTGAATAGTATGACGACATGCAGCTAAAACGCCAGGGTCGCCGCAGCCAGATTGCAACAAATCGAGCAGCAGCTATTTTATGAGGATGCTGAAGGTTTGCTGAATGGCCCTAATATCGCAGATTAGCGCAAACAGCTGTAAGTATCCAAAAACTTATAGTTTTCATGTCCGTGAACTTAAAACGCGTTTTTCTCGGTGCATATATCGATGCTCCGTACGAAGACTAGCACAGCTTAGAATTCTCAAAAATAGTTAGTTCTTTTCCAAGACCTCTTATAAAACTAGCACTTTTTAGATCCTCTAATAAATACTAATATTTTCTCAGAACCTTTGTAAAGGTGATAGTTTTTGTCTGAGAACTTGAAAATTCCTAGTTTCGTAGGAGGATTTTGATTAAAACTGTTGTTTTTTGAGAATTCTGAGTTGTGCTAGTCTTCGTACGGAGCGTCGATATATAGAAAATCACATTTCTCACCGACTGAACCTATAAAATCAACGTAGCATTGAATAATATAAATGTTATTACAAAATAAAAGCAAATTTTTTTTCCTGAAAATGACTTTCTTATTTTAAGTTCCACCAATTTATCAATTTAGCATTTTTTATTATTATTAAAAAAAACAATTTTCAATCAATATACATCTATGTATATATGTATTATTTGTAAAATAATTTTGTTTTTACTTCTCCTAATATACTCTAATAATAGGTAAAAGCTTTTAAAGAGTTTCAATAAATACTTTTCCTAAAAATATTCATTCAAAATTAGCTTTTTTTTTTCAGTCGTTTACACGAAGTGGCCCCCTTAACCGACTTCAAAAAGAAGGAGGTTATCAATTCGCCCGATAAGTTTTTTATATCAATAATAGGTAAAAAACGCAAATTTTAATGACACATCGATTCCACCGAAACCATAACAATTTTTGCGTCTACAAATTTAAAAATAGACACATCAATTGTTTACGATCCCATTTATCACATTGATAAGAGACCGTCAAACTCATTGATTTTTCTTATTAGTTATTAGATGGGAAACGAATCAAATGCATGGCAACTGGACGTCGGCAAATGCAGCGCTGCGTTACACACACTAACATGGTGAAAATATTCTTCGAATCTTAACTTTGTATTGCACCGCACTTTTAACATGGACAAAGGCACAGCATTGACGTCGATACATTTGGTGATGGAAGATGCGGTAGGATTAAGCGTTTAAAAGGAGCCAGCAAGCCTGGAGGAGGGCAGTCCGATTTTGACTTTTCGTTTCGTTAGTTCCGCTCCGTTAGCACTGCGAATCGGGAAATTAAAGAAATCGCTATTATTAATTATTAATGCCAACAAATGCACTCTTTTGAGGAAACCTAAGATGGTTCTCCCAATTGTAAAAAATATTATTTTTAAGATTAATAATTAACTTAGAAAATACAACGTCATTCCTATAAATAAGACGATTCATAAATCTAAGAATATGATGAAACTAGGCAAGGACACAATGGATAAGTTAGATAACAGTAGAGTCATATATAAAATTGATTGCAAAGATTGTCCGGCGACTTATATAGGAAAAACTGTAAGACGTTTAAGAAAACGAAAAGATGAACACAGAAATGATGTAAAAAATAGAAAGGATACTTCGGCATTAGCGAACCATGTAAAAAGCACTAAGCATAGCATAAATTTTAAAGACTTAAAAATTTTGGACCGTGAAATAGTACATTATGTAACAAGGACAAAAAGTCGAATATTTTTCTCGCGGGTGACTTTACTGCCCGAGTGAGCGAAGCGAAAAGTCGAGGGAAAAATCGACTTTTTTCTCGAGTTACATACAGTACTTTATGCCCATCTCAACAGTGGCCACTTTTTGACTTGGAAAGTGGGACTGATGGACTGTTAAAATACAACATTGGTAAAAGACAATCGAAAATCAGAGTTATTGGTAGAACTTGATGAAATAAAGGAATTTGGACTAGTTTCTAATGAAGTCACTTTCTTCCCGCTAATCACTTTTGCGGGGAAAAAGTGTAATTTTGGTCTCGCTTTTCAGGGAAAAGAATGGCCATTTTCGTTCAGATGGGCATAAACCATTTTAATAAATGGTTTTTTTTCTGAAATAATTAATATATATCCCTATAACAATATATTAAATAAAATTGAAGATGCACAATTCCATAAAAATATTTACAAAATCTCTTTGAATTTAGTAAAAAAACATTTTAATTAATTATTAAAACACTAATAATAATTTATTTATAATTAATTTTTGTTGGAATAAATTAGCTAATGTCACTACAATATCACTAGCTTTGTTCAATTTTATTGCAGTGTGGGAATCCGGAGCGCATGATACGTGGGGAGGCGCGCGACTGTGTGTTGATTGAGCGACGCTTTGGGGTTTCCCTAAGCGTGGCGAAAATCGCTGTCGCGTGCCACCTCCTCGCGATTCATAGTGCTCTGTGGTAGGCTTTGGTCTGCTCTCCGAACTCGGAGCCTATTTACCCCTTTTCGACGAAAATCGGAGAGTGCGATAGAGTGGTGGGCTCGATCTAGCATTTATACTCAGTGGTCTTTAGGCAAGCATGTCGGTAACATCATGCGTCGACACAACATCTCGACGAGGACCGGACTCCACTGACAAACCACTGTGTAGTTTTATGGGTTTTATTGTTCTAGTGAGTAATAATATTGGTTCAGTTTGAGGTTTTTTAAAAACTTATTTTAATTGTTATTGTCAGTACGTTGTTGTTAGTTCTTTTCTATGTAATTGTAAGTAATTTTTAAAAAAAAATTTTTTAGACGTGTCATTCTTACATGAGTTAATAAGATGTTAACTCGTTGGTCTTTTCGAGACTAAAAATTATGTATCTAGGTGCGTTGTTAGTTTGTAACAGTTTTGTATATTTTGTAATTTATTGTTTGACATTTTTGTAAAAAGAATTTTCTGTAAATTTTGTAGCAATGAAGAGGGGAGTAGTAAAAATTCCCGAAACGTTGCATACATAGCAATAGAAAGGTTATAGTTCCACGAGATCAACCGAGTCTTTATTACCTAACTACCATCACCTGGGAATAATAAAATCACATCTATATTAAAAGAATCGCAACTTGAATTTTGATTGTTTGCCCTCTTAAACTTGTAATCACATATGGTGTTACGATAATATTTCGAGGCGCTGTTTTAATTTGTATTTTTTAATTCGAATGAGATGAGTGGATTTTTTTTAATAAAGAATTACATTTTTTTAAAACGAATTTTTTTATTATGTTTGTATCTTCGACCTTTGTCCATCTTTCTATCCCCACTACTTGATTGCTGTTGCAGCTGAAATTGTTTTAAGGGGATGTCGGAGCCCCGCCCCTCCTTTTGCTGTCCGACCTATTTTGTATTTCCAATTGTTTTTTGTCATACCATCAAGGATAAAAAGCACACCCTTTTTGAGGTATTGTTTAGAAAGAGATATAGCAATTTAAAATTAATTTATCAGAACAAAGAATTTCATATTGGATTACCAGACAAAATTTGTATTGACAATATTCGTACTATATTCATTTATACTCTCTAATTTTTTCAGCAATTTTACAATGGCGTTTTTACGTTAAAACCTAAAATGTCTGTCTAGCAGACGCGTTTCCTATACTGTGCGTGTTAAATATATAAACGGTAAGCTTATAGTTTAATAAACAAATTTCATAATGTCTTTTAGTTATAATTATTTTTATTTTTTTTTATTTTACTTTTTAATAGTTGTTATTTTTATATTACTTAATTCAGAAATTTATAGAAATATTTTTTATTATTAATTTATAATATTCTATGCTACAGTGCGTTTCATAACTTTAAGACCACCCACATTTTGCGCTAAATCACTGTAATTTAATATTGTATTGATACATAAATATTATAATCTTAAAAATAATCAAATTTCTCAACATTTTACGCTATTTAGACAATTTAAACATTTTTCGTAGTATTAAAATAACGAAATATCGTATTTTAGGCTGTTTCATAACGATAAGACCACTGTAAAGTTATAGGGGATGGTGGAGCAGTACGGGCACCCTAACTTCAAAAGAATCTTGTACTTTCTATTTTGTACCAATACAAATTATTAAAAGTGCTTCTTAAAGTAGAATATCTCAAGATTTAGATACATTATTTTTTATTATAAAATATATATTGCATTGTTTTTTATAATGCAAAGTACAATACCGCTAAAACTGCCCATTTTCCCCACCCGTGGGGCACGATTGGCATGGAGGTGGGGCACGATTGGCACGGTGAATTAATGAAAAATTTATTTAAAAAAAAATATTGGACGTTACTATTAAATTTGCATTTTATAGGATTGAGGATCAAAACTAAAAACCAGACCATTTCATTAACACTGACTCTTTCACCAACATCTAAGACTCCGACTCCGAAATGTTAAGGGCGCAAAAGTAAGGTTAAGAAAATCAGCTGTTAAACTCGGCGGAAATAAATTGACGACTCACGTATGCCAATCGTGCCCCGCTAGTGGTGCCAGTCGTGCCCCATTTTAGAGTATTTTTATATGTAATATTACTTTTTTCCTAAGCATCGGAGATCATCAATCAAAAATGCTATTAAAAATTTAAGATTTAAACTGTAAAAATAATTCCCTTTCGCTCATATGATTTATTTGTTCTTGAGAAATAGATTAGAATTATGGAAAAAACAACGTTTTGAAGTCCTCTTAATTTCTAATAATTCTCATACGATTTGTATTAATTTTTTTCATTTAGGATTTGCAGAGGGAAAAAGTAAAAGCTATTTACAACATATAAAAAATACTATCATGTTAGAATATTCATTTATTTAGTGAACATTTGAATGCCCAATCCACCCGCCAAACCCATCGTGCCCCACCGTCCCCTATTATTTTATTACTATTCCTACTGTATATTACAATAAATTAATTTAAACTATGATTTGTCATTATATTTTAAAATTCTGAAAATTTTCTATTTCTAAACTCTAAAATAAAAAATATAATATGCGGAAAAGAATTAAAAAATAAGATTTATTAATAATATAATTTATTGTAATTAAAGCTGCATATGAAAACATTATAATTATTATTAGAGCTTAATATTATGTGTACAATATTTTTATTGTGTATTTGAGATATATATTACTATAGAATTTAATTCGTTATGTACAATATTTTAATTATAATATGTTTTATTTGTAAATAGTAACAAAAGACTGTAATTTTTAATTTAATAATTAATTGTACCTCCATTATTTTTTATTAATTCAAAAATGCGATTTCGCATACTTTCAACTAAATTTCGTAAAATTCTTTCATCAATTTCTTGCCAAGCTTTTAGAATAGCATCTTTTAATTGATTAACACTACCATATTGTTTATTTTCAGCATAAACTTTACGAACAAGAATAGCCCATAAATTTTCAATCGGATTAACGTCTGAAGAACACGCTGGCCAGGCTAGAACAATAATATCGTTATTGTTAAACCACACTTTCGTTTCACGACTTGCGTGAATTGATGCGTTATCTTGTTGAAATATCCAATCTTCTGTTTCATTATTATCTAAAAATGGCAAAAGGTGATCTTTCAGTACATTAATATACTCTTGTGAATTCATTTTACATGAAGGAAAAGCTAGAGGCAATTTATGTGAGATACAAAATCCTCCCCAAACCATCAAGCTACCACCACCAAAATTTTTACGGGAAAAATATTCAGGCTCCTTTCTTAAGTCTCGCCAATACGAATGATGGCCATCAGGGCCATCTAAATTAAATTTCTTTTCATCAGAAAAAATAACCTAAAAATAAAGTAACAGTGAATTTAATATTCATAGAAATAAACCATGCATAATATATTATATACCAATATAATAATATTGTTCTATTTACTTTATTCCAGTCCGTAATCATATTAAGTTTCCCAAAATTTAATCTAGCATCTTTATGGCGAATTAGTTATCGAGGAGCTCTTTGTAATGATTGCCTTACAAGGTGATTAGCGCTTTTAATTGTACGATATATTGTTGAGCGTGAAATATTTAAATTTAAATCTTCTTTAATTTTATTCAAACTTTTTTTCGAATTGCTTGCTGCATTAATAATTCTGCGCTTTAAACGAGCAGAAACTTTGTTTTTGGGTCCACCCTTTTTATTTTTATCATAGTTTTCAGGATTTTTAAGAAAATTTAAGATTACGCAATTTGACCTCCTCAATTTTCGAGAGATTTCTCTTATGCTCGTATCGCAGTCGCGATATGCTAAAATCTTTCCTTTTTCTTCTTCGGTTAAGCATGTACCTCGGCCCATTATCTAATAACTGCAAATTAAAAACTTTAAGACTACTTTTGAACTTACTACACTTACTGCGTTATGAAATAGACAACACGTTTAACGGAAATTTAAATTATCATTACCCAACGGTTTCAGTTTATATTTATGACTATAGTTACCATCCAAGCATTTACCTACTGAGTGATACTGTCGGTAATTGTTAAATTTAAATAAAAATAATACATCAGCGCTTACAAGTAGTGATATATATATAAATATATATATATATATATATAAATAAATATATATATATATATATATATATATATATATATATATATATAAATATATATATATATATATATATATATATATATATATATATATATATATATATATATATATATATATATATATATATATATATATATATATATATATATATATTGTGAGCACAGCAATAAATTAAAAAAACTTAATAGCGGTCTTATTGTTATGAAACAGCCTAAAATACGATATTTCGTTATTTTAATACTACGAAAAATTTTTAAATTGTCTAAATAGCGTAAAATGTTGAGAAATTTGATTATTTTCAAGATTATAAAGTTGACGTACGAGGGTAGTTCAATAAGTCTTTAGAATAAAGTATAAAAACAATTTTTTTTGGGTAAATTTTTTTTTATTTTTCAACATAATCTCCTTGGAGCTCTATACACTTGGTCAATCGCTTTTTAAGTTTTTTGAATCCTTCAGAAAAGTGCGTTTTCGGAAGTTCCTCAAAATAAGCACTTACAGAGGCAATGACGTCTTCGTTGTCCGTAAATCTCTGTCCACCGAGCCATTTTTTCAAGTTTGGAAATAAGAAAAAGTCACTGGGGGCTAAATCTGGTGAATACGGTGGGTGTTCGACCAATTCGAATTTTAGTTCTTCAATTTTAGCCATTGAAACGAAGCATGTGTGAACTCGGGCGTTGTCGTGATGAAAGAGAATTTTTTTTCTCGCCAAATGTGGTCGTTTTTTTTAATTTCTTCTTTCAGCTGCTCTAATAATGATGCATAATACTCACCAGTAATTGTTTTACCCTTTTCCAAGTAGTCAATAAGTATAATTGCACGTGCATCCCAAAAAACTGTAGCCATAACCTTACCAGCTGACTTTACGGTCTTTGCCTTCTTTGGAGCTGGTTCGCCTGTGGAAATCCACTGTTTGGATTGTTCCTTTGTCTCAGGAGTGTAGTGGTGTATCCATGTTTCATCCACAGTCACAAATCGACGAAAAAATTCCTCAGGATTCCGACTTATGCGCGCCAAAAGAGCCTCAGAGGCGACCACTCTGCGTTTATTCTCAGCTGAGAGCAAACGCGGCACCCATCTTGCCGATAGCTTTTTCATGCCTAATTTTTCATGTAGAATTGAAACAACTGCACCTATAGATATCCTTGTGGCCTCAGCTAACTCACGCACTTTTAATCTTCTATCCTTCAACACCATATCGTGGATTTTATTGATGATTTCGGGAGTAGTTGCTTCTACGGGCCTTCCTGAACGTGGTTCGTCACTTATTGATGTACGACCACGCTTAAATTCATTTACCCAGTTATAAACCGTTGCTAAGGCAGGGGCAGATGTGCCATGAACTGAGTCCAATTCATTTTTTATCTCATATGGAGTTAAACCCTTTAAATGAAAATGTTTAATTACCGCTCTGAACTCGTTTTTTTCCATTTTTCTTAACAAGCAATTTTTTCCCGGGTTTGAATCCTAGTCTCTGCCGATTGATACAAGCACCTCTGTAAAAATTACATGTGCTTTGTTTACAAACACACCGCAGACCCCTGTCGTCGATTAGCACCACATGGAAGCACAAACATGGCGACGTTAAATAATAATAAAAAAAAAAAAAAAAAGCAATTTTTTTTTTCAATTGGTTATAAAAACACGTAAACTCAGAAGATGTGGACTGTGACTGCACCATATATCTAGTCGGGAGTTGTGCTGACTGAAAACAGATGATTTGGAGCGATTCGCGCGCCATCTGTTGGTCATTCTAAAGACTTATTGAACTACCCTCGTATCAATACAATATTAAATTACACTGATTTAGCACAAAATGTGGGTGGTCTTAAAGTTATGAAACGCACTGTATAAGTAATATAACAATGCTATATTCTAATGCTACGATATACTTAATCCAACAATTTACCTTTACTGTACCGAAATCTTTATCCGAGGAATTCTCGAATTAATAACGGAGTCAGTCTCGCGACACCTCTACACGCGAAAACATCTCAGCTTGAATACATTAATTTATTTCTTTCATTTAATAATTCGTGTTATATTTATTTAATTATAATAATTGTTTCATCAGATTCATTTTTTATGGATATTGTAACGTGCGATTTTTCTGTCTGTAGGGAAGGCGCCAAAATCCCGTGTATAATGCAACGTATACATTTGAAAATAGAAAGACGATTATTAAATCGAAGTATATGTTCTCCAGCAGACTTCCCAGTAGTACTGCAGCAGAAGGCCGTATTTAAAAGGGTGCCAGACACTGATTTAAGGAAAAGTACCCGTCTGCTTATCAGTGCCCCTGAGGCAGAGGGAAAAGAGTGTATTTAATTAATTGTAATTTTACTGACGCGACTGGACAACCGGAGAGTCGTGTGGTCACACGGCATGAGCTATTTATTCCTATTAAGAGAGAGACAATTACACACATGCGTACATTATGGTAGGGTAGAGAAATATGAAACCCAGATATCAATTAAATTGGAGCCTTTAATGATACTTAATTAATGTTTGCGTATCATTACAATAGAAAACAGGTGCCTTTAATAAGACAGTTTATCCGCTTCCTGAAAGAGTTGGGACGGACTCCGTTGCTCCTAAAATTAGCCTATCTAGTCCATATTATTAATCAAACTCGTAGAAAATTTATTAACCAAAATATAACAAAAAAAAATAGAAACTACGATTTTGGCAAAATTAAATAGTATCGGAAAGTATGAAATTAATCGTCCAGAGGCACTCTACGCGGGAATAATTAATTGAAAGAAAATAAATGTTATGCAAAATATAAAATGTTGTTTAAATAAAAAAATGTTTAATTACTAAATAAAGGTCCCGTAGGCACCTATCTACATTTCTATCTAAGCTATCTTATGTTTTAGAACTCGTACTCTGCCTCTTTTCTGTTCGCGAGAAATACGTGCTCATCGGCACAAAGCCGCTCTCGGTGCTAATTAGAACGATTTTTTTTAAATTTACGATTGTGAGAAAGCGCGAGAGGAATAATTACGCTGGCACAAATTTCTACTGCCACAACGTACGCGGCAGCTTACAGTTTGTTGATGATGCGAGTCTCGTTTTTTAATTCGGTAACTGGAGGGAATACCGACACTAATAAGTTATTGAATAAAAAGATTTAACTTAAGGAAATAAAGTAAGTAAGCCGAAAGTAATAATTGTATGCAACCAAAAATAAATTAAGTGAATTGACGGCGAGACGAGTTAAATGATCGCGGCACGGGAGATACGATGGATGGCGCGTTTCCACAGGTCTAGGTCCAGAGGTCGTCTCCGTGAGGCAGCCAGGAAATCAGTGAGCAGCCCTCCTTCTCTGGGGTCTCTCCGAGGCTCAGACTGCTACGGGAGGACAGCTGATTGGCCCTGGATTAGCTGCGCCGTCGTCGTCGAGTCGTTACGCGTCTCTCGTCTCCCTCTCCCCCACTGCTGCTTATGAGCCACCGTACACAGATAGACATATGCAGCTATTACTACCCGAGACCCAAGGAGTTCCTGCTTGGCTCTCGCAAGCAAGCGTGACAGGACAGCAATACGCGCGCACTAAATGCTCAGAAGATTGAAAATAAGTCTATTTCCCCATACTTTTCCCCTTCCTCAACCGCGCAGCATTGTGTGTGTCTACTGCACATATTTTGTATGTGCACTTGGTTTGGAGAGCCAAGTAAATACTGCTTAGGTCCTTCCGGGTAGAAACAACTGTTTATTTTTTTCAGTGTAAAGTACACCGACTAGCAGTTTTGTAAAGCGATAATTCCGCGAGGAAATTCCAAATAAATTAATTTCGTAGACTAAATTAAGAGCTTTAGAGCTGTAAACGTGCATGGACAACTGTTTGTGTATTATCCTTTTTTAAAGGGAACATGAAAGGCTTCAAAGGAATTATATACGAGGAGAGAATTTAGGAAGTTAGAGAGAAAACAACTTAACTCGGCCCTGCTCAGGCAATTCGTCATAGAGACGACAACCAGTAGCGTAGGCGGGCCCGCATAGCGCAAGGTGTTTGGAGAGTGTACGTCGGCGACGTTGGAGCGGCTTGTAGATGTTGTCGCTGAAGACGCTGTACATCTTTTCCCGACGGAATACGCTCACAATTATTTCGGCGGAATGAAAAAGAAATAAAATAAAACATTAAATAATAATGCGCTTTTCTATGCGGCCCTAAGCGAGATGTAGAGGGACTGATGATCTCCTGGCTGCTGGATGGCGAATGTTCATTCGAGTTCGGCCTAATTCGTATTGGCGCGTGCGTAACAAGCGACGAAAAATCGTTTCGTTACACCCCCCCCCCGCCCGCCCCCTGTAAAGGAGGCTTGGGGTTTCGAAGAAACGGCATGACTCGCTTAAAGTCATACACGCGCGAAGTTATGGGCAGTCAGAGACCTTCTTCCCCTCCTCGTCATAGGAGCCCTCAATAGAGCAAAGAATTAATTAATACAAAAAAATTGGTAATGGAGGCAGAATGAAAGAAGAACTTGAGTTAAATGTATAAATAATAAAAAAAAGCAATTTATTTAACAATAATAGCTACTCATTGAAAAAAATAAAGATTAGATATAATTACCGGGCGGTAAGGCACGAGAGAAGGAAAGAAAACTGGTACTATGTTTTGAGTTTTTGAAGTAACCTAGACCTAATTATCATAACTATTATATGGCCTAAGTAAGGCACTTAATATTATGGAGAAAGAAAATTAATGTCAACTGACTATCTACTTTCTAATATAATATAATAAAGTGTAATAGGCTATGATTTATTTCCGTCTAAAGGACTTATTTTAATGGCCTTCAGAAGGCAGTTATAAGATATATATAGAAAAAAAAGAATCTTATTTTAATGATGATTATGACGGTGAACTGAAGATGACAAATTAAGCTTAAAGGAAAATTTTGAGAAAAAAATTTTCCATTGGCCCTAGTAGGCACGAGATATAGGATAAACAACCAAGAAAGATTATTTAGGGTTTACGTGGGTGAAGCATAGGGCGACCCTTGCCAAAATTTTCATGAATCGAACCCGACGTAAAGAACGATTGTAGGTCGCGACGGCTCACTATCGGGCTTCACGAAGGCCTCTCCATGTGGAGCCATGCCACCTGGCACTTCTCGCAGTTCTGTAGGGACGTGCCAGTCTGCCCGCACCCGTAGCGAAATTTGCGCCTCCTTTCGGGGTAAGCCATGTACTCATACGAGCAGGACCAGCAGTTTCAACAGGCTCCTCTATGAGGAGGATATTGACCCGGTAGAGGAGTGGGGAAATGCGATAGTCATATACTGGTCGATTCAGTCGCCGGATGCTGGGGCGGGTGATCCCCTGTCTCGGGCCTTGGCGGGTGAGGAGATGGTGTTGTCGTCGCTATTGGTCTTGGCGGCGGTGTCGCCAAGGAGATCGCTGTGGACCTGGCCAATGTCTCTAAGTGCTGTGTGTCGCACTGAGGGTATTGGCTCAGCTGTATCACCGCTAGCATCGAGCGTGCTTGAAACACGCCAACTGACGGTGGCTCCGTCGCTGTGAGCAACGGATCTCTGAACTCCGGGAGGCTCGTCTCCGTGAGAGAGGCAGCGGACCCGATGAGGACCAGATCCACCTCGTCCAGCATGAATCCGCGAATGCTAATTCTCAGCTGACGAACTTGTAGGCAGATCGTCTTCCGCTACATTGTCTATGGGTGGGGGGAACGATACGGTTTGAGATCCTTGGAGCTTACCTTTGCTACCACTTTTTCGCAGACATTGGCCAACATGTATGAGTCTGACGATAGGATTTTGGTAATCTAGTAATCCCCCCGGAATTGCTTTGCTAGACTACTGCTTATTCGTTCCACAACCGATGACAACACGTGTTGTCGGCGCCACACTCGATCATTGAGTTCAAAAACACGTTCTCGTCGACCCTGGTTATAATATACGGCTTGATGGTTAGAAGCTTCCTCGACATATTTTGTGACTGAATCTCGTAAAGCGGACATTTTCACCATTCGATCCCTCCAATTTTCTACGGGATTCGGCACGATTTCCGCGTCTACGTTTTGAATTAGCGTATTTTTGGGCATGCGGGGTCGCGGCGGAAGTGAAGGAACGCTGAGGAGACTTTCGTAGAATTGTGGATGGTGGAATTTACTGCTAATTGAAACTTGTAAATATGTTCGTCCTAGTCCCTGTGGTTATCCTCAATAAACGATACAACCATGTTTTTGACTACCCTATTAATCCGCTCGACAGGATTGGCCTGCGGGTGGTAGGTCGGGGTCGTGGAGTGTTTATCCCATATTTTTTAAGCCTTCTCTACAGAACCTTATTCACGAATTCGGTGCTGTTGTCGGTATGAAGAACCTGAGGTGCAGCATGGCGAAAGACGATGTGCTCATCGAAACCTTTTACTACAGATTTTGCGGTGGCGCACCGTAGAGGCACGGTTTCAACCCAGCGTGAATATAAGTCTTCGAAAACTAGTAAATAGGAGAAACCTGCTTTTCTCGTTGGCAAGCGACCTACAATATCGGCGGCTACAATCAACCAGGGTTATTCGATAACTCACTACCCCATAAGACCAATAGGTGTAGTTGGTTCAACCTTGACTGATTGTTACACCAGACAGTGTTTTACAAATTCGGCCGTATCTTCATAGTACCCTAGCCAGTAGAAGTTAGAAGCTACCAAGCAGAAAGTTTTATATATGCCGAGGTGGTCTGCAGATGGCACTGAGTGCACTTCTTCTAGAGCTCTAGTTTGAAGCCGGCTAGGAAAAACTAGCTTCCAAGATTGCAAGTCTCCCACAATATCCTCTTTACTTGTCCGCCTTTTCATCGACTGCCACTAAGGCATTTTCCTCGTCGAGGAACGTACCTGAAAGCGCGCCAAGTACGTGATGGTAGCCCCCCTTATGATGGATTATTTTCATGTCGTATTGGACAATTTTCATAGCGCAGCGGGTGAGGCGACCAGTGGGGTTTTTAAGGTTTTGGAGCCGTGTTAAGGAGCTATGGTCGACAATGACCGTAAAGTACATGGCATCTGAGTACTGTCGGAACTTCTCGAAAGACCAAAGCTCCGCCAGGCACTCCCGTTCCGTAACGGTATATAGTTCCGTTCGGTTTTTGACAAGGCTCTGGACGCGTAGATAATTACTGAAGCGAGAAGGGTAGTTCTGTGTGTGGGTAGGCTAGAGTGGACATGGCAGTATCAAGGCAGTTTTCACGGCCTTGAAAGCGCGCTTCTGATCTTCGACCCACACAAACCGGGAGTTTTTGCGAAGAAGATGAGTGATAGGTTCGAAAACATCCGAAAAATTCTCGATAAGCCTCCTATACAATGAGGTCATGCGCAACAGCCTACGAAGCTGCTTTACATTTTTGTGGGCAGGGTATTCAACCCTTAGCGGCCACACCTCAGCCAGGCTACATATCGGCCACATGGGGTAACACATTACCCCACGCTGAAAAACCTAGTTGTACAAGACATATGGGTGTTTTAACACTTGTAACCGATTGTTTCATGTTTGTTGAAGTGTTCTTCAATATTTCTAATGATTTTTATCGGTCAATTTATAGATGGCGTTCTAAAAACTGGTCAAATGTTTTAAATGTTTTAGACCTCTAATTTCACTTTTTCTGAGCCTGGGGTAACTAGTTACCCCGTGTGGCCGCTAAGGGTTAAGAATAGGTTACATCTTTTCGGCGTCGGGTTTCAAACCTTCTTCGTCGACATGCTAACTTAGGTACCGGACACTTTGTCGACAAAACTCGCATTTCTCGCAGCTGACAGTCAAACCTGCTTCCGACAGTTTTCGAAGGATTTGTTCGAGAATTTCGAGGTGTTTTTCAAAAGTTTCCGTGATGATAATTAAACCGTCTAAGTAGGTGAAAACATAGGGTTCCCATTCCGAATCGAGTAAACTGTCAATAAGGCGTTGAGAGGAGGCAGGGGCATTAATACGGCAGAACATTCCAGTGGAGCAGGCCTTTACTCGGAACTTAAAAAGCAGTAATTTCCTTACTAGCTTCTTCCATTGGAATTTGGTGATAGGCATTTTTCAAGTCGATAGTGGATATATATTGAGTCTTCGAAGCTTTAAATTTACATAATCATTAGAATAATTTTCATTATTTATTATGTGGTCAGAGTATCCACTGTCTAAAACTCATTCTATTTTGTAACTAATACAATTGATTATTTCGCATTCATCGTTTTCTAACCTATAATCTACCTGTGTACTATACGCGCTACTACCGCTTCGATTATTACCATTGTTTACATACGCTTCGACGCCCCTCTCGTCACGCTGTTTGTGCTGCTGATGCCAGTTACCTCTGCCGCGTCCTCGTTGATATATGTAGTGGGATTACCTCTCCAAGTTCCACCGACGTTGCCTCGCTCGTCCCCGCACGCCTCCTCGCGCTCGCTGTGGGCTTCTACAGCTACTGCTTCTTTCTTTCCAATTCGATGCTCCATAAAATGCGTTTGTGTATCCCATGCTATTTTTCGCGTTTCCTTCTTTTTCTTGTTCTTCAAACATTTTAACTTTATTATTTACGTAATCTACTGTCTGTTCCTCCTTTTTCAATAGATGCACTAAGTTTCATTGGCCATAGGGTTCCTTGATGGTCACCCATCCAAGTACTAGCCGCGCCCAACGCTGCTTAACTTCGCCGAGCGCCTGATGTGTGGCTCCGCCACTCCGCCACAGCGTCGGTCGCCTCCGTCAATACTTATATTAAGTACAAAATAAATATGGTCCATTGAACCGGATATCCGCAAAAATACGAGTTCGTACACAAGTGACATAATTATAACGTTTAAAAGTTATATTTTTTTAAAAGTTATAGTTTTTTAAAAGTAAATACGATTTTTATACGCATGTGGGTTAAATTTATTATTCAATTTTATACACTTGATTACTTATCAAGTTAAACATGTCGTTCATACACCTGAGGCTAAGCGATTCAATGCACCTGGTGGTACCCCAGGCGAAAGGTCAACAGTGAATAAAATTCTTAAATATACGTGCACGTAAAATGCATATAAGTTTAGTAAAAAGAAACACGTCTTCTTCTCAACGTAACTCTGCATGTTTTGACAGTAAACAATGGCCCTAAAACACAATAAAACTAGATGGGAAGAGCTTTAATTTAAGCTTTGTTGCGTATAAAAATATTAATCCTAGTAAAAGTTATTAATAATCGTACATAATGACTGGAAATGCATGAATATTGAACACAACTTAATTGTTATAAATTCGATGATTTTACACATCTCTTTAGTCACCATTCTTAAATAAAGATAACTTTTACTCGAAATAATATTTTTATACGAAACAAAGCCTAAATTAAAGCTCTTTTCGCCTAGTATTATTGTGTTTTAGGGCCATTTTTGACTGTAAAACCAGGCAGAGTTACGTTGAGAAGGAGCCGAGCTTCGCTTTACTAAAGTTATATGTATTTGAGGTATAATGACCCATATCTTAATAAAAAAGGCTGTTTAGTATTCACGCAGTATTACCGTAGAATATTCTTGTTCCGTATAACGAACGATTTGAACGGGTCAATCAGCGAACGCGTTACATATCGTCATTTTTGGAGCAAGCGTAGGTGGAGTCGAAAATCACCTCGCGGCGCCAGTCTGTCCGCGGATTGCCAATTAAGCAGTTCAGCTCCCCCACCTCATGTCTGTTAATACATTTAAAGGCAATAAATACTTTTTTTTATTGACGCAACATCTATATACAGTCTACTCATGTATTTATCATCCTGATCCTTTAAACAAAGGCCCATTGAAAAAAACTACGGGTGCTAAACTTCATTTTTAGGTACAAAGAAACACCTTCTAAAGCTTCATCAAATTTCGTGACCCAGAGGGTGTGGACTCTCCTTGTTAGTGAAGTGTTTAGCGTTATAATACATCATTTTGTGAGTGTTCTGTGAATTGTGAAAAATTTTAAATAGAGACGTTAAGTAAATTAAGGGATAACACCACTCTAGCGAAAAAAGGCCTAACTTTGACGATTTCTTTTGAGAGTGTAATAAAAGGAAAGGGATATACTTATCAGAGGGTTTATTTAGTATTGATAATAATTTCTTTATTATTATTTTTATACAAAATGGTGGCGAGAGAGCCAATCTTCGAAATGATCTTTTTCAACAACAGCTCCATTAGCGGACCAATTTCTCGTGAAGTATAAGGCTTGGAACGAAAAAAATAGAAATTATATACTAGTGGCTATACTAGGTTTTTTAAATCAAATTTTGTAAAAATGGTGCACTTTTGAAAAAAATAAATTGATTTTTGGCCAAAAAAATAAGCAGTAAATTGTTTATAAAAAAAAAAGTTCGAACTAATACATCGAATTGAAAAACCCCTATGTACTTCTAGGGAGAATATAATTGTGAAGATATTGTTAAAATTTCAAACTGATCCATGCAACCGTGTTGAAGTTGTGTCCGCTAGGATGAAGAAAGTGGTTTCGAGAAAAACGCGCTTAAAGATTTACGAGCACTTAAGTGTGCTAGTAAAACGATCCGAGGCACTGCGGTGAAATCGTAGGGAGAACCTTTTAAAAGCTTTTCTGCACTATAGGACCAAATACATATTTTTTTTATGATATTGAGACTTTGTTTAAGCAAAAAAAAAAACGATTTGTTCAAAATCATAGAGTGGTGTTACCCCTTAAGATGAAGCCGTATCTACTGTCCTTGTCTAATCGCATTTTTGCTAATTACTCAAATAGTAGTTTGTTAATTGAGAAACTAAGAGTCGTCCCCAGTTCTTTTTAAAATAAGGAATATTTTGAGACCTAAAAGAATACCTAACATTATTTCCTTTCCGAGAATAGTTCGAAACGTGAAAATTGAGGTTAGGTTTTGCATTTCGAACTATTCTCGGAAAGGAATTAATGTTAGGTACTCTTTTAGGTCTCAAAATATTCCTCATTTTAAGAAGAATTCGGGTATACTCTTAATTTTTCAATTAACAAACTACTATTTGAGTAATTAGCAAAAATATTATTTGACAAAGACAGTAGATACGGCCACCTCTTAAGGTAGGACTCACACTATAAGCTCGAAAATTCGTATGCTGACTTTCTGTCAGAAGAGTATGATTACATGCCTGCTGATCAAAAATATAATAAATTCGTTAAAATCATAACTGACTCTATTAAAAGTAGCACTCCGATTAGAAAGAAAGTTAGCGACCAAAAACATCGTAATCCTGTATCCTGGTGGGATGAGGAGTGTCAGGAAATGAAATAAAAAAAGAAATGCGCTTTCCAAAAATGGGAATAAACCAAAGAACTTAATTATCTAATTGAATATAAAAAAAACGTCTGCTTCATTTTTTCCCTGCTGACAAACAACTGATTAAAAAATTAGAGCAGATATAGTACAAAACTATACGCGCCGCACTCGGCTATCGCATAAGTACACCAGTTAACATTTTACTAGTTGAATCAAAATTACCGTCAATACAATGTAGTAGTACTTTTCTATACAACATGTACTTAACTAAAATATTAAGTAATGAAAATCTTCTAACACACAGCAACGTACACGATTATTACTAAAAATTTCTAAACAAATAAAAAAATAAACGTAAAGAAATTTTTGAAAAATGTATTATTGACTTGATTAGATATCCGTATTATAATGTACATATCAATATAGATATAAAATAAAGAGAAGGGAGGACAAACCTTTAAGTCGAAGGAGAAAGGGAAAGTAAATAAGGTGTCCTTCTCAAAATTGGAAAAGGGGTGAGGTGAACGCTGGGCGGACTAGGAGACCGCGGGCAGCGAGTATCTCCGCGGAGCGCATATATCGTCATAATTTGGCAATAGATTGGACGACATTATATTAGAAATATATCATCGCTAACGTCATCGAAAATAACTCCTGCAACTGTATCGGGGCCCCGTGAAACGATCAAAGTACCAGGAATATCTGCGGACGACGATTTCAAGAGTATGGGTGTGAATGTGAAAGGTATGTGAGAGTGCAATAGTTGTAAGTCTCGAAATTAGTTAGATTAGGGCGGACTTTTGAAACTGTGCGAGTCTATATTATATTTTGTACAATTTATGTATTTGTCGGTTTTTATTATTAAATATACTATTTTATTATTATTATTCTGATAAATTGTATTGAGAATCCTTTATTAATCCGATACCGCAACCCACTTTTTATTACATTTGGCGCCCAACGTGAGGCTTTTAAAAATAGTGTATTTGTAAAAAAAAAAATGTCGCGTGCAAGTTCGTTGCCAGAGTTATGGGGCATGCCACCGGAACGTGGTCTAGAGTTCGAGGTAGAGCGATTGAATTTAAAAGTCGAATCCTTAGAAATAGAAATACGCACATTAAACCGACAAATGGGAAATATGCTACAATTTATGCGTCAATCACAGGACGGTGAGATGACGCGAAGCATACAAAAAGAAATTAAGTTGCCTAATTTTGCGGGAACTATGTTGGAGGATGCCGCAGAATTCTTACGCGATATAGAACAGTATCTGCGATTTAAAAAAATTCCGGATTATTTTCAATCGAAAATCATAGCAAGCGCCTTAAAGGATCGTGCGAAGGTATGGTTTAACGCGATTAGGAACAACTTACAAAATTTCAACGATTTCTGTTACCGCTTTAGGGAAGAATTTTTATCTGAGGAGGTTCAAGACCGCGCTAAATATGAATGGAGCTCAAAAAAGTACCACGTCGGGAGCGTTCTAAATTATTTTTACAGTCGTCTTGGCGAAGCCAGCAAGTTTCAGCCACCCTTATCTTGTTATAAAACAAATAAAACGATTATTACTCAGTTTCCAACGGATTTCCAATTCGCGCTCGCGGGTGTAGATATTTCGAATACGCAGAATGTGGTTCGGGCTCTGGTTAGAGTCGACGAAGCGCGAAATAAAGAACAGCAAAATAATAGTGACACTCGAAATTGGCAGAATGAGAGGGCAGGTAGTAATAAAAATTGGAATAATTAATCGCGACAGTATACAAACCAGCGTGAAAACGGCCAAAATTATAACGGTAGTTTCTACAATTCTAATAAACATCAACAACAACATAACGGAAATACAATGAATCGAGACAAGTCCGGAGATAATAACGCGCGTAATCGTCAAAATTTAAGCGGATTAACGAATTCTAGGAATGAGATATCAGCTGTTTGGCAAGGTAAAAATAGAAGTGAGAAAAATATTTCCGTTACCAATTGCAATGCGAACGATAATATAAATAATGATCAATTCGACGAAATCGTGACAGTCGCGGAAGTGCATGAACATGAAAAATCGGGAAACGAGAGTTCGGCTCACATGTAAATGATCCGACGGTGAGCCGCGAGATAGGAATTGATTGGCAGGATCTTGCGTTTGATATCGAGGGTATAAATACTAAAGTGCGACGTCGCGATAAAGAGCCACGGTGTCCACGTATTATAGTCGAATTAGATGGGCAAAAGTTAGAATGTTTATTAGACTCGGGAAGTAATGCCACGTGCATCTCGGAATCAGTATATCAATCAATTATACAAAATAAAAAAGTAAAGACGTTACCCGTCACAAATCTCTGCATAACTGGCGCATTTAGCAATAAATCTTGTCGTATTAAAAAGCAAATTTATATAGATATACACATGGGAAATAAAACAATAATCAAAACAATACTTTTAGTGGTACCTAACTTATGTTACGATGTGATATTGGAATCTGATTGGCTAAATAGGAATAACGCAGTCATTGATTATAAAAATAAACAGTTTTGTATAGAAAAGGAGAAAATATGTGAACCGGAAATTAGTTTTACCGCACATCAACCAATAATATATAAAAGCATACGAATAATTGATGTTTCTGAATCGCTAAGGGAGTCAACTGGGTATCCTCCGACTCAAGAAAACAGCGACTCTTTTCTTGAGGCGGGGGATAGCACGCGCTTTTGCAGTGGATCGCCGGAAGAATTTAGTAAACAATTAGAGTTAAAGTTGCAGGAAATAATAGGATTAAATAAAGATCAAAAGCAGAGATTAAAAGATTTAGTTATAGAGTTTCACGATATTTTTTCAGAAAAGCCCGGTTGCATGAAAGATTACATTTATAAGTTAAAATTAACAGATTCGAATCCAAAAATTAGACAATCATATCCCATACCCATCGCATATCGCGCGGCGGTCGACGAAGAAATAAGTAAAATGTTAAAAAACGGTGTAATTGAGTGTGCAAGCAGCCCATATTGTAACCCGATTCGTGTCGTGGTAAAAAAGGACGGGAGTGTTAGATTGTGTCTAGACGCGCGGCAGCTAAACAAATATATAGAAGCCGACGTAGAAGCACCACCGCTAATAGACGAAATCACGCAAGAGCACGAAATTTCTTTCGTTACTACATAAGGTAAATATCTTTGAAACACTTTTACTAATTCTTCTAATCTCCCTTTGAAATAATTCTTATATATTCTTCTTACATCTTTTCTTATTAGTAAATATTTCTCATATTCTTCGGACTTATGTGTTCTTGCAATTTTGTTATTACTCGTTCATCTTCGTACGTTCTACAGAAGGTATTTTGATTCCACAAAAATATGTTTTTTAATGTACCATGTTCATGTACTGCTATTTTATTTAACTTTTCTATTTATTGCAAACATTTGAGAAAGTACGTATATCCTTCTACGTATTCGGATAGATATTTAATATTTCTTTGACCTTTCAAATATCTACCAGCATATATTTTAGCAAGATGTTTGATTACAAGTGGTGCTCCTGGTTATTCAAAATCGAAGTGGTCAAATGCGAGAAAGTCATTACTGTAAAAAATATCGGGATGCATGACCAAACAGCACCTAACACTCGCATCGAATTGTATTTGTATGCGACTTCTACCATACTTTGACCTTCATCGTCTTTTTCATCTACTGAATTATCAATTTTACAAATAATGTATGTAAACACTTTTAAGAAATCATGGGCAGCTACTGCATGCATGGCTGGTTTTCCTGTATTACGTATGTTGGCATCGTTTAAAATTAGTTGTTCTACTAGCCAGGTATTATCAATTTCTCTTGCAATATCCAGTGAGCTTTTATCATCTGTATCCTTTTGGTTAACAGTTGCTCCATATTGTAAAAATGGAGGTGATATCGATGGTCTGTCATCAGGATTTAAACTGCCCACAAGGGTCTTGGATGAACTTAAACCCCAAAGTGTTGTCCGATCTCGGATCTTTGCGTATATTATTCCTATGAACTCTTACGAGTATTTTACGACCAAAATCAAAATCATCGCATGGAGGAATCGAGAATAAACTCGATTTTTCAATATTTTTCAGAGGTTACCCGCGACATTCTTGTTAATAAATCTTTAAACTATAAATTTTTCAGCTGAAGTTCTACTTTTCTGTAATAAAAACTATTCAGAATAGTTTTTGTATATTTTATATTGATATCATTCATATAAGTTTATTCATGAATATAAAAAATCGATTCCGTCAGTGTTTCTCTTTATTTTCCAGTCAGAATTTCCTCTAAGTAGAATAATCACATTTTTATTTTTACCTTTTTTAATTTTGAAGATATGTAAATTTTATTGAATATCTATAAATAATTGAAAAAACAGCTTAAATACTCTTGTTTTTATACTCTTGCTTTTATACTCTTGTTTAAAAACAGCTTAAATACTCGTGTTTCTATAAAGTAGGTTCAAACGTTGATTATAAAAATGTCGAAAGCAAAATTTAACGAAGAAAATCGTCGACATATTGATTTACTCTGTTTCCGTAAAACGCAAGAAATGCGTCTTGTTCAAGGAACCTTGAAGGCAAAAGTAGAATAATACCTTGACTACGATGCTTTTGACGATCGTTTACCTGTCGTCGTATGCTCAACTTGCTCAAGTGATCTATCTCGTATTAAAGACAACCCACAATAAACTAATTAGACTTCCCAACTTTTCTGATCTGCATCCTGTGAGAAAAGTTACTAGATCAAGTACTGAATGTATGTACTCTTGTCATATTTGTCAATTAGCTAGAAAACCAAAAACTGGCAATTTCGCAAAGGGAGACTTATTAACGATGCCAACATACGTAATACAGGAAAACCAGCCATGCATGCAGTAGCTGCCCATGATTTCTTAAAAGTGTTTACATACATTATTTGTAAAATTGCCGGAGCGACGAAGTATACTCAAATATATTTCTAATATAAATATATTAGGTATATATGTAAATATGTATATTGATTTGAATAACTTTATAACTGATAATCTCAATGTTTCAATCAAGTTTCAATCACAGTTTCTTTTATTTTCATTTTGATACGCTGTATAAGTTTAACTTTGACAAATAGTTTAGTTTATCCACTTTATTGATTATCTGATAATTTCATTACTAAGCACTACAAATCTTATTTTTAGATAAAACAAAATCGCCTAATACTGAAATCTGCTGTAGATACTGCTTTTTAATTATTGCAAGAGGATTATCTCATAAATGCAACTTGAGTTCGGGGTTAAAAATTCTAACTGAGAGCATTGTGCAGTCAGGCTCAAAGGTTATCGAGTAAGTAGTTTCTTCTTTACTGAAATAGAAAATAATCGATGTACAAGAATGTGAAGAGAAAGAAGGCGAGACTAATGTTATATCATTGACTCAAGCAACCGGAGGTAAACCTCTTCAAGTTTCTGTTGGTAGAAGCATAAATAATAGCCCAGTAAAGAAGCAGCTATTTTCTGCGGACGAATTATTAAAATTACGACAAAGTTTTCATTGAGCCAGAATGTGATTCCTGGAATCGCTGCGTCTTTGCGTGTAGCTTCAAATAATTCTAAAGTTGTAGAATCTAATTTGAAAAAAAAACTCGGCAACAAAATGCACTGTGTAGATGCCACTTTTGGAATACAAGATTTCGACTTCATTAATGTCAAAGTGAACAAGTCTTCTGCAGCAAAAGAATTGACTGATTTTCACTTATAATTTGGAATTGATGGAAGAGAGGGAGCACCACAGAATCTCAGGAATCATTTCATCGGCAACAAAATTATAAAGATGAAGTATCAACTAAAAAATTCAAGAATTCGGGAGTTAATAAATTATTTATTATAGTCTTAGCCCAGAATTCTCAATAAATTATGAAAATGTGTTGCAATTATGGACAGCACTCAATATTAATAATTTTGAAGGAACAATTGTTACTGACTTAAAGCTAGCTAATATTCTCATAGGCATCATGTTCCATAGCTGTAGGAACTTTTGCACGTGGTGCTATGCACTAAGAAATGCGCTTCATGAGTGCGGAGAACATAGAACAATTGGCAATACTTTACAAAATCATATGAAATCGGTTGAAGCTGGAGCTAAGAAAGAAGATGCTAAAAAGTTCAAAAACTGTATACATCCCCCTGTTTTTAATACTCAAGAAGACAAATCGTTTCTACAAATTATTCATCTTCCTGAACTACGTCTAATGTTTGGAACTGTTAATACTCTATATACTCATTTATTAAAGGAATGTGAACAAGATGCTCTTCAACGGGCTAAGTCATGCTGTGTAACGCGTGACATACGACATGGGAGTACAAGTTTCAATGGAAATTCATGTAAAATCTTACTTAACAAACTTGATTTACTGCGCTCGAGATGTCAAAATGTTTGCTCCTTGAAATATGTCAAAGTTCTTGAGAAATGTAGAGCTATTGTATAAGTCTGTTTTGATAAAGATCTCGACCCTTCTTTTGAAAATATGATTGCAGATTTCAAAAATAGCTATTTTGGGCTTGGTATACTGGTAACTCAAAAAATTCATGCTATTTTCCATCACGTACCAGAATTTTGCGAAAACATGGGCACTAGACTTGAATTCTTTAGCGAACAAGAAATGGTATTGGTACATTGCGATTTTAAATATGTTTCGAAAAAATATAAAGTATCCAGTGAGCAACCAGAATATTGTTAATACATTGTTAATCGGCTAGAGCTAGTGATTCAAATTTTTTTAAGAATGATTTGAATTCCTTGAAAACTTCTTTAAATATATTTTATTTTACTTAAAAAGAATGAAAATATAAAATATATTCTATATTTGTATAAATTTCTATATGACATATATATTGGTATTATTTAAATCTCGATTTACCTTTATGGTATTTTGTTGTTGTATCAAAATTTATATATTTATATTTTGTATTTCTTAGTTACCGTTTTTTCTGTAACAAAAAAAATTCATTTAAATCAACATTTTTATGTATAATATAATATAAATTATAAATAGATTAAGATCATCTCATATAGAAAATTAAATAAAGAAATAACAATATTAATAATATACATATATATATATATATATATATATATATATATATATATATATATATATATGTAAATTTAGGTATTTTTCCACCTCTTAAAAGCCAAACATAATCTCCAATTTTAAAATTATGAAGATTAATTTTTTTATTGTAGTACTGCTTAGTTCTCCATTTACTATTTATTAGCTTATCTCTCGCTATGCTTTGTATTTCATGTAACCTAGTCGTCAAATCAATGATATAATTGTCATGTATAGGTAATAGATCTTCTGGCTCTAGCGGATTACTGTATGGTGATCTAGCCAATCGTTCAATAACTAATTCATAAGAAGTATGGTTTGTACTCTCATAATAACTTGTATTATATGAAAACATCGCCAATTCTAACCAATCGTCCCATTCTTCATCGTTATTTATATATGCATTAAGGTATTCTTTAAGGACATGATGTGATCTTTCAATCGATCTATTTGATTGTGGATGGAATGCTGTCGTCTTAAATTGCTTAATTCTGAATTACTTAGCTATTCTCTTCATTAAATTACTAAGAAAATTCGTGCCTTGATTTGTCAATATAGCAGATGGCGCTCCGAAAGTACATACAAATTTTTTATTAGTGCATTAGCTACCGATTTTGCGGTTGCGTCTGGAAGTGCTTTTGCAAGAGAGTACTTTATTAAAGCACATTATATGATAAGAACATTGTCGTATGAGGGCCGATTGCCTATATATCGTGGGCATCGCTCTTTAAATAAATTTTATTTTTGTTCTAAATTAAATTATAGATTTGTTTGATTTTCTAGATTTGTTTTGTATATCGTGTAAGTAAAGCAGATAATATAACTTATCGATAATAAAATGTCTAGTGGGTCGTTTACTTGGTTATATTGTTGTGCATGCCAGCAAACTTCGTAATATCTTACAAATACAACCATTAATAGAAGTTAATAAAGGTTAATTTTATCGTTTCTTAAAGAAGTTTCTGTTAGGTTTATGGGAAAATATGTAAGGTTGAAGGTTATTTTAATAAGAAAAATATGTTAAATATATAAGTAATGTTTTATCATAATTAATAGTTAAAAATATTTTCAGATATGTCAAATTGCGTATAATTTAGTAACAATATTAGTGTTAAAAATTAATTGTAAGTATTGTAAATAGCACAAGAAGCGATGATTTTAATAGTATATACTAGAATTAGTGATTATGTTGTGAGTAGCTTAATTATTATGGGCGTAATCTATTATTTGATTTTAGTGAAAATGCAGCGACGACATAGGATAGGCAATGTACTATTTAAGACTTTATCCTGTTCTAATAAAAAATCTGTATATATCTAATTTGCAAGTAATAACTATTAATTAAATAAAATAGTCCTCAGAGTTAAAATGTAAGTTGACAAAATAAAATCAATTTGTACAACAGCGTTGTTAGCAACCAAGACGAATATAAGAAAATGAATGTGTATTTAAATAATTGAATTTTGTTCTATATTGCATGTTTTCGTGTCAAAAGGTCCACTTATCACTAACGCACTGTAATTAAAATATGTATTAGTATGAATGAGTAAATGAATGAATGTATAAGACGAGAGAAGACTATGACAGCATAGGATCGAAATAAAAAATCAATAGAGGTACCACGGACTGCAATTTCAAATGTACTAGTATTCACTTCTTTGAATAATCGAGAAAACAGATAGTAAATAATGGGAGCTGCATATTCTTGAGGCGATTTTTAGACTGTTTAAAAATCTTCGACAGTCCAAAAAGGGAGATGTTATAATGATCACATATATGTTTATATGGAGAAAGTAAAATAAGAAAGATAAAGAGAAGCATTTAGCGCCTCTCGAAATAAATATAGAAAGAGAGGATTTGAAGTCACAGCTAGTGCTTGGCTCTCAGGTTTTGGATTCTTGAGCACTAAACATGTCTCACGGTTTACTCTTGTCTATATAAGGAACGTTCTATATTTCTTCGTGAGACCATATATATATATATACATAATTGCAACATGCCATATAGGATTTATTCATACATTAAAAGTGCCTGAAAAAACTGCATCTAGAAATGCAGATAGCAGCTAAGACTTTAACCCTCCTGCGCAGAAGTTTATTTTCGTGTATATGGACTAGATCGAATGTAAGTCTGCAACAATATTTTCTGCAAATTCGTAACATTTTCTAAATAATAGCTATACTATTTAGCTTCAATTTGAGAGGTTGTAGATGTCCCAACAAAGTAAAGATTTAAATTTGTGATACAAAATGTATACAAAAATGAGGTGCGGTTTGGACGAGTATACTCGGCTCTCTGCGCAGGGAGGTTAATATTGAAATCAACGTTGAACGATTGAAATATACCATGTAGATCGAAGAAGACGACACTGACGAAGAGATATGCATGAACAGTGCGAGTGGATTTAATGTGTATGTACAGTATTAAGTGTATATTTATTTGCGCGTTCAGCGATATACGAGGGTAGTTCAATAAGTCTTTAGAATGACCAACAGATGGCGCGCGAATCGCTCCAAATCATCTGTTTTCAGTCAGCACCACTCCCGACTAGATATATGGTGCAGTCACAGTCCACATCTTCTGAGTTTACGTGTTTTTATAACCAATTGAAAAAAAAAATTGCTTGTTAAGAAAAATGGAAAAAAACGAGTTCAGAGCGGTAATTAAACATTTTCATTTAAAGGGTTTAACTCCATATGAGATAAAAAATGAATTGGACTCAGTTTATGGCACATCTGCCCCTGCCTTAGCAACGGTTTATAACTGGGTAAATGAATTTAAGCGTGGTCGTACATCAATAAGTGACGAACCACGTTCAGGAAGGCCCGTAGAAGCAACTACTCCCGAAATCATCAATAAAATCCACGATATGGTGTTGAAGGATAGAAGATTAAAAGTGCGTGAGTTAGCTGAGGCCACAAGGATATCTATAGGTGCAGTTGTTTCAATTCTACATGAAAAATTAGCCATGAAAAAGCTATCGGCAAGATGGGTGCCGCGTTTGCTCTCAGCTGAGAATAAACGCAATAGAGTGGTCGCCTCTGAGGCTCTTTTGGCGCGCATAAGTCGGAATCCTGAGTGATTTTTTCGTCGATTTGTGACTGTGGATGAAACATGGATACACCACTACACTCCTGAGACAAAGGAACAATCCAAACAGTGGATTTCCACAGGCGAACCAGCTCCAAAGAAGGCAAAGACCGTAAAGTCAGCTGGTAAGGTTATGGCTACAGTTTTTTGGGATGCACGTGGAATTATACTTATTGACTACTTGGAAAAGGATAAAACAATTACTGGTGAGTATTGTGCATCATTATTAGAGCAGCTGAAAGAAGAAATTAAAAAAAAACGACCACATTTGGCGAGAAAAAAATTCTCTTTCATCACGACAACGCCCGAGTTCACACATGCTTCGTTTCAATGGCTAAAATTGAAGAACTAAAATTCGAATTGGTCGAACACCCACCGTATTCACCAGATTTAGTCCCCAGTGACTTTTTCTTATTTACAAACTTGAAAAAATGGCTCGGTGGACAGAGATTTACGGACAACGAAGACGTCATTGCCTCTGTAAGTGCTTATTTTGAGGAACTTCCGAAAACGCACTTTTCTGAAGGATTAAAAAAACTTAAAAAGCGATTGACCAAGCGATAGAGCTCCAAGGAGATTATGTTGAAAAATAAAAAAAAATTTACCCAAAAAAAATTGTTTTTATACTTTATTCTAAAGACTTATTGAACTACCCTCGTAATATAAAAGGACCGATAGTTTATTTTACTCATAATATATTTTATTTTAATTTAATTCAAAAGGGAGTTTTCTTTTCGTCATTATCCCCGACTCTAATATAAATATTTCATTACAGTCTTAATTAGAATAATAAGATCATTAAAATCATAACTGAAATCAGAGTTTAAATGAGAAATAACTTTCCCATACAAGAACTGCCATTACTGAAAAACCGGTCCAAGCTTGCTTCATCGCTAGCAACCAATTCTTCGAATGCCGATCCTTGAACAAATTCTTTACCCAACGCCGAAATGATAATATCGGGCCATATGTAGGGAAACAACGTTGTTTGGATAATGTTTGCCATCATTCATATATTGTCGGTCGTATCACAATATTGGTCGAATGTCCTCAATTTGAAAATTCTGAAATTTGGGTTACTATAACACGAACAGTAAGTTTATGTTTACTATAATATATACACATTTACTTATCTATTTTTAAATCTATGTATTACATAACTAAAAAATCTACTTTCATTTTAAACAGTATTAATCTACAAGATAAAAGTTGTAATATAAAAAATGATAGTACTGCCTTTTCTAAGAGCATCAATACAAATTCGAATGAGTTTGAAAATAATGCAATATTAGAATTAGAAAATCGTGATTTAGAGAGGTAAGTCTATTTTTATTTTATATTTACTATGACACAGAAGAATTTGCTTAAATATAATTAAATTAATGTTTTTGCAGTGCTAGCTTTGACACTACACATTACAGTACAGTATTATCTGGTAGTATGATTACTACTAGTAATAGTGTTATCAATAATTCGAACGAATTTGAAGAAGAATCTGATGGGCCATCAGAAAAATCCATTGAGGTATTTAAGACAGCCATTATTTTACACTCAATTACAAAATTTATGTATAAAATGTTTTAAAAAATTAATTATTTTAAATTGAATACTTTAAATTACAATTATAAACGTTAACAAAATTATTGCACAAAAATAACAATCAAGGAATTTACGTAAAACTGCTATTTTATATTGCTAAAAAGAATTTGAATAATAGATATAGTTCTTTCTGTCTTAGATAATATCAGACAAATAAATTCAGCAAAACCTTCCGAGTATAATAAATTAAAATTCTCTTTAAAAATTGTAAGTCAATGAAAGTTATTTCACATTAAAATCGAGAATTGACGTGAATTCGCGAGTCCGGTAAGGTGTAAATCTTATAAGCTTTTAATCAATTTTAGTTGTTATAAATCATAATTTTAAATGCTTAATTGTATGAAACATTATATATGAAATTAGCATTTAACTTTTTATATATTTGACAATTTTATAATCTTAAAAATGAATGTTATCCATCTCATGAGATATAATATATTTTAACTAATATTATTTAAAGGTTAGGAATTAACAAATGATTGTTTAGTACCTAAGTTTCAACAACATGTACATAACTTATATTTTAGAATAATTTTGTTTCTCAAAATAGAAATAAAAAATGTGTTATTTTTTAAACGTAGCATAAAAGCTTCATGGGAATTTTCGAGGTTAGTGTCGGATAAGATAAATATATTTTTCGTAGTTATTTTATAAAAAAATATTTTGATATTACAATAGCAACTAGTCCAAAAACCGATCTTAACTATGTTTTTTTTTATTTTATTCGTTTATTTTTCATAACAGATAAGAGATAGTGAGTCAAGACCCATAAGTTTAAAAGAAAAATTACAAAACTGGAACATAAATAATATATTCACTTTGAGAAATTTAAGAATTACGGAACTTTTAAAAATTTTATACACTGAAGGACATACGGATTTACCAAAAACTGCTGAAAGTTTATTGAAAACAAAAACATTTTCTAACCGAACAAAAATAATAAAAATAGCTAAGAGTAACAATGGATTATATACATATTTTGGAGTAGAACAAATTCTATGTTTAATGATAAAATAAAAAATCTATAATGAAGAGAAAATTGAAATTTTAGTCACTATTGGTGAATTACCGATTTATAAAAAATCTGATAAATAGTTTTGGTCAATTTTCATAAAAATTTATCATTAGAACTACTCCTCTAAGCTTGGTGTCATTGCCTTATATTGAGGGGATTCTAAACCAAAATCAATGCAAGTTTACCTGCAAAATTTTGTAAAAGAAACAACGAAATTAATTCTCAATGGATTAGTGATTTCGGAAAAACAATTCTGCTTTGATATTAAAGGCTTTGTTTGCTATACAAAGGTTGTAAAGGACATGGCGGTTTTTGTGCGTATGAAAGATACGAAGTAAAGGGGCTCACTATCGACAAAAAAAGAGTGTATAGTCAAATAGATTGTCCTTTAAGGATGAAAGATTCGTTTTTAAATAAAACTCAAAAAGAACACTCACAAAGCAGAAGATTCTCCATTAATTTAAATGCCCAAGGTTGATCCAGTCAAGCAAGCTTTCTTAGACTATGCATCTGTTCAATTTAGGAGTAATGAAAAGTTTATTCGAAAAATTTCTAGATTCTCGTAGTGCAAATAAATTGAGTACAAAACAGAAAGTTGAACTTGATGATATATTTTAAAAATATTACTTCAAGGATACCTATAGAATTTCAACAAAAACGGTTCAGTATAAAAGACTTAAGCATTTGGAAAGCATCATATTATCAGTTTATCTTGTTACCTGCCTTACCATTCATTTTTAAACGATTTTTATGAACAAAAAGTTTCAACTTTTACTCCTTTTATTCATTTCAAGCCGTATACTATTTAGTGAAATAATCGCAGTATCATATGCTGATTACGCAAATGCTTTATTAAGAACATTTTTCACCTTAATCCCAACGATGTATGGGAAGAATACACAAGTAATGAATTTTCATAATTTGATTCACGTATCAGACGATGGGAAGTATATGAAAGCTCCTTTATTGTCGTACTCAGCGTTTTCTTTTCAAAATTGCCTGGGAAAAATAAAAAAATTGTTTCCGCGAGATACAAGCGGAGTCTTCTAACTTTATTAGAAAAAATTGCTTGTTTAGTGATAGTTTGAAAAAAGACCTATCGTCTTTCAATAAGTTTGTAAATAAAGAAGACAATGATTGTGAAGTCCTAAAAATGAAATTTAAGCAGACTACGAATAAATATCTGATTCCTGATAATATAGTACGACTGTCAAATAAGAAAATATTCAAAATCGAAAGATTATTTTTTGAAAAGAATTTTTTGTAATACTACAATTTCATTGGGTCAGATTGGATCGAACGCACGTTTTCACTAAGCTCATTGGAAGATTTCAAACACATTCGACCAGAAATTTCCCACGTCGAGTGTACGTCAAAAAAGTTACAAACTTTTGATTGTAACTGTATTTATAGTAAATGTTTGCAATTGAAAATTGGATCAAATTTATACTGTCACGGACGTCTTCCAGCGTCCGTGCTCGCGGACACAGGTGTCGTTAATTTTTGTCCTCCGAGGGGTAAATCGCGCCCGGAAACTTGCATACACACAATATTATCGGTGAGGCAGATAACCTATTGTGCGTCTCAATTTTTGAAATTCTCATAAGTAAAGGTTAAAAGTTTAATTGCTTTGTGGTAATCATTTTCTACTAATCGGAAGCATCAAATCATTTCTGTTGTTGTTGCTAAATTCTTGTTTTTGTTACATGAATTGATATATCGCCTGTTATAAATTTCAAATTTTATCCTTTATACAAAATGTCGTTGAGAAATTTATTCAGTTTAAGCAGTGATAAAAGCAAGCGTCAACTTCACACGGGCAACTTGAGCTTGTACGGCGATACAAGCTTGTTAGAGGTATCTGACCCTCAATAGAGGGTAATAACAAAAGGTCTTTGCGCATCTAACCCTAGATGAGAAAACAGAATTTGAGAAAACAGCCGTCGCAGCGGCATAGCGCGCCGGCGGATATAGAATCGTACGCGACGCGAGATACAGACGCGGCGGCCGGCGGCCAGGATGCGCGCGTGGAAAACGCCGCTAATACTGCCAATGATCTACTCAGTTCCCCCAACGTACCCACGGCCCCTACAAAAATTTCAAACGATAGGTACGAGCAGCAAAAGCACTGGCATTTTCTCTTAACCCGGCCCCGGAAACAAATTATGCGGCTAATAATTTCCCTACAGTAAGTATAGACACCTTGACATGATCTCCCCACTAACCTCATTGCGATAGACGCAAGCCGAATCGACGTTCCTCATTGACATCTTAGAAAGAGACAGGCAATACCAATTAGATCGCGGTATGGCTCATCAGCAGACCATCGAAGAACACAGTGTCGACGCAGATCTAGGTAGAATAGAAAACGCGACTACAGCCGAAATTAATATATTTGAATCACAATCGAACACGCCACACATAACCTGGAACGGCAGGGTCACGCGTTAGGTATACACGCAACAGAGCTCTCCCGTAGTTAACGTTGAAGAACAGAAACTCAATACGCACGCGCTCGCGTCTCATAACTTCACGGTGCCGGACACGCAAATTGTAGTCCCGAATTCGAGTGTATTAGGCAGTAACAAATCAAATGCACGTGATCAATGCTTATCCTTATCGAAAGCGCTAAGCCTAATCCCTCAATTTGACGGAAATTCCGATAGGCTAAATTTATTTTGCATTGCGGTGCGCGAGGTCAAGGAAACGTTTGGCTCACAGCAGGAAAAAATTATCGTATTATCGCTCGCGAGCAAATTGACAGGCAGGGCAGCCGACGGCTACGCGGCGAGGGTAATGAGCTATGACTCGGTTGAGAAATTGCTCGCGGATTTTGTATTACAGTATTGTAATGTGGCTTTGGCGGACGACATTTCCATGCAACTAAAACTTATGAATCAGCTGCCGGGCGAGAAGGCGGGCGACTATGGGTTGCGGGCGCAGAAACTTTTAAAGCCTCCCTTGTCTCATGCGCAGATAAATTTTGCAGCGTCGCAGAGCGTACCGAACCAGCCGCTCATGAATTCCCCTGTTCGGCAGGAGCAAATTTATATGAAGGCGAGCGCAAGTGCCATGCCCGCAGCGGCGGCGGCCGCGGATCGTGCAATTACTGCCGAGACAACAGACATACTGAACAGTTTTGTAGGAAAAAGAATTTTCAGACGAAAACATGTGACTATTGTAAACGGAGGGGCCATATACATAGATACTATTTTCAATTAGAGACCGACTTAAACACAGGACGAATCAGACCCGAGGAGGGCGATCAAAGCAATTTCAATAATAGACAGGATAATAATTATCGCTCTAATAAAAACAACAAGGGCAATTATACGGGTCGCAGTAGCAACAATAATTTTGGCAACTATCAAGGCCATAATAATAATTACGATAATGATAACGATTCCCGCATTAATCAGGGGAATCAGAACCACGATCAGCGGGGTAACTATGGTAATTATTTTAATAGAAATTGCGACGCGAGACTGGTCAACGCCCCTCAGACGCAGTACTCAGGCGTCCGGTAAACGGCCCGTTGAATCTAGGTGAGCAGGTGCCTCCTCGAGTAGTTAGTATTAAAATTGTGGGATCGGGATGCAAATCGCCAATTGTAGTTTTGAATGGCGATGATTTAGTTAGTAAAACAGCTAATTTTCATGTAGACACGGGAGCGGATTTATCAGTGATTAAGGAAAGTTGTATACGCGCGGGTAAGCGGATTGACAGAAGTGAAGTACATTGAAAAACATTGTTGGATGTGCATGGCCTTTTATGTGAGATGCACAGCTTCCGTCCCCGACAGCTTCTCTATTGTTACAGAGGGCCTGATCGGTTGGGACATTATTGAGAAATACGGGGGTGCGTTGACGCCGCTCGTAAGAGTTTAATTTTGAGTATGGTCAGTATTCCCTTTACGCAAGAAGAATGCTTCGAAATACCGGGTAAGTCGCGTTGTATAATGTACCACAATTAAAGTTGATTGATTGTGAAACCATGGAGGCAAAGGGCACATTTCTCTTCGATGAGGACGACGAGAGGGCGTCAATTGAGCACATCAGTATAATGCGTTTATCGAGAAAGAATGTCGCACAAAGAATCGGCTACTCGAGGAAAACCCAGATTTACGTGATAATAGGGTAGATAAGATAATGAGCCTATTAGATATGGAAGGCTGCAATGCAGAAGAAGTACTGCATATTAAAGAACTAATTACTGAATTTGCTGGTGTATTCGGGCTTGACGGACAGCCACCGCCGGCGACAACTCTGCTTGAACACGAGATCAAATTGACGACTGGTAAGCCTCTGCGAGCCAAGCTCTTTAGGTTTCCGCAGGCTCTCAAGGAGCAAATTGAGATAGAGGTATAGAAGCTTGTAAAACAGGGTATTATAAAACCCTCAAAGTCGCCATATTGCAGCAATCTGTGGATTGTCCCGAAAAACCGGATTCAGACGGCAATAAAAGGTGGCGATTAGTCACCGATTTCAGGGCATTAAATGAGATTGCTGTTGGCAGTTGCTGGCCGCTCCCCTTTACGAGCGACGTAATTGAGCGACTGGCTCGCGCGAACATTATTACGGCGGTAGATTTAAAACAGGGTTTCCACCAAATTCCCATGAACCCTGCTTCGGCGCCTTTCACGGCATTTTCAGCTCCTGTGGGAAAAAACTCAGTCCAGCACTGGGAATTTGACCACATGAGCATGGAGTTAAAAGAAGCGACGAATGCTTTCGCTAAATGCATGTCGATGGCCATGGCCAGGCTGCAGGGCGAAGAAGTTGAGATATATCTCGACGATTTTATGATTTTTAGGCAGAAAAATTACAAACAGACAGAGAAACACACCGACAGAGTTCGCTTATAATCAAGGGAGAAGACGGTAAAGAACAGAAGCGGACGGTTGTAATATCGGACTCTGAAGAATCATTCGGGGAGGATATTACAAATGACCCTTGGCTCTCTAATAAGAAGAAGAAGAAGCGAGCCGACGGGAAAAAATATAGTCGTCATCAGCCATACGGTGTCAAACCTGCCGACGGTCTCGCTGACGCCATTGTCAGCACAAACAGATAAGAAATTGGCTCATTTACGCCAAGAAAAAGGATTGAGAAAAGGCGTGAAAATAACTAGCATGCAAGCTGCCGAGTTAGCCGAGTTACGCAAGCAGCAGGGCAAAAATGCAATGCCACCAAGCAACAGACCTTGAATAAACCGTCCCCGGAATTTGAATACACGCCGGAGGACGAGGAGATGCAGACTCAAAACTTAGCCCCACTGGATGTCATTACGGAGCGCAGACCGCAAGCAGCCCAATTGTTGACGCCAGTACGCTCTATGACGAGCGTTATCATGCATGAGATAACGGGCAGAGCATTGACACAGCTGCAGGAGCGGGCAGCCGAGACTCCGCCGCCAGTGCATACGGAAGCAAGCCTGACGTGACGCGAGCCAGCAGGCGACGCCTTGCCGGAGCTGCACGCAAAGGCACTTCAGGCGCCGCCGGCAATCTAACCTGCGGCGAGTAAAATGACTCTCGAGCCGGGAGAGATTATCTTCTCGTGTACGCAAGTACAGCATGGCAGTACTGAGTCCACATCGCCTCAGAAATCGGCACTGCCGCATCTAGCAGGTAAACTGCGCACTCGTTTAAGGGGCTAGTCTAGTTTCTCGGACGGAAAATAGAGGTGATTTTTCGGGACTCATAAAAAAAACCATGCCGTCAAATATTTAAAAATTTTGAGGATATATTCAGATACTATTGATAAGTTAATACACAAAATTTCATGAAAAAATATCGACTGTAAGCCAAGTTATACGCTCCGATGTCGAGTCATCCAAAAATGAAGTTGTGAATCGGCTGCAGTTGTAGAGGTCCTCAGAATGCCAGTATCTGAAAGATTTTTATTTCACGTTAAACTAGATGACTTTCCCCGTACCACCAACTAGGATCTTTTGAAAATATTGAAAATTAAAAGAATGGCAGCGTTTTGAAAAAAAATTCAATTTTTCACAGAAAAAACGCTCGTTTTTTGCTTGGCAAATTTGTATTTTTTGAAATATCAAAAAGATCTGAGTTCATGGTATGCAAAAACATGTTACGAATATTCGTGCAAAATTTCAAATCGATTAGTTAATTTTTCTTTGAGCTATAGCTGTAGCCGTTTTTGAAAATGTAGTTTTGAGAAAAATGCGTTTAAAGTTTTGACAACTGATTTTTCGGTTATAAAATTTAATTTTTCATACTTACAGTTATTCTGCGATTCCAGGGCCATACAATTCGCCTTCCTCTTGCTCGAAAAAGTGCTGTTCATCAGCTGCAGCTTTCCTACGAGCTGTCCGAGCCTCTTTTGAAGTCTTCTCGTGCCTTTTCTCGGCCAGCTGTACACATGCCATGTCGCGACTGTTGGCGTATTCTAGTGCGTAGGAGCCAACAGTTATGCCCATAGTGCGAAATATTCTTAATATGGACTTCATGCCATCATTAAAGATCCCCGTTGCAAAAAAATTGACCAATTGTATGGATTTTAGGTCGCTGTGAACATGTTTCAGAGCAAAGTGCCATAGCAAGCCGTTATAACTTTCATTATTATTTTGTATGTTGTTCCCTTTGTATCTGTTTAGTAATTCCATTCTTGACAAATCCGTATAAATTGGATGCAAAACTTTTAAAACTTGTGGATCTAATGGCAGATAATCGAGCTTGAATTTTCTCATATTGAGTCTTTCAGCTTCCGCTCGGCGATATGCGTACCAGCTATCCGCGCCGACCGGGCAGTTTTGATGTGAATTCTTGTCAGTCGAACCCATATGGAAATAAGTAGCCCAAATTTCCTTATGCATTTCCTCTACATTATCTTGATGCCTTATTATCGCTAAACGATAATATTTTTGGAGTTTATTTATGATTTTGTCAGTTAATTTTACTGTATCTTTACTCCTTCCTCCTAAACCTTTCACTTTTTTTTTCATTTCGGCATCGTGTACCCATTCTTTTCTTGACGTGTAGATAGCATTCTAGCTTTTCAACAGGAGTATCATAAGGATTCATATCTAAAATACCTTTAAAAGTAGCACTGTCTCCGACACCGATGTAGCGTGTATACTTCACATTATACATTTCGAGCGAGCGGCCGAAAATTTCTTTTATGCCGTCGACTTCCATTTTCGCAGCCGATCCGGAGTGATTAGATAGGCAATCATGATCGCTTGAGAGCCATTCTTCATATGCTTCTGGATCTTCCTCATGTTTTTTGTCCAGTACTCACACGCTTACAATACTCGATTTCACTGATGTATCGATGATTTTCTTGCTATATTTTCCTGCGAGAGTCGTCACGCCATATCGTGAAATATGTCCCCATTTTTTCCACGTACCATCTCCGGAAACTGTTAAATTCGTATCGGAACCTTCTTCTTCAAGCGTTTTTTCTTTTTCTTCTTTCACAGCATTTTTAGTGCAAGGTTTATACACCGACTGTGCAGCTATCCAAATATTTTTAAAGCAGCCTTCGAAGGTATGAATATGAAATGTTTTTGCTATATCCATCTAATCACAAAAAAGACTCAGACCTTCTCTTCCAATCCCTAAAAGCCTCATCACAAGCACTTCACGTCGATTAATATATGAGAAACGCCACACTGACACGAGACAGCAATTTTAAAACCTTATCCTGCCGGACTCGCTTCTTCGAATTTTACATTTATTTTGCAATTCTTTCAAAGTACTATGTTGCTAATTGCAGTAAAGACGGAGAAAAATTCAATGATACGATAGCCGTGAGTATTATCAATAATAATCTCATCGTCATCGTTACGCGCCAATTTTTCAGCTGTAGCACTTGTAATCGCCGTTGACTGGTCCAGTGTGTGCCGATTCCCATGGAAAGTTCTCTTCCTACTCGAAGATCTACGCACTGGGTCCTCTTTCGTGCCTTTTTGATTGTCGTAAGGACTTTTCTCACTCATTTTCACTTTACTTAGCTGCGATGTGCTCTAGACCTCTGCTCAAACTGAACTGAAGCGGACGTTTCGTGCGCGCCGGCGTTCGTATGATTTCTCTACCTGCGTCTTCTTGTAACGGTTTAGAACGAATGTATAGCTTAAATTACTTGTTTGGGAAGCCATCGAGGTAGTTGCCTGGCCTGCTGTACAATGGGGACTCGATTTATGATGCCCTCGGAGCACAACAAAGAGCACAGCTGCTCGACGCTCCACCTCGTCACCGCGCGCCGACGGTCAGCTCCGACTTAATCCCCTCCCATTTAAAAAATATTTATGATACGATTATAAAACTTTGGGAACTTGTTCTCCGAATAGTATACTATCGAATTAGGCAAAAAAATCAATTTTTTGAAAGTGAGAAACTAGACTAGCCCCTTAATAGTGGATATTGTCGAGCGCGAAGTTTTGGGCAGGAATGCCATGAAGATTAATCTGTCGGAGGCAGAGGCCAAACCTGGCACGGCCCCGGATTTCAATAACATTGTGCGTAGGGATTTTGGTGGGAAAACATCCGAAACACCGCGTGCTGAGCGAGCAGCATCTACTCGGCAATAGGAGGAGGCCGCCACCGGACGTGTCGGATCGACAGTCAGTGGTCCTCGAAAAGGTTGTGAGGAGCCGATGAATGTATCGATGTTTGATTTATCGAAGCATATATCGCATGTCGGTACCCCCGCAATAGGTGCAGCAAGGGGCATTGGTAATCTCAATGGATCCTTGATTGATCTAACTAAGGAGGATAGCCAGGATAAATTCACGGGGTTTCTGACCACTTTGATTATGTACCCCGCAATGCTGACCGGATAGAGACAATAACAGAGGATTTAAAATCCTCGGTGTCGTCATACAAAGGGGACCTTCTTGTGTATGAAGCAAGAGAGTGGTGCGCAAATCCGCACGTAGTTTTGGTTCATGACACAGATATCCCCACAGATCCGCCGGGAAACTGCTAATTCTTTTCGCTTATTAAGCTGCTGAAACTGAATATGACGGCCACAGAGCTGCGCAAGCGTTTGTTGAATTCTCTGGATTTCCCGACGTGAGGCGACACGGTTGAGGTGAAGGAAATCCTATAATCCAAGACAAAATACGGAAACGTAAATTGCACATATATTTTTGCACTATAGTTCCAGCAAAATACATGTGTACATCATGAATTGAAAACAGGGCGTATAGATTTCTGCCACGTGATTGTAAATACGTCAGAAAGCTATATTCACTTGCATTTGTTTGGCAGGCATTATACTCCCTATGTAAACAGTGAGTCCGTCTTAAGTAAAGACGGAGCACAGGGTCTTGACTCGGGAGGGATCAGTGACACGGAAAGAAAAAGGGCAAGCAGTGCCGGTAAGCCAAGTAGTCGCTCTACGCAGAACGCAAGCGATAAGACAGCTGAGGAGCCGACGCGGATGGATAATCAGATGGCTCGCCGCCGCTTGACGAAGCTAGCGATGACTTGCAGTCAGGCTAGAGCGCAAGCGACCTCTCTCCCCCCTCCATCGACAGCAGGCACAGCAATGCTACGGTGCAAGCAGAGGTGGCGAGCGTGCGAGACAGGCAAATTAGAGCGCGTGCTTACACTAATGCTCTTGATAAAAGCCTGGTAAGGAACGCTAGGCCTCCGCGTGAAAAAATAGCCTGGGCTCTCGCCGATGGGCAAGAACCGCCCCCTCTTACTAATTTGAAATCAGTCAGTGAGCACTCATTTCACCATATAGAAAACATAGTGTGCTTGCTAG